>LPNX010235359.1:233116-376220 GCA_001517045.1 Pseudotsuga menziesii | reverse complement strand
TATATATATATATATATATATAGAATCTAATTACGAAACATATCACATGATTGAAAAGAAAATACCTTACGACAATTGTAAACACACTTTAAAAAAAAATGAACCGAATATAACAGATCTGAATGCAACACCTAATCTTGTTGAAGAGATAAAACACTTGCATAAGAGTAAATGTTAGGAAAGTAAACTACCTAAATTTGCAAGACACACGTACATGAAATTAAATTATGGAAAAGTAGATTATCTACATTTGCAAAAGGAAAAGTTCATTTAACTATGGAAAAGTAAACTTCCTATGTTTACAAAAAGTACACTTAAAAGAAGTAAATCAAACTTTGCATGAAGTAAACACACTTGTGTGAAAAAGGAACAACAAGGATTTGGGGCGACCCACTAAAGTGGATGCGTGAGGCTGTTACACTATGGAAATTCCGTAGTGAAGTCGGCTTTGTGTATTATCATTTCCCCTTCCCTTACTGTGTAATGTAAAGGCAACATATCTACCCTTATCTACCTAGACTCCAATCCCTTTAGCACCTCCCCAGCAACACCGCCAAAATGTTGGGTAAAATATGCACTATCTAATTAAACACTTAATTGTCAACCCAGGAAGGGATCTTGTGAGATGCAAACACTATATGTGCAGGATTGAAGGCTTGAACTAACCTAAGCTAACTAAAGATGCAAATGTGCTAACATGAAACTATATGATTTTAATCTACATGCATGACTTTCATAATTCAAATGCAAGAATTTAATCTATCTATGAAAACAAGAAATTAACTAAGAACTTCGAAAGTAACTATAATTTCAAATCTAATCTAATGTTATATTAATCTATTCTATAAAGCCAGGAAATTGATTAATAACTGAGATTCAAACTAGTGTAATGCTATGCTAATCTATTCTATGGAAAGGAATTGCATATACTAATCTAGAAAGCAGTTGCTTGGTCCGAAAGCGATTTAACTAATGAGAGAAAAACTAACTATTTGCAGCAAATTATATGATCTATATTATAAATTGGAGATTATTCCATGTATGCATAAGTAAATTCCTATCTAATAATGCAAGTGCAATTGAATTATGGAAAGCAATGAACTATTTAATTGCAAACTCGTAGAAAGAAAAACAAGTAACTGCAGATTCGTAGAAAGTAAAGAAAATATTATTCTAAAGACTAAGCGTAAATAAACGCATTAGAAAACAGTAAACTAATCAAAGCAAAATAAACTTGGAGCTTTATAATCAAATATAAAACTAAGTACAAAACAATAACTAGAAATATATTCAATCTGTAAGCAAACCTACAACAAAAAAATAAAATACTTCTACTCTACCTCTTCAGCAAACTATACCATAAACTAAGGAATCTTAACCAATCATAAAAAGATCATGCAACTAATTTACAAATTGAAAAGTAAACTTACACTATGCAAAAGCCTAAGACAATAAAATGATGTGTAATTGAAAATGAAAGACTGATTATGGACTCAAATGAAAACTGAAAATGGAATGCTGAGCCTATTTCAAAAATGAGACAAACTAATATTCAACAAATTATATGACAACATTTTAAACAAGCTTAAGTTAATCTAGGTTTTAGGCATGAAAACAAATGAAAGTAACTCATAAACTATCTAAGTCATAAACAAAAATAAAACTATATTGTTTCTATTGAAACCAAAACTATTTTTCACTTAAAGAGTAAAATATATGTTGAATATAAATGGATTTTATCATCATTAAAACTGAAATAACTAATCTATGTGTTAATATAGAACTAAATATGAATTGTTAGAGGTGGATTCGAATCCCAACTAGCTACATAACATGGTGGAATGCTGGAAAATTAACCTCTACCTTAAGTAACTATTTCTGCAAAAACAAAATACTGAAAATTCTGAAAATGAATTAAAATTCTGTCTAAGTGCGAATTAAAGGTTGAATGACAATCTGCATCAAGGTGCGAACAGAAGGCTGAGAAACAGTCTGCATTAAGGTGCGGAGAGAAGGAAGAAAAATAGTCTACATTAAGGTGCGAACATAACACTTAAAAATAGTTTAAACAGAGGGACGACTGGCTGGCCTTGTGAATTCTGAAGGCATAAATTGCATAAAAATGGAGGAAATTATATGTTATAAACAACAAAGTATTACCTACAGGAAAACAAACTACTTGCTTGCAGAAATGAAATGATTTACAGGAAAACGTAATAGATATATAAAAAAACGAAATAACTTATCTACAAACATAAAAAGAAACTGATGAATATACACAAATAGAACCTTTGGTTTTTGAGAGCCCCTTCTAAGAAATCAAGGAATGCGTTCCTACACTACTCAGTCACTGACCATTAACAGAGAAACGAGAATGATCACCAACAACTGAAATAAAGACTTTTTATTAAACTAAAGCAAAGATTACACAGCATTTTTTTCTCCTCCCTCTTCAAAACCAAAGAGGTATTTATATGATGATTACGATGGATAACAAGTCAACCACCTCTTGCTAATAATAGAGGTTCTTTACTGTTGTAACAACTACCCACGTATTCAGAAAACGACCAACCACAATTTCTGGAAAAGTTGGTTTCAGAGAACCACGATTTTATCCCAAATGGATTTGTATTTTGCTAAAATTCCTCTTAGTGATTGAAATGGGCCTATTCTACAAAAAACCCATGTGCCAGAATTTTCAATTTTTCTTCTATTTTCCTGCAAATCTATCCCAAAAATAAACTATCTGTTAAAAACACGTGGTCTGCATGGGCGTCTGGATGAACGTCCAGATGACCTGTAACTAAAATTTGTTCATAAATCCGGATTCTGAGTGGATTTTATGCTAGTTTGTTCTCCATGTTGAAGGATGAGTGTTGGGTTGTTGAATTGAATGCTAGATTCCTGGAGCTGGCCTCCCTCATGTGAACCATTTCATTGAATAGATTGCATGTGTGTTAAATGATTGATTATATCATCTGCGTATAAGCCGATCCATGATGTGCATATTCGTGAACCTGCAAAGCATGAGTATTGTTAATTTAAAATGTTGTTACAAACAAACTAACAAATTGTTTTAAGAATCAAACAAAAATTATATGAAAGCGTGGTGTGTTTTATGGTTTTTAATAAGGTTTAAAATATGTTTTATATTTATTTGTTTTATGTTATGACTATTTATTTGTTATATGTTATGTTTATTTTAAAAGGATTAGTATATATTTAAATAATAATAATAACCATTTTAATATTTTATTACTTAATGGTTTATTTGTTTAAATTTGAAACAATGTTAAAGACATATTATTAACTCATATTTTTAATTTGTATATGCAAATATCATGGAACCAATAAAAATTAGAGAACAAAGTTAAATCCAAGCAATAAACCAATAAGAAACATATTATTAAACTTAGTGCAGAACTTAGGACCGGAAGAAGGGGCTGAATGGAGTGCAAAATGTCTATTATTTGCAAAATACTACATTTAATACATAAAAATAACATATTTGTGTTATTTTACATTTACGAGATTTTAATTGATAAAACAGAGTAAAAGACAACCTTATTGAACATATATGTATCAAATTACGGTAAATAGGTCAGAAATTAATGTAAATAAGACCATTATAAAAGACAATTCCAGGGCCCAAGAACATGTATCAGAGAGACATTCCTCCGTTTGAAACAATAAGCATTACCATGGCATATATCAAAATAGAGTGGAAATGCTCATTGTTTGCTCATTAAAAGTCATTTTGACATACAACTCTTGGGTATTTCGACTTGAAACTTTCTAAGAATTAAGAACATAGAATATTGAACTGATTACAACCATAAATATATCAGGAAGATCTCTCCCAAAGAGTACAAGAGCTCACCCAAGGCACAATCCCTTCATGAGCATGAATATGAAAAGAGAACTGGAAATGGTTGAGAGGAAGTGCTGCAATATAAGAACCCATGAGCTTCCATGTAGATTCTACCTGCAATTACAAATCCATTAAATCTCCTTCAAGTACATGAGTGGCCTCTCCAAACACCAACTTGGATGGGAATATTTCACCCTAGAAATTGGCTAAGGAAAGAAAACTAGTCATCCACTAGCTCTCACAATTCACAAATGACAATTTCTCAAAATGATCAAAAGACCTTCTATTGGTTGCTTCATGTATTTTATAAACATCCTTGTCCTTCTAAGTTTTCCAATCCATACAAAAATTCAAGACAATTCGAATTAGGTGTGTGCTCGTGATTTTCCACGTGCCCTCCCTCTCCTAGCCTTCCACCCTCCCCAAATTCGAGTTGGATCCCATTGAGCTTACCCAACTCCATGAGAGATCTCTTGGATGCTCTATTTTGACCTAAAATTTTAGATATGTTAGATGTTAGTCTTCATATTTTATTTTTGTTATAGGTGTCATAGAATCTTCATCATTGTTCCCATAGGACTAGGGAATCTAGTCCAAGTGTCTCACTATCTCCAAAATGACTCTTCCTCTCCCATGTAAGTTACATTTCCTCCCAAATTAGACCTATGATGCATATTTCCAAGTTTATTAGCCTTCTAAATCATCCAATAACCTTTAGGCTTCCCATGGATTTGAAATTGCAAGAGGAGGATGCCATGTGGCACCAAATTTCTAGCTTGTGTGGGCCCCATAGTCTCCATGTGTCTCCATGCTCCATTTACACTTCAATTTTCTCTTGTATTTATTTAATAAGCTACATTATTAAATATTTATCACATCCTAATGGTTTAACATCATTTATTATCTCCCTTATTAAAATTCCAAATGTATCCATCCAACCTAGGGAACTAGTAGGATTGATGGAATTGTCATGCTATGCCATTATTTGAATGGGGACATTACAGTCCTCCCCACCCAAGATTGCTTGTCATCGAGAAATTTAAGATTTGTATGCTACAAAATCTTCTCCTTTTCCCATGTGGAATCTTCACATGGTATATCCTTCCATTGTACTAAGTATTCTTTGATAGTTCTGCATCTCAAGCTCTTTTCTGTTGTCTTCAAAATCTTTTCTGGAACAAGTGTGAGCTAATCTTCATCATCCAAGGGAGGAAGTGTTTCTTAAGTGACAATTTTATGACCAAGAGATTTTTTGAGACAAGAAACATGGAATACATTATGGATTTTCCTCCCTTCCGGAAGTTCCAACTCATATGCTACTTCCCCAATCTTCTGAACTACCTTGTATGGGCCATATTATCTTGGTTTTAGCTTTTATACACCATTATTTTTTAGAGATGTTTGTTTGTATGTCTGCAACCTCAAATAAACTAAATCATTAACCAAAAATGTTCTTTCTTCTCTATGTCTATCTGCATATTGCTTTTGTTGATTTTGGGAAACTTGCAAATTGTCTTTCAAAAGCTTTAAAATTTCTTGGCTCTCTTCCACCCAATATTTAGATTTTGGAGCTCTGCTATCACCAAATATCATCTCAAAAAAGGTAAGTTCATCATAACCATATAATATTTTAAGAGGAGACATCCCTATTGACATATGAAAAGTGGTGTTGTAGTAAAACTCACCCAAGTGTAGCCATTTTGTCCATGCTTTTTGCCTCTCTCCCACTTAGTTTCTTAGGTACCCTTCCAACCATTGGTTTACCCTCTTTGTGTGTCCATCATTTTGTATCTTGTGCTTGGATTCAACTGATTTTCCACCAATCTAAAAAAATATTTCCAAAAAGAACCCATGAATCTACTATCTCTATCACTTACAATGCTCTTGGGGAGCCCATGCAATATGAAGATTTCTTTGAAAAAAATATCAGCCACTTGTGCAGCACTGAAAGATGATGTAACAGAAAATAAATGAGCAATATTTTTCAATCTATCCACTACCACATATATCCAATCCTTACCCAAATATTTGGGCAACCCGGTGATGAATTCCATTGAGATACTGTCCCATGTTTGCTCTGGAATGGGAAATGGTTTCAATAAACCAGATGGGCATGTAAGTTCTGATTTGTTTTTCTGACATACCTTACATTCATTCACATATTTTTGAACATATTCCTTCATCCCCTTCCAAAATAATCTTTTCTTCAATTTCCTATAAGTTTTGAAGATCCCCGGATGGCCAGCTAGTGGGGAATCATGTGCTTCTTGCAAACTTTTGTGCTTGAGCTTTGAATATTGAACCAAATATATTATGCCATTATATTATATCAGCCCATTCACATTCCTATAGTTATCACCCCCCTTGATTCCATCTAACACATCACAAGAAAATTTATCTTTGGCATATTCAACTAGTAACATATTTTTCCAATCTTTAGCAATGTCCATGAGAGAAAAAGAAGGTATGTGAGATAATACATATTCTACAATGTTATTCTTCCCTTTCACATATTCAATATAAAAATAATAATCTTGAATATTTCTTAGCCACTTCTGTTGCCTTTCATTTAGATCCTTTTGGGTGAGGAAGTTCCTTAGGCTATTGTGGTCAGTTTTCACCACAAACTTGTTTCCTACCAAGTATTGTCAAAACTTGACCAATGCATGAATGCTGGCCAAAATTTCTTTGTCATACATGGAGTAGAGTTTTTCATGAGGCTGCAAATTTCTACTCTCAAAGGCTATAGGGTTTTGTCCTTGCTTTAGGACATCCCTTATTCCTCCACCTGAAGCATCGCATTCAACAACAAAAGAATTAGAAAAAACAGGTAATGCAAGTACAAGGAAACTACTCATTACTTATTTCATTTTTTGGAATGCCTTTTCAGCCTCTTCATCCCACTTTAAATAATCCTTCTTAGTCAAATCAGTGAGTGTAGAAGTCAACTTGGAGAACCCTTTCACAAACTTTCTATAATAGGTGCATATTCCAATGAAACCTTTTAATTCGGTGACATTTTTGGTGATCGTCATTATAAGATAGCCCTGATTTTTTCCATGTGTACTTTCAATCCTTTCCCAATAAAGTTCCCAAGATACAATAGTTCCTTAATCCCAAATTCACATTTAGACATCTTATCAAACAAGAATTGTTCTTGCAAAGTTCTCAACACAATCTCTAGATGATGCAAATGATCTTTCCAAGTTTTACTGTAAATGAGAATATCATCAAAGAAGACCAAAACAAACCTTATAAGCTGCGTGCAAAAGATTATATCCATGCATGCTTGAAATTTGGTTGGAGAATTGGTTAATACAAATGGAATAACAAGAAACTCAAAGTGACCATAATGACATCGAAAAGTAGTCTTTTGCACATCTTCTTCCTTCATTCGAATTTGGTGATAACCTGATCTAAGGAAATTTTGGAGAACTATTTGGATCCAAATAGCTCATCCATGAGATCATCAATCCTAGGAATATGATACCTATTCTTTATGGTATTCCTGTTCATAGCACTAAAATCTATACACATCCTCAAGGTTCCATCTTTTTTCTTTACCACCACTACTGAAGAAGCATAAGGGCTAGAGATTGGTCTAATGAGTACCAACTCTAAGAGTTCTTGGATGGAATTCTCAATCAAATCTCAGAATTTATTGGGATTTCTATAAGGTGGTATCTAAATGGGTGGAGTCCCCTCCCCCAAAACAATGTTGTGCTCAACCCCCCTATTAGGTGGTCTACCATGTGGAAGATCTCTAAACAAATTTTCATTCTTTTTCAATAGTTTCTCTATCTCCTTTGGGTGTTCAAAAACCTTTATGTTTCACTTGGGATATGTGATATGACATTAATAAGCCCATTCTATGTCCACATGCCTCAATATAGATCTCATACTGTTGCAAGTCAATACTTTATTTGGGTAAGTGTGTTTCCCCCTCACAACCCTTAGTACACCTTTTTAATCTTGAAATTTCATCTCAATAATTTTATAATTTACTGTATGATCCCCTATATAATACAACCATTGCACTCCCAAAACCACATTAGTATCAGCAACATCAACCACATAAAAACTATCAACAAAAGTATAGTTACCTACTGTTACTTGCAACTTTGGAGCCCATGTTTTGCACTGCATTATGTTGTGACCATGAATGACAATTGTCAAGCCATCAAATGGTTGAGTAGGTAACTTCCTTTTCTCCACCAGATATGCATCAATGAATTTATGTGTGTCTCCTCCATCTACCAAAACTGAATATATGTGTCCTAACACCACACCCTTGCATTGAATAGTGTGATAGCAAGGCACTACTGAAAGTACTATCGTTCTTCCTTTATCTAGAGAAGTCTAATTTTATTCTTTTCTTTCTTCTTCAGCTGCAGTCTCGTATGCTTCCTATTGATATGAATTGTGTCCTTCTTCATTCATACCCCATACATACTCATAATTATCAGAAAATACTTCTATTTATCGAGCTTTTCCCTTAGTGCATTTATGCCCCACTGTCCATGGTTGAAAGCATGTGAAGCACAATTTTTTTTTCTTCAAATTTCATCCTTGTTTAGTCCTTCTTTCTTATTCTTTTCAATTGAATCTATTTTAGAAGGCTTCTTATCAAGTTCATCTCTTTTCCAAGGATTCTTTTCAAATCTGAAGTTAGGCTTAGGAGGAAATCTTGTTATAAGAAGCACATTTTGGAGATCTCTAGTCAAGATCATTGCATATTTTAATGTAGTGCGTTTGTGAAATTTGACCAGACCTTTTAAGGGTTCATCCAAAACTTCAGTGAAAAAAAATACTAACCTTCCCATAGACACATCATCCACCTTGACTAGTAATTTTTGAAATTCCATCATATAATCAGTCGGGGTCCCAACTTGCTTCAATTGTGCTAGTTCTTTGAAAGACAATTCCGGATCTTTTTGCTCAAATATCTCTAGTACCCTTTCAATAAATTATGCATATGTTTTAACCTGATCATGACCCAAGGTTTTCAGGACATGTGACCATAGTTCATTGGAATCTCCTTCCAAGTGCAATATGGCCATTTTTAAGGGATCTTCTTCCACCATTGCATTCAGCTGAAAATACACATCTAATTTTTTGACCCAAGTGTTAGTAGAAATTTGAGAGTAACCATCAAAAGTAGGGAGTGGAACTTTACTAATGGAACAATTTAAGTCTTTGTTTTTGTATAGAGAATTATTATCTTCCTTCTTTTTGAGTTTGTTTGCAACAAAAAAGTACTAATCAAATGGTACACTTCTTTTACAATCTTCATCCAATTTATCCCATTCTTTTGCCATTGTAGCAAGTTCAAGTTGAATGTTAGGCTCTTCTTTGGGTACAATAAATTTAGGTGGAGTAGGCCTTGGTGTGATCTAAAATTCATGGGGTATATTATGAGGTCTTGTTCTTGAAAAAATATGCTCATCCATTGTCTTCTTTTCTTCTGATTGTGAACTACTGCTATCCCCTATTAATCCTAATTTGCTTCCAAATTGGCTAACCAACAATGTGAACCATTTTATAAGCTTCTAGTTCATTTTATTGGTTATTTCATCAAATAGAGGTTGTATTAGTTTAATATATTCCACCTTCTCAAAATAATTGTATCCCTTCCCCTCGTTAGTCATAGTTTCAACAGAATGTACCTCCTCTTCTACTACTTCTTCTCCAACAAAAACACCTTCAACTTCAGGATCTAAGGGTGGTGGATTATTTATTTGAATATTTGTTAATAACATAATTTTTCCAATACCATGCTCTTATACTACTAGTAATTTCCATTTTTTAATTTTTATTAAATGACCAATTTTTTCACTTTCCCCCCTTATTTCGACCTTTGACTAATTTTGATGTCTAGGTCTCCAAATTGGCCCAAATTATCCCAAATATTCTCAGAGGGTGTATGAATGATATTAATACTTAAATATTATGTTCATATATTATTTATAACCATCCAATCACTTCTAAAAAGTATTTTTATATTCTGATCAAAGTAGGAGTCTTTACTAGCAATTTGGGGTTCCAATCCCCCCCTGGTAAATGCCGAAAATGGCTTCTTAAATGCTCCAAAATCCATTCAAATTTATGAAAAAAGGTAAGTGATGTGTAAGTTAAAATTTTAAATTATCATATGCATCATGGTTTATTTTATACAGGATGTTATGACTCTTTCCAAAACAACTCCCAAATCACAAATTCGACCCTTGGGGAAAATGCACCAAATCTTCTCCCAATGCAATAAAAATGAGTAAAATGGATTCCAATGATTAAGTAATGAACATGATAATTGAAATGAACATTAATTACAGTACATTCATAATAAATTTATAAGAAATACATTCCTCCATTTGAAATAATAAGTATTACCATGGGATATATCAAAATAGAGTGGAAATGGTCATTGTTTACTCATTAAAAGTCATTTTGACATACAAAAATTGGGTATTTAGAATTAAAAATTTCTAAGAATGAATAAAATATCATATTTAAATTATTACAATAATAAATAGATCAGGAATATCTCTCCCAAATATTACAATATCTCACCCAAGGCACAATCCCTCCATGAGCATGAATATGCAAAGAAAACTGGAAATGGTTGAGAGGAAGTGATGCAATAGAATAACCCACAAGCTTACCTGTAGCTTCTACCTGCAATTAAAAATCCATTAAATATACGTTAAAAACCCAATTTTCCTCTCCAAACACCAACTTGAATGGGAATATTTCACCCTCGAAATTGGTTAAGGCAAGAAAACTAGTCATCCACTAGCTCTCACAATTCACAAATGACAATTTCTCAAAATGATGAAAATACCTTATCTTGTTTGCTTCCTGTATTTTATAAACATTTTTATCCTTCTAAGGTTCCCAATCCATCCACAAAATCAATCCAATTCAAATTAGGGTGTCTTCTCGTGATTTTCCATGTGTCCTCCCTTTCCTAGCCTTCCAACTTCCCCAAATTTGAGTTGGAGCCCATTGAGCTTCCCCAACTCTATGTGAGCTCTCTTGGATGATCTATTTTGACCTGACATGTAAAATATTTCATATTCCATCCTTCATATATTATGTGTGTCATAGGTGTCATAACATCTTCATCATTGTTGTCACATAACTAGGGAATCTAGTCCAAGTGTCTCACTGGCTCCAAAATGACTCTTCCTCTCCCATGTAAGTTACATTTCCTCCAAAATTAGACTGATGATTCATATGGCCAAGGGTATTATCCTTATAAATCATCCAATAACCTTTAGGCTTCCCATGGATTCAAAATTGCAAGAGGAAGATGCCATGTGGAACCAAATTTCTAGCTTGTTTGGGCCCCATGGTCTCCATGTGTCTCCATGCTCCATTGCCACTTCAATTTTCTCTTGTATTTATTTAATAAGATACATTATTAAATATATATCCCATTATAATGTCTGAACATAATTTATTATCTCCCTTATTAAAATTTGAAATGTATCCATCCAACCTAGGGAACTAGTAGGATTGATGGAATTGTCCTGCTATGCAATTATTTGAATGGGGAAATTACATTGGCTAATTGCTGTTATTTTTCTATGTTCATCAAGGGTTATGCCACATTGTGAAAATAATGTTGCTAACATGATTATGTGACATTGAACTATTCATCTTCGTTGACTTATGCCAAAATTAATATATTTATTAACAATATAGTTGCACAACAACATTCCTCAAGGGTTAAGATATATTGTGACATTCGTTAAGAGTCATGTTGGATTGTGGTATCCATGAATGGTTATGACAAACTGTGATGTTCAAGTTTTATGTTTTGTTAAATGAATTTCAATTTATTATATAGATTGTAATATTAGATAATTATGAAAAATGTTTGGATTGAACTATGTGGGAATACTAAACCTTAAGATAGTTCAATCCATAATTATTTCATAATATGTTTAATTGTGGAAATATACACACTCAAATATTATATAATGTTCTCATACTTTATTACAATGTTGTTAAATAAGATGGAAATATGGCTAAGTCACATTGTCATGTCTAATATTAGTTGTCTTATATTGACTTGCTACAATCCTCAATTATTATGTCACATTGTGAAAATCAATAAGAGTTATGTCACATTACACTCTTCCTCATGATTATGTCATGTGTGATGTTTTCCAAGAGTTATGTAGAATTTCCATGTTCTTAAAAGTGTTATGTTAGGTTGTAACTTTGATCAACAAGGGTTATGTTGGACGATGACAATTCTAAACAGATATGTAGAGCATTGTGATGTTTATATAAGTTGACTTATGTTGATTTTCTACATTCCTCAATGGTTATATCATCTTGTAACTCTCANTGTGTGTGTGTGTGTGTGTGTGTGTGTGTGTGTGTGTGTTCGACATAAAGAAGATTGTGTTGAATTGCAAGTTTCCTTTCGATAATGTGAAGAGTAATAATTTAGAAGGTTCTATTTAAGGTCGATGTCAATATATATCATATTACACCATTAAGCGGATGAATTCAATATTTTGTCACAATGTGACGTTGTGAGGTTGATATTGTTATGTTGGACTGATATTATTCAAATTTTTTCATATTGTGTCATTATGATATTGATATTATTATGTGACATTGAGAAAATAAATAAGAGTTATGTCACATTATTATGTTCATTATTGGTTGAGTTGTATTTAATTCCTACATTACTTAGTAGTTATTTAACATTGCAACAATCAATAAGAGTTATGTCATGTTACAATGTTCCTTAGGGTTATGTTGAATGTGGCATTCATCAAGAGTTATGTACCATTCCCATGTTCCTCAAAGTGTTATGTTAGATTATAGTATTTCTCAACAAGAATTATGTTGGATTACAACACTCCTCAATGGATATGTAGAGCATTGCAATGCTTGAATATAAGTTGAATTATGCCAAATTTCCACATTCCTAAATGGTTATGTCATGTTGCAATGTTTAACAATGATTATGTTGCATTTTCATGTTCCTAAATGGTTATCTTTGATTATAACATCCCTCGGTGTGTATGAACACACACACACACACACACACACACACACACACACACACACATACACACACACACACACACACACAAACACACACACACACAAAGAGGCATGCATGCGTGCTCATGTGCATCACACATGCCACATGCATACGCGTTCCACACACACATGTATTATTTGTGTGTGTGTGGAATAAAAGAGACTTAGTGTTGACTTGTAGGGTTTTGATGGTTGATGTCAATATTTTGACACATTAAGAATTATGAGGTTGATATTATTGATATTTCCCCTTATTTGATATATCTATTTGGATTAAAGGTGACTTGTCGTTGACTTGCAAATTTCCTTTCTACATTTCAAAGAGTAATAAGTTAAGGCATATGTCAATATTACATGAAAGACCATCATGTAAATATTAGAACACGGAAATAATATTGGAAAATAGATATAAAATTGTCAGTTTACCTTCTTGTCAAAATGTATAGATGTGGGTCCATCCATTTTCCTTCCAAATACGTTTTTAGTCTTCCCAACACAGATATGTTGCCACTCATTAAATCTAATTCTGATTTTAAATTCCGATTGGAAGCATCATGACATTAAATAATCCACAAGAGCTTTAATAAATGTTAAATTTAATAGACATCTACATAAGTAAATAAAAGTAAAAAATAAATATTTATAGCCAACCTTTCAATGAGGAAGGTTACATAACTTTACAACATCTCCTTCATAATCACAGATAATTTTTATAGCCTACATTTACATGAGGAACGTTACATAACGTTACAACATCTCCCTCATAATATTTATAGCCGACATTTACATGAGGAACATTACGAAACGTTACGTTACAAGATCTCCCCCATACTGGGTTGTAGAGCACCTCTCGATGCAATAACAACTGAACAACATTAATGCTAGTGGGGAAAAGAAGAAAAAAAAGAAAAAAGTATTCCCTTTCTTGTTATGTAAGGAGAATCATTCAACCTATAAGTTCCCTACAATGGAAATGGATTAGAAACTATTGGAACAACAATAAGGATAATTCCATCTTATTGTATTAAATAATCCATTTAAACCACCACCACAACAAATGATTTATACTACCCAAAAAAATTATGTATTCTTGCAAAGGGTAAAAGAGGGTGCTTACTCCCAATGGGGTAGTATTGGTCAAAGTCAAATCTTCATGTGAGAGAAAGACATAAAACTCCATACTATAAGTAAATCATATGATAAAATGAGGTATGGATTTAAAGGAAAGGAAATATCCAACCTTGATGTAGCTTCTTCATTACACATAGAGAAGCCAACTAATGACAGTCAGACAAAAATACCAAAAGGTGTTATGAAGAAGGTCATGTATAATCCCATTGCATGTTCTGCCAATAACTATATCGTAGTGGAGGATATGGCACACAATCCTTGTGCATTTGTCACTCTTGAATTTCTACAAATTTTTCCATCCCAAAAGAGGAACTTTCTCTCATATTTAGGAGCATGTGATCCTGCAGATAGCCAGGTCATTTATTTTGATTGTGAGAATTAGAATCCCTACTTACCCCATCATGTGGATTTCCAAATCCAAGTGATTTATTGTAATTCTACTATATGCCACACGATTGTTGATGAGGGTTCTTGCACTTGTGTGATGTATTTATTATTCCAAAAGGATATAGGGTCACCTAAGGTAGTTTCTCATGTGACTATGTTGAATTTTTTTTATTTTCATTTATTCAAACCCCACGGAATAGTCCCATATCTTCCAATAGAGTTGGGGGGGAATATAGTAATGGTAGAAGTGGAGGTATTTGATTCTCTACTTGATTATAAGATATTATTAATGAGAATTTGTACCCAAGAAATCATGGTTTTAGTGTATTCAATCTTCTGTATCATTAAGTTTCCATATAATGGGAAGATTTTCACCATTGATTAGTTACCATTCTCTACTAATGGTTCTAACCATCATAATGGTTCCAACATTCCCCTGGTTAGTCATTCAACAAAGGATTGTGAGAACATTGGTGTGAAGATGTATCCTACATTGATGGGAACCTTTAACCTACCCCCACCCAATCTACATGGAAATACATCTCCAAAAAATGAAATATCAATTGTTTCCATGATTTCCACTCCTAATGTGTCTCATTTTAAGAATTTTTATTTTAATGACCCTTGGAATTTTCCAACTATAGAAGTTGGATGCATTGAAACAAACCACACCTTGTCTGTAGTCGAGGCATCTTATCAAGTCATTATTTTGAATGAAGAAAACCATTATGGTATACATTTCATTTTGGTAGTACATGACTAACACTCTATAACAATTTAGGTTGCCAATTCTTTGCATTATCATGAACCATTAGACATAGTATTTCCATCTAACGAAGCAATTCTTGAGGAAATTTCATTAGGGTATAGGACTTGTAAATATAGGCATCAACATGCATCATTCCTCCCAAATGAAAGTGACATTAGGATTGACATAAATGGAACCATTAATCCTGTATCTATGGAGTGGTATGGGAACCCTGTTGCATACACATAATTTTATGTCAGGGGGATATGGTGAATATTTCTAAAACTATTGTAAGTTTTAAACCTATGTAGAGAAGCAAAGAATACAAATTATTTTAATCAAATCATATATTACACCACAATATTCACACATAAAACACAAAGATTTACCCTAGAAACCCTTAATCGGGAAAACCAACATTCCTTAGAGCCACACCTTCTATTTTCTCATTATCATCATGAATAACTCAAAATACAATATAGATATTTTGAAATATTCATGCAATACCCTAATCCATTAACCCATATTATAAAATATACCCTGATCCCTTAAACAATATTGAATTACATACTTTTAGAATATTCCCCAAAATAGGTAAAATCAACCCAAAAATTTGGGCTCATTGTGATTGCATTGGAAATGGCCTAATGGGGTCGTTTCCAAATAGAAATAAAATACTGGCTTATTTCTATGAAGGTTTCGACATGGATCATTAGGAACGTCACTGACAAGTCCAACTCCCACACACATGCAAAGAATATAGCATATGCCAAACAATTATTCCCATCAATAGCTCCAGGACCCCAAGTGTTGTTAAAAATTTCTTTATTAGTGTTGATTTTTCACTTGTTGAGATCAAAAGATACACATCACTATTTAAAAAAGATATATATGTTTTCTCCTAGTCTTATGAGGAAATGTTGGGAATTGACCCATTGATTTCCGAACAAGATATTAAGACATATATTAATTCAAAACCTATTTAGCATAAGCTAAGACTAGTTAACCCTAGAAAGGATGTTGTTTTCAAAGTATAGGTTGAAAAGTTTCTCCAACCATACTTTATATATCATGTTCCATTAATTGTTTGGGTGTCCAATATAGTAACCATTAACGAAAAAGAAAACATTCAAGTTTGTACTGATTTTTGGGACCTTCACCTAGCCTTCTCTAATAATAACTTTCCTACCTCATTCATTGATTAGATTATCAATGAATGCGTGTGTTGTTGAATTAATATGCAACTTCGAAAGATATTATTATTTTATTTGTATTATTGTGTCATATTGTATTTGTCATGTATTTGCTATGTAATACCCTAAAAGAAAAATGTTGTAGTGTACTTGTAAAATTTGTATTGTCAGACCAAGAATATTCAAGAAGAAATGTTAAATAAACATTATTATGTTGTCCCCTAGAGAAGTCATCCCCAGTGATCTAGTGAAGATGGATTGATTAGGAAAAGTTGCCTAGAAAACATGTATAAATAGGAGGGTCTCCCTCCTCATTTGTACACACACTCACAAAAAGCAAGTGTTCTCCTACATGAGGAAGAGGTTCTCTCTAGCTAAGAAGAAGATTGTTTTGGTTTTTAGACGACTTGGAAAACATCTATATCTTGTTCTTGGGTTTTATTAGAAGCTTATTGTTAACATCGAGACATTGTACCCGTTGAAGAATCTTTACTGAAGAAGTTTGTTGGGCTTTGTTCCCTTGAAAGGTTTCCCAGAGGATAAATTTTGTGTCTTTATGATTACTATTGAATGTATTTATTTCAGAGATTCTTATGCATGGAATTATTATGATGTGACATGTTAAATGAATGAAAGTATAGCATAATTGCTTGTAAGTAAAAATTCTAACATTGTATTATAGCCATGCTAAAAGAATTCATTGTGATAGCTATATTAACTACAATAAATGCAACTTTCAGACATTAGGGATACCATATTCTATCATTTCCATCCACAAATCAAGATCGACCTTTGCATCGTTGAACTTTCCATAGAAAATTTCATTAAGGATCATTTGATCCCTCATGTCTCATATTCCAAGAATCCAAATAAAATGTTTGATGGTTTGAACAAATTATATGAAGGAAAGAATATCAACCAGAATATGACATTGAGAACATAGCTCAAGAATGTGAAGATTTAGAACTCATAAACCATTCTTTCAACTTTGCAAGGGTTTCTCAAATCAAGCATCAACTAACAACTATTGAAATTGTTGTAGAGGATGCATTTGTTCAAGGAATTTGTGCAAGAATAAAGATACCAAGGTTGATATCCCAATTGCAGAAGACCAGTGATGAATAAAATCAAGCATTTGTAGCTCATGCAAAAGAAGAAGAAGAAGAAGAAAGTCTATCTAGAATATTGATAGAAGACTAGTACCAAAAAAACAAGAAAGATATGTCCAAAATCAGGAGCTATAGTTGTAACAATATTGGACATTGTGTTAGAAATTTCACTAAAGGTAACAAAATAGGAAAAAGAAAGAATCACACTCATACAATGGATGATGATGAGACTACTGCATACACAAAGAAAAATGAAGAATGAGTTGAAGAATTTGTCTAAGAATGAAGTAGATTCAGATACACAATGATGATGTACAATTCCAAGATATGTTTTGTAAACCATTAGAGGAAATTTCAACTGAAAATGGGCCTCCTAAGAAAAAAGAATAAAATAATAAAATAATATTTATTAATTTTGGAGAAAGAAAAGAAGAAAACTACTTTTTTGTTCATATTTTTGACATATCTTCGTGTGATTTTACTCAAATTTTGATCAAGAGAGCTTGTTGGATGAGAAATTAAATTTTGCATCCAACGAGAACCCACTCGGCATACTTTTTATGGACCCCACTACCCCAAAAACAAGAAATACCTGAAAAAATGTGATGATGTCATCATCACATTTTGTAAGGTATTTCTCATCATCACATTTTTTAAGGTATTTCTTGTTTTTGGGGTAGCGGGGTTCATTAAAAGTATTCCGAGTGGGTTCTTGTTGGATGCGAAATTTAATTTTGCATCCAATGAGCTCTCCCGATCGAAATTTGAGTAAAACCATAGGGATATATGTCGAAAATACGAACAAAAAAAGTAGCGTTTTATGATACCTATCCCAAATTTATATTAAAAAATTGTTTAAGACGTATACGGTATTTCAAATTTAAATAAATTTCATTGGCTAACACATGATGACATGGAATTTGAATTATGGTTAAAAGTCCCATTTTGAGTTGAAATTTTCTCTAATGTATGAAGGTAGAGCTAAGAGGATCTAGTGCATCCTAAAGACACAAGGTCTGAGGTTGAATTTTAAACAAGTTCTAGAAGTTAGAACTTGATGAAGAAGAATATAAAGCCTTATAACTTCAAAGGAATCAGAGTTCAAGAGGGATTCAACCAAATAAGAAAATATAAGTATTCAATGTTTTACAAAGCAATTGTCATTTACTTAAATTGCTTTCTTATAGCATAAACATTTTTTATTGATGAATAATATAATTGTTTAAATTACAATGGTTAACCCTTGTAAACATTTATATAAGTTCCACTATGAAGTTTGTGAAGCAATGATCCATCATCAATATTTACCCATGCCTTGTGGGAAAAAATATCCAGTACGACAATTATGCTTAGATTGAGTGTCCTCGCCAGACAATGAAGGACAAGACAATTTACTATAGTTCTATATAGTTGACCAGAGTTTATAGCTTGATCAAATTTTCATAAGAGGAGAGGGATGCCTATCAACCACATGAAAGATAAGTATTTATTTGATTTGTTGCTTAAATATCTAAGCATTTAAATGATATTGTTCATAACGGTTGTATGCATATTTGTATTCTTAGAATCATAAAGTGTATTATGCATGTTATAGCGAATGCATTGATATGACTAAGATTGATGAACAACATACTCTTAATTTTCATGTGATGGTTAAGTAGCCTATGGTTATGCACACCATTCCATGAGCCATTGTTGATTTTCTAGATTGAAACCTCTTTATTAACATTTTGGGAGAAGTGCATGCTATTGATATTATGTTTTGGTGGAGTTGGAAGGCATCTAGAAAGTTACTGTGTGTACACGGGATATGGATGAGTGTTGTGGTGAAGCATTGGCTAAGATGCTTACATAACTATGTGAATTATGTTAGTATGCATAATAAATTTTCATTAAAATGTCAATATGATTTTATGTTTATGAAATTTTATTAATCATATGACTAAATTTCACTTGTAGGAAAGATTGTGTGCTATGACCTTTGTGAGAAACCTCCTGCAATAAATAATGAAAATATATGATATAATAGAAATAACACAACAACGAAGGAATTTTAATGATCATAGGCCACTTTCAGGGGGAAACCTCCTTTGAGCAAGATCAATAAAAAATAACTCGTGGATGCCTTCATTGGACTCAACACATACTTATATACTAAGTCTAATCTAAACAACTTTTACTCCCCATGAATGTGGGATAATACAATATACTCACAGGATGAATTACAAATCATATGCGTCTGACAAAAATACACTAACGAAATAAAGAGAAGGGTTTCCATGGGTTCCTAAAATCCCCTCCCTCTTAGAAAATCTTTGTCCTCAAAGATTTAGATGTGGAAATTGTTGTTGAATCTGAAGGAGTGGTTTCCATGTAGTATCATCTGGTTTCATGATGTGCAACTGAATTAAGAACTCTGTGATAGATCAAGAACAAAGCAGATGAGTGTGCTTATCGAGGATGGTATCTAACTGCAAAATGATGGATCCTTCATTATCTAGTTATGGTAAAACAATTTATGCTTTGATGTTGGTGCCAATCACTTTCTTAAGACAAGAGACATGAAATACTGGGTGAGTGCGAGAACAAGGACGAAGTTCCAATTTATAAGCAATGAACCCAATATTATAAAAAACCTTATATGTCTCATAGAAATTTCGATCTAGCTTATGAAACCCTTGGAGTTTCAAGGAGGTTTTGTTGTAAGGATGTAGACGAAGAAAAACTATATCACCAACTTGAAAAGTGTGCTCAAAATGATGTTGATCGACCTACTGTTTCATGCGGTTTCTTTCCATGTGAATATTTTCCCACAAAATGTAAATAATTTGATCTCAGTTTAAGAGAACTGTCTCAACTTCCTGAACTATGTTGCACCTAAAAATATCACACTTCTTGTCAGCCTTCATAAGAATTTCATGATGCATGTTGACCTCCCAAAAAATCTGGTCTAGGTCACCTTGGACATTTTTTTCTCTGACCTAGAAGGGGTGGTGCTCCCTTTAATTTTATACATAGCGTCAGTGACACCTGCCTCAGTTGACCAAGAGGCGTCGTTCTCCCCCTTTTTTGGAAAAAACCCTAGGTTGACGCTCCTCTCAATTTGGCTAAGAGCACCAGTGGTTAGTAAAAAGGAAAAAAAATATGTTTCTAGAATATTCTGTATGTAATCCTTCATGGAATTAATTCCTATCTGCATGGGAGAGGTTTCATTCGCTTCCCTCACCTATAGGGATATCATTCTATCTTTTTTCCAAGTCATCCCATGGGTTCTAGGCCTATAAATGAAGCCATGACGAGGAGAGTGGAGGAGTCTAGAAAAAGCATCCTTATGCTGCTAGTTTGAAGTCTGATCAGAGGCAAAGTAGAGGTAGTTTGTGTTTGGAGAGGTCTTCATAGTCATAGGATATTGTAGACATTCTTGATTGAGACAGAAACAATTGAAATTAAGGCTTTTGGTTGTACTTCTTTCTCATCCATATATTAATACAAAGACATTTACATTTCCTGTATTTGATTGTAGTGTTTGTAATTAAGTATTGTTGGATTCCTTGATCACCAATATGGATAGTCAGTTACCATGATGCTCTCATCCTTTTTGTTTGTCTTGTGATCTCTTTTGCAGATGTTGAACCGTTGCAAGGAATTTCTGGAGAGAAGATAAACGGATCTAAGGATTGAGGTATAATGTGTTTTTTGTTAATTGATTTAATTATTCAATGAAAGGTTATGCTGTTGTGTCTTTTTGTTATGTAGTTGTGTCTTACATTGCAGAGGAACAAGCAGTGTCCACATTGGTTGAGAATTCCTACTAAAAAAATTGGTGACTCTGTTGGGGATCGATCCTTATCCAATCATATCTGGGGAAGATCTAGTCAGATATGGGGAAGATCCAGTTAGATCTGGTGCATATCCAATTAGATCTACAAACTTTGGTAGCCATTCCATTTATGAAAGTTGTTTCTCTCCCCTTTCAGTTATCTCATTTACAAGGCGAGTTATCCATCTTGTGCCTCTGATATTTTGCCTCTATTCTGAGTAAGATTCTTTTTTGCACTTTTTCAGTCAGCTTAGTATTTTTAGTTTCTCTTGTAGGCTCTTAGATTTTTCAGTGAACTGTTCATCGACGCCTTTATATTTGGCTGAAAGAGCATCGGTTCACCCTACACCACATTTTGTCTTCTCAACAAAATCTATGACACCGCCTTTTCTCTTGCTTGATAGTGCATTGATGACGCCCTTTTGCAGAATATTAGGAGCACCATAGAAGCTTTGCACGCTCTGGTGTAGTTCCCTTCAGTGCACCGAGGTAGGACTTCCTTTGCATTTCTTTATTGTATCTTTTTTTGTTGTTGAAAACAACTTTCTTATGGTATATTGTTGAAAACAAAAGAAAAGGCTTCTTCCTTACCCTAGTTAGTTCTCATCAAAGTAAAAAAGTACATCTACATGTAGACTAATTTGCATTATTGGAGATAACATTCCACAAACATTCACCTAATCATACAATTAAAATTAAAGGTAGCTTTAGGTCTAAAATTGTATAGAAACTTGAGTGATAGGTTAGTGACGTGTTTGAGCATCGTTAAGTGTAGGAGTTGTCATTATTTGTCTGCATTACAACCTGGGACTCACGTGGTTCTTCCACGTAGTGTTAGTATATCAGACGGCCTTTCACGTACCCTTGCGATATATAGAAAGGTACTTCACGTACTTGATTGTATATAGGAAGGCCCATTGTGAACGGTTGTGCATTAG
Source organism: Pseudotsuga menziesii (assembly GCA_001517045.1). Lineage (NCBI taxonomy): Eukaryota > Viridiplantae > Streptophyta > Pinopsida > Pinales > Pinaceae > Pseudotsuga > Pseudotsuga menziesii. The sequence continues at coordinate 353,957 of LPNX010235359.1, read as the reverse complement.
ACAACACTACTACCAATTTGAGCTCCCACATACCTTGCGTATATTGGGAGACCCCACTAGGACACCCTGACCATGTGAGAAAATCCCTTTGGTTGTCTTGTGTGGAGTAATACACCAAAAAAAACATTCGGGGAGATTACGATGGACGTACCCCTGATGTATATCACGAGTTGCACCTACTTGATAATCCTAGTAAGAGACTGGCTATTCTGAAACCATCCTATCATTTAAGTCTGCTTGTGACCTTTAGCTATGTGTAGGTTTTGCTTGTGTGATTTTCCCCTTTTTTACCTAGATTAGGTAACTTCGGCCACCACCATGGCTGAGCAACTTGCGAGACGTCAATCTCGTAAATTATAGGGTTTGTCTACTAACCCTCCTCCTACCATGGAAGGAAAAGAGGGGATAACCGTGGAACAACTAGCTTCTACTAATGTTCATGTAGGGGCTACCCTAGCTAGTGAAATAAGAGAAGAATTCATTGTTTTTACAAATCCTTTGGTCCAACTCCCTCCTGCAGCTGATGTTTCTATGCATCCACCGTTGGAAGGCCATGTTGATAGTCTCACCCCACCAGATTATGGTCTGGATGCTTCTTTTTGGAGGACTTCAATGGACCAAGCTATTGCTGAATTTGGGGTTATTAAGCCTTCACCAAGAAATCCTCCTTTAGGAGAGGAGGAACAAAGAAGAATTAATGCATCTCTCGATCGAGCTCATAACTTTTCAAAGAGAGTAGAAAAATTATTCCTCCACCTATGTCAGCTCGTTATGAAACTCTACAAGCACGGTTACCTTGTAATACAGACCCTTGGACTGAAGCTAAAATTAAACCTTCTTTTGAAAGTCATCCAACATACAGTGAGCCTTCTCCCAATCCATGGCCTGAAGGATATCGTTCCCTAGCTCAAGTGTTAGGCCCTATTGAATAAATTTGATTTCAAGGTAATCTAGGTCTAAATGACAATCCTACAATCTCACATCCTGACCCCGTTACTAGGCCTTCCATACTAGTTATGGTTGGTAGGAAATCCACAAATCAAGTTATGTCAGTACATTCTAATGGAGGGGGGAAATCCCCAGCGCAAGTTACGTCATCTATTAGTGGAATTATTGCTTGTTTAGGACAAGTTGCAGCTATAGAACAACCTACAATAGTCATCCCTCCTACTAATACCAATGTTATTCCCCCCCCATCCAGTTCAGGCCAACCCTTAGGGGTGCAACCTGTCAATAACCCAGCTTCTTGGGGATATACTTATCTAGGAACTCAGCCACCTACGGTTAATCAAGTTTATCAACAACCATCGCCAGTGGCTATTTATCCTAGAATTCCCTACCCTGGAAATGCTTTTGTACCTTGGGGAAAACCTAATTGGTCAAATGTTCTGTCATATGGAGGAGATTTTGTTAAGACTCCTCGAGGATATGGTGGCCCCCCTCCTGGAGGACCACCACATGTACCTAGAGGACCTGGAGGACCTGGAGGACCTGGAGGACCTGGAGGTGGAGGACCACCATCTAGAGGACCACCACCACCACCTTCCGGAGGACCCCGTCCCTTAGGTGGCCCACCTCCCTATGGAAACTCTAAAAATCAACAATACTTTCAACAAACTTTGGGGCCATTATACATACCCATCTATCAATTAGCATATGGTCCTACTGGTCAACAAATGTCATATCAGTACTACCAGTTTCCACAACCAAATCAACAACTACCATTTCTGGCTACTTTAGATCTGTCCAACTTGTCAAGATTGATAAATGACTCAATCCATCATGACCCCTTTTTGCCTACCATTCCTGTAAAGATGCCTTCATATATACCCAAGTTTGATGGTAAACCTGGTGAAGATCCAAAAAACAATGTGATGACATTTCACTTATGGTGTTCATCCAATTCTTTGATGGAGGGTTAAATCTGTCTAACACTTTTTCAAAGAACCCTCACTGGTATTGTCGTAAAGTGGTATATCAAGTTACCACATCACTCTTTTTAGGATTGCAATGCCTTAGCAATGGCACTTTTAACACACTTTCAATTGCCAATCTGATATGAGAAAGTTACAGACCTTTTGACTTTGCTTTGGAAAACCAGATCAACTCACATCTCCGATCATATCCATGAATGGAGACGAAGAATAAGGTTAATTAAGACCCCCATTCCTGATCAGTTAATTATTGATTGGTTTACAAACTCTTTACTTCCACCTATTCCTAGAGATGTTTCCATGGGAGGCGCTATTACTGAGGAGCAATCTATTAGCTTCACTCAATACCTAGACTTGGTTTACTCCTAGTCAAGTACTCTGTAAGATCTGATTCCCCATGCTCCTTGACCTACAACTAATCCATCAAGACCTACAACTGAACCACCTATTGATGGCATACTTGGTTCAGTTCAAACACAAACATCGGCAAAACCTTCCAAGAAACAAAATCAAGCCGCCACTCCGTCAAATCAACCAGCACCATCTAGAAAACTTACATCCTCTCCTGTTTCTTCCACCGAAGTACACATGATCCAATCAAATGAATCTTCCAGCGGAAAGAAGAAAGGAAAAAATAAATCTAAAAAAACTGATAATCAACAGGAAGGAAACAAAACGCAGAACTCAGATGCTGATTCAAAAGGTAAGCGAAAGGTAAGATTTCCTTATTTAATCTGCGGAGGTGACCATTTTACAAAATAATGTCCTCATCACGAGGAAGTTAGTAAGTTTTTGAAAACTTCACCCACCCCAACAATCTTGGAAGATCCTTTCCCTTCCCAACAATAGCTAATTGATCATAAGTCCTTAAATAGAACTTCCTCCTCTACCAGTGAAGTTCGAATGATGTCTAGTGAAATGGTTAATTTAAATACAAGAGCACACAGTTATGACCCTCCTCCAGATAAGAAACCTGATGATATTCCATCTGAAAATCCCTCAACTTCCACACCACCTCCTAATAGTGGTCTTCATATTAAAAAACCTATACCAAAAGCAATTTTTCATCCACAAAAGGGTACTCTATGTAAGTCCATAATCAATCCTAACGCTCATGCTGCTCAATATTATAATATTGTTGAATATTTGGCCCAGGAACCCTGTGCTATGTTGGCTTTAGAGGTACTTCAAACCTGCCCAGGACAACAGAAAAAATTGCTTACTGCCCTTAAAGCTATGGATCCTGAGAATAGTAATATCATCACTTTCAAATTGGATGATTTCAAATTGAGACTCTCACATCAATTAGCTTTCCATATTTCTACCAATATTGCTGAAAAGACTATACATCGTACCATTTTGGACGAGGGTGTCTCTACATCAGTTATGTCTTTATCTTGCTGGAGAGCCATTGGATCTCTGGAAATCAACCGTTCACCTACCACTCTTAAGGCTTTTGATGGTCATGGATTTCAACCCTATGTATTACTACCTACCATGCATGTTGAACTAGGGGGCAAGTCAGTGTCCATTCATATTGAAGTCCTCAATGCTCCTTTGGATTACAACTTACTCCTATATCATAATTGGTTTTATGCTATGCATGCTGCAGCATCAACCGTTTTTCAGATTGTCCGGCTCCCATTCCAAGGAAATATTGTTACTGTTGATATTTTAGATTTCATCACACCTAGTGCCATTACAAATGATGCAAATAGCGTTTCACTCCTGAATACCCCACAGTATAAGGACATTGGAGTAGGTATTATCAAATATTATTCACTATTGGGACTCTTGCCCTCATCTGATCATCCTCCTACTTCACGATTGCTGATGAATCAACATCCTTTTCCCCTTTCAAGGAAGTTTACAATGCAATCCAAGCTTCCAGTGATTCCCCCACCGATCACCACTTGTTGGTGGCCTTAGACCTCTTTCACATTCCATATTGGCTTGAAAACCCCTCCCCATCTCTAGATTATCTTTCACACACACTTCCTACAGATGAATCTATTATGGAAGTTATGTCACTAAACGAGATTCCTTGGAAATATTATCACCACAGATCTTCTTTCCTTACCCCTTTCCATATGGTAGAATACCACTTCACCTCTATGGTTTCGTATGATATAGTCCCCAATCCTTAGTCTCCGATCCTCACTCATAGCATTGATTATGAGGGAAACTTATGCAACATTACAAAAACTATGCCTGTAGACATATCAGTGAAACCTGGTGTTCTGGAAAACATTTTCATTGGACATAACTCTTCACTTGAAGAGGTTAAAACATACACGACCCTTTTTAAGGAATTATAAGATGTCTTCACATGGAAATATGAAGAAATGTTAGGGATCGATCCCTCTATTATTGTTCATGAAATCAAAACTTACCCTGATGACAAGCCCGTCCATCAGAAAGTACGACAGGTTCATCCAAGAAAAGAAGCCTCTATTAAAGAAGAAGTTGAGAAACTTCTCAGGGCTCGTTTCATTTACCCCGTACCATTAACTGATTAGGTGTCCAACATAGTCCCTGTGAACAAAAAATAGGGTACTATTAGGGTTTGTATCGATTTTAGGGATTTTAGTTGAGCTTGTCCAAAAGACAACTTCCCCACTCCCTATATCGATCAGATAATCGATAACTGTGTCGGAAGTGTTATTTTTTCCTTTGTGGATGGCTTCCTTGGATATAAATAGATTGAGATTCTCTTGTTAGACCAACACAAGAAAACATTCATTTGCCCTTGGGGAGCTTTTGCTTATCATAAATTCCCTTTCGGATTAAAGAATGTTGGCGTGACATTCCAACATGCCATGTCATATGCTTTTCATGACATTAAACATGTTGTGGAACCCTATCTTGACGACATGCCAACTCATTCCAAGAAGTGGGATATTCATGTCGATCATCTGAGAGTTGTGTTTCTTTTGGTTGTACTTGTTTCTCATCCATATATTAATACAAAGAAATTTCCCTTCCATGTATTTGATTGTATTGTTTGTAATTAAATATTGTTGGATTCCTTGATCACCTATATGGATAGTCAGTTATCATGATGGTCTCATCCTTTTTGTTTGTCTTGTGATCTCTTTTGTAGATTTTGAACTATTGCAAGGACTTTCTGGAGACAAGATAAATGGATCCAAGGATTGAGGTATAATGTGTTTTATGTTAATTGATTTAATTATTCAAGGAAATGTTATGTTGCTATGTCTTTTTGTTTTGTAGTTGTGTCTTACATTGCAGAGGAAAAAACAGTGTTCACACTGGTTGAGAATTCCTACTAACAAAATTGGTGACTCCGCTGGGGATCAATCCTTATCCAGTCAGATCTGGTGCAGATCCGAACAGGTCTACAAACTTCAGTAACCATTCCATTTATGAAGGTTTTTTCTCTCCCTTTCAGTTATCTCAGTTACAAGGTGAGTTATCCATCTTGTGCCTCTGATCCTTTTCCTTTGTTTTGAGTAAAAAAAATTTTTGCACTTTTTCAGTTAGCTCAGTCTTTCTGGTTTCTCCTGCAAGCTCTTAGCTTTTTCAATGAACTATTCATCGACACCTTTATCTTTGGCTGACAACGCTTCGGTTCAACCTACACTGCCTTTTGTCTTCTCAACCAAAGCGCTGACACCACCTTTTATCTTTCTTGAAAGTGCGTTGATGAACCCTTTTTGTAGAAGGTTAGGAGCGTCGTAGAATCCTTGGATAATTTGGTGTAGTGCCCTTCAGCGCGCCGAGGTAGGTCTTCAAAACTGCATGTTTGCAAAATTTTTGTTCAAAAAAATGATATTTTTTGTGTCCTCTGAGACTTTTCAGTTTGGTCTTCTTGCTTGCTTGCTGTCTGTTTCACTGATTTTTGTGAATCTGATTCTCGTTTTGAGCTCAGATTCAAAATTTCCTATCTTTTGCATTGTCATAAACAAAATTGGAAACATAGTTTGATCTTGGTTTTTTTAGTGAAGTGTCTAAAAATTTCCTTTTGAAAAGAAATCCCATAGCCTCTTCATAGAAGGTTAGTTTATTTTGTAGGAAAGAATGCTTTGTGTGCCTCGTATTTTCTAGAAAAATACAAAAAGAATCATTTTATTTTTCTTTTGTTTATGCTTGCGAAAATTGTTTTTTTTTCATTTGCATGAGTAATTTAGGAAAATAGGTCCTTTTGACATTGTAGCAAAAATTACCTTTGCATGCACATTGGAGGCTTAGTTTTCTCTCTGTCATTTTCAGAAACCTTAGAGTTCTTATTTGAAAGAGTTTTGTGTTTTGAAAGGACTTCCTTTGCATTTCTTTATTGGATCTTGTTTTGTTGTTAAAAACAGATTTCTTATGGTATATTGTTGAAAATAAAAGAAAAAGGTTTCTTCCTTACCCTATTTAGTTCTCATCGAAGTCAAAAAGTGCGTCTACATCTAGATTAATTTGCATTATTGGAGATACCATTCCACAAACATTCACCTAATCATCCATATAAAATTAACGGTAGCTTTAGGTCTAAAATTGGATAGAAACTTGGGTGATAGATTAGTGACGTGTTCAGGCATCATTAAGTGTAGGAGCTGTCGTAATTTGTCTGCACTACAAGATAGGATTCACGCATTTCTTCCATGTACCGTCAGTATATCAAACGACCTTTCATGTACCCTTGAGGTATATAGAAAGGTACTTCACGTACTCAATTGTATGTCAGAAGGACCCTTCTGAACGGTTGTGCATTAGACAACACTACTACTGATTTAAGCTCCCACATACCTTGTGTATATCGGGAGACCCCACTAGGACACCCTAACCATCTGAGAAAATCCCTTTGGCTATCTTGTGTGGAGAAATACACTGAAAACAACATTCGGGGAGATTACTACGGACGTACCTCTGAGGTATATCGTGAGTTGCACCTACTTGAAAATCCCGGTGAGAGACTAGCTATTCTGAACCCATCCTATCATTTAAGTGTTCTTGTGACCTTTAGCTCTGCGTAGGTTTTGTTTGTGTGCTTTTCCCATTTTTGACCTATATTGGGTAACTTCAGCCACCACCATGGATGAGCAACTTGCGAGACGTCAATCTCATAGATTGCAAGGTTTATCTACTAACTCTCCTTCTACCGTGGAAGGAAAATAAGGGATAACCATGGAACAACCAACTTCTACTAATGTTTGTGTAGGGACTACCCTAGCTAGTGAAATCAGAGAAGAATTCGCTATTTTTACAAATCCTTTGGTTCAACTCCCTCCTACAGCTGATGTTTCTGTGCATCCATCGTTGGAAGGCCGTGTTGATAGTCTCACCCCACCATATTATGGTCTGGATGCTCCTTTTTTGAGGACTTCAATGGGCCAAGATATTGCTGAATTTGGGGTTATTAGGCCTTCACCAGGAAATCCCTCTTGAGGAGAGGAGGAACAAAGAAGAATTAATGCATCTCTCGATCGAGCTTGTAAGTTTTCAGAGAGAGTAGAAAGAATTATTCCTCCACCCGTGTCTCATTATGAAACTCTACCAGCACAGTTACCCCATAATACAGACCCTTGGCCTGAAGCTGAAATTAAACCTTCTTCTGAAGGGCGTCCAACCTATGGTGAGACTTCTCGCAATCCATGGCTTGAAGGATATCGTCCACTAGCTCAAGTGTTATGCCCTATTGGAGAAATTCCATTTCAAGGTAATCGAGGTCTAAATGACAATCCTAAAGTATCACATCCTGAACCCATTACTAGGCCTTCCATAACAGTTATGGATGGTGGGAAATCCACAAATCAAGATATGTCAGCACATTCTAATGCAGGGGGGAAACCCTCGGTGCACGTTACATCATTTGTTAGTGGAATTATTTCTAGTTCAGGACAAGTTGTAGCTATAGAACAACCTGCAGTAGTCATTCCTCCTACTAATACCAATGTTATCCCCCCCCGTCCATTTCAGGACAACCTTTAAGGGTGCAACCTGTCAATAATCCAACTTCTTAGGGATATACTTATCCAAGAACTCAGCCACCTACAATTAATCAAGTTTATCAACAACCAATGCTAGCGGCTATTTATCCTAGAATGCCCTACCCCAAAAATGATTTTGTACCTTGGGGAAAACCTAATTGGTCAAATGTTCCATCATATGGAGGAGATTTTTTAAAAATTGCTCGAGGATATGGTGGTCCCCCTCCTGGAGGACCACTGTGTGGACCTGGAGGACTTGGAGGACCTGGTGGACCATTTGGAGGACCACCACCTAGAGTGAGGTGGAGGATCACCACCACCAACACCGCCACCACCTTCCATAGGACCTCGTCCCTCAGGTGGCCCACCTCCCTATGGAAATTATGGAAATCAACAATCCTTTCAACAAACTTTGGGGGCATCATCCATACCCATCAATCAAATAGCATATGGTCCTATTGGTCAACAAATGCCATATCAGTACTACTAGTATTCGCAACCAAATCAACAACTACCATTTCTGGCTACTTTAGATCTTCCATACTTTTCAATATTGATAAATGACCCGATCCATCATGACCCCTCTTGGCCTACCATTCCTTTAAATATGCCTTTAGATATACCCAAGTTTGATGGTAAACCCGGTGAGGATCCAAAAAACCATGTGATGACATTTCACTTATGGTGTTCATCCAATTCTTTGATGTATGGTTTAGTCGACCATCTAAGGATTTTTCAAAGAACCCTCACTAGTATTGTCACAAAGTGGTATATTGAGTTACCACATCACTCTTTTTGGGATTTCAATGCGTTAGCAATGGAACTTTTAAGACACTTTCAATTGCCAATCCGATATGAGAAAGGTACAAACCTTTTTACTTCGCTTCGTCAAACCACATTAACTCACATCTCCGATCATATCCATGAACGGAGACAAAGACAAAGGTTAATTAAGGCCCCCATTCCTAATTAGTTGCTTGCTAATTGGTTTACAAAGTCTTTACTTCCACCTATTGCTAGAGATGTTTCCATGGGAGGTGCTATTACTGAGGAGAAAGCTATTAGATGCGCTCAATACATAGACTTGGTTTACTCCTAGTCAGGTACTCTATATGATCTGATTCCCCATGCTCCTTGACCTACAACTAATCCATCAAGGCATTCAACTGAACCACTTGCTGATGGCATACTTGGTTCAGTTCAAACGCAAACGGCGGTAAAACCTTCCAAGATACAAAATCAATCTGCCAGTCCGTCAAATCAACCAGCACCATCTACCAAAATTTCATCCTCTCCTATTTATTCTGCCGAAGTACATGCGATCCAATCAAATGAATCTTCCAGCGGGAAGAAGAAAGGAAAAAATAAATCTAAAAAACCTTATAATCAACAGGAAGAAAACAAAACACAAAACCCAGATGCTGATTCAAAAGGTAAGTGAAAGGTAAAATTTCCTTGTTTAATCTGCGGAGGTGACCATTTTACAAAAGAATGTCCTCATCGTGAGGAAGTTAGTAAGTTTTTGAAAAAATCACCCACCCCAATAGTTTTGAAAGATCCTTTCCCTTCCCAACAGCAGCTAATTGATCATAACTCCTTAAACGAAACTTCCTCCTCTCTCGATGAAGTTTGAATGATGTCTAGTGAAACAGTTAATTTAAATACAAGAGCACAGATTTATGACCCTCCTCTAGATAAGAAACCTGATCATACTCCATCTGAAAAACCCTCAACTTCCACAACTCCTCCTAATAGTGGTCTTCATATTAAAAAACCTATACCAAAAGCAATTTTCCATCCATGAAAGGGTAATCTACGTAAGTCCATAATCAATCCTAACGCTCGTGCCGCCCAATATTATAATATTGTTGAAGATTTGGCCTAGGCACCCTATGCTATGTCGGCTTTAGAGGTAATTCAAACCTTCCCAACTCAACGGAAAAACATTCTTAATGCACTTGGAGCTATCGATCCTGAGAATAGTAATATCATCACTTTCAAACTAGATGATTTCAAAATGAGACTCTCGCATCAGTTAGCTTTCCAGATCGCTACCAAGATTGCTGAAAAGACTATACATCGTACCATTTTGGATGAGTGTGTCTCTACATAAGTTATGTCTTTATCTTGTTGGAGAGCCATTGGATCTCTAGAAATCAATCGTTCACCTGCCACTCTTAAGGCTTTTGATGGTCGCGGATTTCAACCCTATGTATTACTACCTACCATCCATGTTGAACTGGGGGGAAAGTTAGTCTCCATTCATATTGAAGTCCTCGACGCTCCTTTGGATTACAACTTACTCCTACGTCGTAATTGGTTTTATGCTATGCAAGTTGTAGCATCGACTGTTTTTCAGATCGTCTAGTTCCCATTCCAAGGAATTATTCTTACTATTGATTAGTTATATTTCATCACACTTAGTGCCATTACAAATGATGCAAATAGCGTTTTGCTCCTGAATACCCCACAATATAAGGACATTGGAGTAGGTCTTATCAAATATTCTTCACTAGTGAGAGTCTTTCCCTCATCTAATCCTCCTCCTGCTTCGCAAACTGCATCTATTAACATGATTTCTACCTCTCATATAGACAAAGGAAAAACAATTGCTGATGAATCAACATCATTTTCCCCTTTTGAGGAAGTTTACAATGCAATCCAAGGTAATAGTGATACCCCATAAATGACCACTTGTTTGTGGCCTCAGACTGCTATCACATTCCATATTGGCTTGACAACCCCTCCCCATCTCCAGATTATCTTTCACACACACTACAGATGAATCTATTATGGAAGTTATGTCACTAGATGAGATTCGTTGGAAAGATTATCACCACATATATATTCTTTCCTTCCCCCTTTCCATATGGTAGAATACCACTTCACCTCTACGGTTTCGTCTAATATAGTCCCCAACCCCCAGTCTCTGATCCTCAATCGTAGTATCGATCTTGAGGGAAACTTATCAACATTACAAAAACTATGCCTGTAGACATATCAGTGAAACCTGGCATTCCGGAAAACATTTTCATCGAACATAACTCTTCAATTGAAGAGGTTAAAACATACATGGCCCTTTTTAAGGAATTTAGAGATGTCTTCGCATGGGAATATGAAGAAATGCCAAGGATCGATCACTCTATTGTTTTTCATGAAATCAAAACTTACCTTGATGCCAAGCCCGTCCCTCAGAAACTATGATAGGTTCATCCAAGAAAAGAAACCGCTATTAAAGAAGATTTTGTGAAACTTCTGAGGGCTGGTTTCATTTACCCCATACCATTAATTGAATGGGTGTCCAACATAGTCCTTGTGAACTTAAAACATGGTACTATTAGGGTTTGTATCAATTTTAAGGATTTTAATCAAACTTGTCCAAAAGACAACTTCCCCACTTCCTATATCAATCAGATAATCGATAACTGTGTTGGAAGCGTTATTTTTTCCTTTATGGATGGCTTCCCCGACTATAATCAGATTGAGATTCTCCCATCAGACCAACACAAGACATCATTCATTTTCCCTTGGGCAACTTTTGCTTATCGTAAACTTCCTTTTGGTTTAAAGAACGTTGGTGTGACATTCCAACGTGCCATGTCATATGCTTTTCATGACATTAAACATGTTGTGGAACCCTATCTTGACGACATGCCTACTCATTCCAAGCAGCAGGATATTCATGTTGATCATCTGAGAGCTGTGTTTCTTTTGGTTGTTAAATGATTTAATTATTCAAGGAAAGGTTATGTTGCTGTGTCTTTTTGTTTTGTAGTTGTTTCTTACATTGCAGAGGAACAAGCAGTTTCTGCACTGGTTGAGAATTCCTACTAATAAAATTGGAAAGTCTACTAGGGATTGATCCTTATCCAGTCAGATCTAGAGAAGATCCAGTCAGATCTAGTGTAGATCTAGTCAGATCTACAAACTTCAGTAACCATTCCATTTATGAAGGTTATTTCTCTCCCCTTTCAGTTATCTCAGTTACAAGGTGATTTATCCATCTTGTGCCTCTGATATTTTGCCTCTATTCTGAGTAAAAAAAAAAATTGCACTTTTTCAATTAGCTCTGTCTTTCTGGCTTCTTCTGTAGGCTCTTAGCTTTTTCAGTGAACTGTTCATCAATTCCTTTATCTTTGGCTGATAGAGCATCGATTCACCCTACACCGCCTTTTGTCTTCTCGACCAAAGCGCAGACATGACCTTTTCTCTTACTTGACAGTGCATCGACAACACCTTTTTGCAGAAGGTTAGGAGTGCCATAGAAGCCTAGGATGCTCTGGTGTAGTGCCCTTCAGCACGCCGAGGTAGGTCTTCAAAAATGCCTGTTTACAAAAATTTTGTTCAAAAAATTGGAATTTTTTCTGTCCTCTGAGACTTTTCAGTTTTGTCTGCTTGCTTGCTTGCTATCTGTTTCACTGATTTTTTTGAATCTGGTTCTCTTTTTGAGCTCATATCCAAAATTTCCTATCTTTTGTATTACATTAAACATAATTGGAAACATAGTTTGATCTTAGTTTTTTAGCAAAGTGTCTGAAATTTTCCGTTTGAAAAGAAAGCCTATAGCCTCTTCCTAGAAGGTTAGTTTCTTTTGTAGGAAAGACTACTTTGTGTGCCTCGTATTTTCTAGAAAAATACAAAAAAATCATTTTATTTTTCTTTTGTTTATGCTTGCGAAAATTGTTTGTTTTTTCATTTGCATGAGTAATTTAGGAAAATAGGTCTTTTTGACATTGTAGCAAAATTTACCTTTGCATGCACATTGGAGGCTTAGTTTTCTCTTTGTCATTTTCAGAAACCTTAGAGTGCTTGTTTGAAAGAGTTTTTTGTTTTGAAAGGAGTTCCTTTGGATTTCTTTATTGGATCTTGTTTTGTTGTTGAAAACAACTTTCTTATGGTATATTGTTGAAAGTAAAAGAAAAAGGTTTCTTCTTTACCCTAGTTAGTTCTCATCGAAGTCAAAAAGTACATCTACATCTAGATTAATTTGCATTATTGGAGATAACATTCCATAAACATTCACCTAACCATCTAGATAAAATTAATGATAGCTTTAGGTCTAAAATTGTATAGAAACTTGAGTGATAGGTTAGTGAGGTGTTTGGGCATTGTTAAGCATAGGAGATGTTTTTATTTGTCCACACTACAACCCAGGACTCATGTGGTTCCTCCACGTCCCGTTGGTATATCGGACATCCTTTCATGTACCCTTGAGGTATATAGAAAGGTTTTTTATGTACTCAATTGTATATCAGAAGGCCCCTTGTGAATGGTTTTGTATTAGACAACACTACTACCGATTTGAGCTCCCACGTACCTTGCGTATATCAGGAGACCCCACTAGGACACCTTGACCATCTGAGAAAATACCTTTGGCCATCTTGTGTGGAGAAACACACCAAAAAAAACATTCAGGGAGATTACTACACATGTACCCCTGAGGTATATCATAAGTTGCACCTACTTGACAATCCTAGTGAGAGACCGGCTATTCTAAACCCATCCTATCATTTAAGTCTTCTTGTGACCTTTAGCTCTTTGTAGGTTCTTTTTGTGTGCTTTTCCCCTTTTTGACCTAGATTAGGTAACTTCGGCCACCACCATGGATGAGAAACTTGTGAGACATAAACCTCATAGATTGAAGGGTTTATCTCCTAACTCTCCTCCTACCGTGGAAGGACAAGAAGGGATAACCATGGAACAACCAACTTCTGCTAATGTTCTTGTAGGGACTACCCTAGTTAGTGAAATCAGAGAAGAATTCACTGTTTTTACAAATCCTTTGGTTCAACTCCCTCCTGCAGCTGATGTTTTCGTGCATCTGCCGTTGGAAGGCCGTGTTGATAGTATCACCCCACCAGATTATGGTCTAGATGCTCCTATTTCGAGGACTTCAATGGGACAATATATTGTTGAATTTGGGGTTATTAGGCCTTCACCAAGAAATCCTCCTTTAGGATAGGAGGAACAGAGAAGAATTAATGCATCTCTCGATTGAGCTCGTAAGTTTTCAGAGAAAGTAGAAAGAATTATTCCTCCACTTGTGTCTCACTATGAAACTCTACTAGCACAGTTACCCCATAATATAGACCCTTGGCCTAAAGCTGAAATTAAACCTTCTTTTGAAGGTCATCCAACCTATGGCGAGACTTCTCGCAATCCATGGCCTGAAGGATATCATCCACTAGCTCAAGTGTTATGCCCTATTGGAGAAATTCCATTCCAAGGTAATCCAGGTCTAAATGACAATCCTACAGTCTCACATCCTGACCCCATTACTAGGCCTTCCATAATGGTTATGGTTGGTGGGAAATCCATAAATCAAGTTATGTCAGCACATTCTAACATTGGGGGGCAACCCCCGGCATGAGTTACGTCATTTGTTATTGGAATTTTTGCCTAGTTCAAGACAAGTTGTAGCTATAGCACAACTTGCAGTAGTCATCCCTCCTACTAATACCAGTGTTATTTCCCCCCCATCCGGTTTAGGCCAACCCTTATGGGTGAAACCTTTCAATAACCTAGCTTGTTGGGGATATACTTATCTAGGAACTCGGCCACCTACGGTTAATCAAGTTTATCAACAACCACCGCCACTGGCTATTTATCCTGGAATGCGCTACCCTGAAAATGATTTTCTACCTTGGAGACAACCTAATTGGTCCAATGTTCCTTCATATGGAGGATCTTTTGTTAATACTATTGGAGGATATGGTGGCCCCCCTCCTAGAGGACCACTGCATGGACCTGGAGGACCTGGAGAACCTAGAGGTCTTGGAGGACTTGGTGGACCATTTGGAGGATGACCAACCGGAGGCCCACCACCACCTCCTGGAGGTGGAGGAACACCATCTGGAGGACCACCACCACCACCACCACCGTCGCCACCACCTTCTGGAGGACCCCCTCCCTTGGGTGGCCCACCACCCTATAATTCCAGAAATCAACAATCCTTTCAACAAAATTTGGGGGCTTCATCCATACCCATCTATCAATCAGCATATGGTCCTACTGGTCAACAAATGACATATCAACACTACTAGTATCCACAACCAAATAAAAAACTACCATTTCTGGCTAGTTTAGATCTGCTAGACTTGTCAAGATTGATAAATGACCCCATCCATCATGACCCCTCTTGGCCTGCCATTCTTGTAAAGATGCCTTCAAATATACCCAAGTTTGATGGTAAACATGGTGATGATCCAAAAAACCATGTGATGAAATTTCACTTATGGTGTTCATCCAATTCTTTGATGGACGGTTCTATCCATCTAAGGATTTTTCAAAGAATGCTTAGTGGTATTGCCACAAAGTGGTATATCGAGTTACCACATCACTCTTTTTGGGATTTCAATGCCTTAGAAATGGCATTTTTAACACACTTTCAATTGCCAATCCGATATGAGATAGGTACATAATTTTTTACTTCAATTTGACAAACCAAATCAACTCACATGTCTGATCATATCCATGAATGCAGACGAAAACAAAGGTTAATTAAGGCCCCCATTCCTGATTAGTTGCTTGCTGATTGGTTTACGAAGCCTTTACTTCTACCTATTGCTAAAGATGTTTCCATGGGAGGTGTTTTTACTGAGGAGTAAACTATTAGCCGTGCTCAATACCTAGACTTGGTTTACTTCCAGTGAGGTACTCTATATGATTTGATTCCCCATGCTCCTCGACCTACAATTTATCCATCAAGACCTGCAACTGAACCACCTGTTGATGGCATACTTGGTTCAGTTCAAACGCAAACGACGACAAAACCTTCCAAGAAACAAAATCAAGTCGCCACTACGTCAAATCAACCAGCACCATCTACCAAACCTACATCCTCTCCTGTTGCTTCTGCCAAAGTAAACACGAACCAATCAAATGAATCTTACAGCAGAAAGAAGAAAGGAAAAAATAAATCTAAAAAACCTGATAATCAACAGGAAGGAAACAAAATGTAGAACTCAGATGATGATTCAAAAGATAAGCAAAAGGTAAAATTTCCTTGTTTAATCTGTGAAGGTGACCATTTTAAAAAAGAATGTCCTCATCGCAAGTAAGTTAGTAAGTTTTTGAAAAATTCACCCACCCCAAGAGTCTTCAAAGATCCTTTCCCTTCCCAACAACAACTAATTGATCATAAGTCCTTAAACGAAAATTCCTCGTCTACCGATGAAATTCAAATGATGTCTAGTGAAACACTTAATTTAAATACAAGAGCACACAGTTATAACCCTCCTCCAGATAAGAAACCTGATTATATTCCATCTGAAAAACCTTGAACTTCCACACCTTCTACTAATACTAGTCTTCATATTGAAAAACCTATACTAGAAGTAATTTTCCGTCCACCAAAGGGTACTCTACGTAAGTCCATAATCAATCCTAACACTCGTGCCGCCCAATATTATAATATTGTTGAAGGTTTGGCCTAAGCACCATATGCTATGTTGGCTTTAGAGGTACTTCAAACCTGCCAAACTCAATGGAAAAACTTGCTTACTACCGTTAGAGCCATGGATCCTGAGAATAGTAATATCATCACTTTCAAACTGGATGATTTCAAAACGAGACTCTCACATTAGTTATATTTCCATATCACTGCCAAGATTGCTGGAAAGACTATACATTGTACCAATTTGGATGAGGGTGCCTCTACATTAGTTATGTCTTTATCTTGTTGGAGAGCCATTGGATCTCTGGAAATCAACTGTTCACCTACCATTCTTAAGGCTTTTGATGGTCACGGATTTCAACCCTATGTATTACTACCTACCATCCATGTTGAACTGGGGGGAAATTCAGTCTCCATTAATATTGAAGTCATCGACGCTCCTTTGGATTACAACTTACTCCTAGGTTGTAATTGGTTTTATGTTATGCAAGTTGTAGCATCGACCATTTTTTGGATTGTCCAGTTCCCATTCCAAGGAAAGATTGTTACTATTGATTAGTTAGATTTCATCACGTCTAGTGCCATTACAAATGATGCAAATAGTGTTCCGCTCCTGAATGCTCCACAGTATAAGGGAATTAGAGTAGTTCTTATCAAAGATTCTTCACTAGTGGGTGTCTTTCCCTCATCTGATCCTCCTCCTGGTTCACTTATTGCATCTATTAACATGATTTCTATGTCTCATATAGACAAAGGAAAAGAAATTACTGATGAATCAACATCATTTTCCCCTTTCAAGGAAGTTTACAATGCAATCCAAGATAACAATGATTCCCCCACCAATGACCACTTGTTGGTGGCCTCAAACCACTAGCACATGCCATATTGGCTCAAGAACCCCTCCCCATCTCTAGATTATCTTTCACACACACTTCCTACAGATGAATCTATTATGGAATTTTTGTCATTAGATGAGATTCCTTGGAAATATTACCACCACCGATCTTCTTCCCTTCCCCCTTGACATATGGTAGAAGACCACTTCACCTCTACGGTTTCGTCTGATATTTTCCCCAACCCTCAGTCTCCGATCCTCACTCATAGTGTCGATTATGAGGGAAACTTATGAAACATTACAAAAACTATGCCTGTAGACATATCAGTGAAACCTGGTGTTCTGGAAAACATTTTCATTAGACAGAAATATTCACCTGAAGAGGTTAAAACATACACGGCCCTTTTTAAGGAATTTAGATATGTCTTCGCATGGACATATGAAGAAATGCCAGGGATTGATCCCTCTATTTTTGTTCATGAAATTAAAACTTACCCTTATTCCAAACCCATCCATCAGAAACTACGACAGGTTCATCCAAGAAAAACAACCGCTATTAAAGAAGAAGTTGAGAAACTTCTCAGGGATGGTTTCATTTACCCCGTACCATTAATTGAATGGGTGTCCAACATAGTCCCTGTGAACAAAAAATAGGGTACTATTAGGGTTTGTATCGATTTTAGGGATTTGAATCGAGCTTGTCCAAAAGACAACTTCCCCACTCCCTATATTGATCAGATAATCAATAACTGTGCTGGAAGTGTTATTTTTTCCTTCACTAGTACAAAATGAGGAATTAGCTACTAGGTGACTAAAAATTCTAGTCACCACAGGTTTTTTAAGTGATTTACTACTAAATATGAGAAATTTTAATTGACCCAACTATAAACTACTAAAATCAATGACTAATTTAGTCACCAGTTAACAAATATGACTAGATAATAAGTTACAGAGTTAAAAATGACTAATTTAGTCACGGCATAAAAAATGACTAGCTAGAAGAATATGAATTAGTCATTTTTAATTGTGTCATGGAAAATTGCAAATTTGACAATGAAGTGTACATTTTGTAAACTCTAACACCTTCTATTAGTAAATTGGTGCCATGCACCTCAATCTTCAGAGATCCACCAAACCAATTGCACAAATTTTCTCTTGACCATCATTATCCCTACTGCACCATTGAAGCAAACCTAGCTAAGTGCATTCCAAAGGAAAATTAGGTTCCTATGTCAATTACGGATTAGGCACTAAAACTAGTACCATATCGATACCTAGCTAGAAGAACCATAGCTATACATCCCCTCGAGAACCGGCCATTCGAATGTGCCACCTCCATGTAGACTTACCAAATGCATCCAATGCATGGAAAAAAAACACATCCACTTTGGATCTCTGGGCTGAAGGTATCGTTCCACCTCTGCTCCCCTATTTTTGCAGATGATAGGTTGGTTTAGGATCTCAGAGCAACTAGTCAGAGTGCTTCAAAGGTATGGTTCTTGCCGCTCCGGTCATGTTCATCGCTCCAATCAATAACCAGTTGTTATGGATTTTTACAGGTCTCAATGCTCCCAAAGTTACTGCTTCTACTTTACATTCGCAATTATCACCATCTCCAGCCTATGCGCTCATAACCATATGCATTTTGAGCTTTCAGCCTCGGAAAAGCATGAGCACCCTTCTGTAATGCCACTATTTGCAAAGGTCAATGACTTTTGCACATCAAAATTCCTCACACGCTCCAACGGAAAACTAAATCCGACATTAGAAGAAGGGATTAAACTTTGCAATGAGGTTTACTTGTTGTAGATGTCATTATAGAGAAAGGGTCAAATGATAACTTCAGCTGACAAATCCGAAGTTGAAATGTTTTTTTGGCCATGCATTGGACGCATTTGGTAGGTCTATGTGGAGGAGGCACATTTGAATGGTCGGTTCTTGAGGGGATGTAGGGCCCTCATCTGTGGTTGTCACCGGTCGTCGTCCAGAAGAGTATTGATCAGATTTTGGTACCAGTCGGAGTCGATGATTTGGCCAAGAAGTGGTGACTACGACCGGCTTCCGGGCCAAATCGTCGACTCCGTAGACTACTCCATTTATAAAACTACACAACTTATACGATAATTATTAAAAAAATATAATATATAACCAATTAACATAATTTATATAATAAAATAATAAAAATAAAACAAATATATATTTAGCAAAAACAAAAAAAATCTATATAATTTATATAATAAAACAAAAATATATATAACAAAAACAAAAAAACCTATATAATTTATATAATCAAATAATAAAAATAAAACAAAAAAATTCTATTCTGCAAATAGAGCTATCCACCCAACTCTCGACCCAACAGCTCTCCACCCACCTCTGTTACGGCATGATGGCAGATTTTCCTGAACCCGATGGAGATTTAATCCTCTAATTCCACTAATGACTATTCACCAAGCTCATTGGCGCTAAATAGCCTATCCAAATAGACCGTTGGTGCCAATTATTTTGGGTTGGCTGGAGGATAGGAGGGTTTGGTGGGTTATGGGGGAAAGTACTGTGAATTGGGTGGCATTTTTGGTCATTTACGAGGCCACATGCGATACCGTTGGGGAGATTGGTATGGATATTTACCACAGTTAGGGGTTTACAATTTTGGTATTACCATCCCCGCCAAGACAAAACAACACTGGAGAGAACCTGGAGTCTCATGAAGAGACATGCCACAAATTCTACAGCTCTAGAGTCAACATCACCTTCTTCCCTTACAAAATCCATGGTAAGTTTCTTGGTTCAGTCTAAATTGATAAATTTTTCCTGAAATTTTCTTGGTTTTGTGTGAATTGATCAATTTTTCCTGAAGCATATGTAGCTAGGTTAAAATCGCTAATAAGTTTCTTTTTACTATGAATTTTTATCATTTATCCAGGGCATTGACACTAACCCTTGGCATCAAGTCATCTCCCAGCATCACCTCATCTTGTGTTCTCTCTTGTCTATGCTACAGGTTACTAGCTCGCTGGTCTCAAGCTGTGTTGATGCAGCCAACCACCTGCAAATTGATCTAGAACTAGAATTGGAACCCATGGATTTGCTTTCTTATCCACCCTCCTTCCTAATATTTCCAAAGGTTAGAGTAGCATCTATGCTCAACCTCATGCTAGAAAGTCTATGTATCTGCCCCATTGAAACGATTCTGCTCACTCACTCAGTATGAACCAGATTCATCTCTTTTGACACATAAACATAAGAGATATATGCAAGGTGCCCGTTACATATTTAAAAGATATATACTCTGCTCTATTATTAGGATTCAAATTTGAAGCCTTCAAATCCCTTCAAAGGCCATTTTAAACATCATAGAAGGCCACAAGGAATTTTACCATGCAAAAAAAAATTAGTTTCATTTCCAGCACTTCAATAATGAAATTGAGTAAGCCTCGGTAAATTTGCAACAAAAGGGAAGCTACAAAATTTTCCTATCCAGGGATTCAGTGGACTATGGGAGAGTCGGGACTCAGAGTCTTCCCAACTACCCTTGAATAGTTAGATCATGGATGAGGATCTCAGTCCCAATCGACATGGACCACGGTGGGCCACTAGGCTACCTAGTGCGAAGTTCAAGTCAGTGAATCAGGATTGTGACTCACGATTCGATGTTCACTTTCAAAGAATTTAATGGCATTAGCATGCATTACTTATTCACCAACTTCATTAAATTCTGGTCTGAGATGATGCCACATGCCAACTCAATTTTGCATATGTCATCTTATTGTTCACCGAGTCACATGATCTCACAACCTACAAGTCACTTGAGTATTTGAGTATATTATGTGAAATTAGATACTCATATGAGTCATATCTATCGATGGTGAATTGATTTGATAACCCTCCACTATCAAGGCCCCGTAAGGAAAAAGTAATGGTGTTGTTTTTTGGGTTACAACTTACAAGTTTCAATTTACAATGCATTAAGCAATCTTTGCTAGATTTCAACCTAACTTGGTCCAATCAGTATGTAAGTTTATCTAGACCAGGGTTTCACCCAGTGCTATACATTTGTATTATGACCACCACAAGGCTGGGATGATGGATCTTTGGTAGCAGACTAGCAGCACATCACCCTTTGTTTGTGCTCATGAATCATATCCTATACTAGTTAGCCCAGGGTTCTAGGATTTATTCCAATTTCCATTCATTTACTGGGGTCCGAATCATTTGAATCAACACTCCCAATATCCCACGGTCCACCTAGGCCTCTTAGTCTACCTCTCTCATTGGAGGAAGGGGGTTATGAAGTAGAGACAAAGGAAACTTAAATGGAAGTCCAGCTAGAGAGAATGGTTGTACAATATGCATATAGTCATCTCTAAAAGAAATGAAAGAATTTGTCATATAACTAAATAAATATTATCATTACTTAATTTGTCTGGATGATTACATGGTAACTCTTGTGCCCGAGCTGTTTATGAGGGCTTCCTATGTCTACAATTGCTACAATTTAGAGAGGCTCGTTCCCATCATTATAGCACCAGTGGGTTTCTCCTGCAAATATCGCTATTATGTATCCCCTCCTCACTCACCTCACCTTTTGACTTGAGTCCTCTTCTTCTTCTTCTTCTTCTTCCACCCGTGGGCTCTCTGATATACACCCTAAGCGCCCTCATAATGAAGAATGATATCTGAAAGTCTTTGGAAACCTTGGGAAAATAATACCCAGTTTTTCCTCTGTTAGGTCATGATTTTGTCTTCCTTAGTTTTATGCTTTTGTTTATATTTTTGAAGCTTGCTAATATTTTTTCTTCTAGGAAATTTTGTTTTATAAAGGTTAATTTTGAGTTTTAGGCCTTTAGTTTTCATCATTTTGATTTTTCCTATTTTTAAGCTTCCTTTTATAAATTTTGCTTAGAGTTCATTCTTGAAGGGTTCCACAAGGTATATATTGATTAAATAGTTTCATAAATGACACTAAGATTGAGATTAATCATATAAACCAAGTCTTAAACCTGATTAGTGATTTAATGAGATGAAATTATGTGTTTGGACTTTCTTGTAGCGCAAGAGCGAAATTAATACACTAGAGCACTACAAGAAAGTTGCTAGTGCCAAAATAGTTATTTTTCAGTCCGATTTTTTCAGGGGTTTCATTGCTGAGGTGTTAACCACATCAATTATCACATTTGATATGTGTCTTGTAGGCTTATCATTGAAACAGGTGTATGGTCATCGTGTGAGGGAGATTGCGGCAATTGTATGCAATTTCATGGCTAATGATGACAGTGAGTGGAACGAGGCAGAATTTTTGGGAATATGAAGGAATTGAAAGTCATGGTGGAGACATATTGCTGAGAAATCAGAGTTTTGACAGTTGAAGGAAGAATTAGGGCTTCCTAGCGGTGATAGTTCGAAGTGATCTGGACAGTTGAAGATAGCTGGAACGTGCAATTCGACACCTAACCTTTGAAGGGATCGACTTCCAATGCTTGTATTAAGCTTTTGAGTAGGTAACACGCGTGGCATTTTATAGGGTTTGTTAAATTTGGGGGTTTTTCTGATAAAGCCTATAATGTCAAAATTCTAAGGAAGGATATCAATTTGCTCACTCTAAGATTATGAATGGCGAAATATTAATCAATATAATCTAAGTATTCATCATTTAAGCTAGTAAAGTTCAGAGCAGAACTATTGGAGGTCCCTAAATTTGTGATTAGGTCAAATTGTTGAATTTGGTACAAAACATTTCCTAAACTGGTGATAGGGCATACTGTGATAGTTTGAAGATAAATAGACTGCCAAAACTGTCCGAATTTGAAGATAAATAGTCTATGAGATTATTGACAGGTGCTGCAAACCATAGTGAAAATGAAGAAGAGTGGAAAAACTAATAGGGATGAGCCCACTGATCTCAGTTGGATAGATAAATTCCCAGAATGTGCTGAGCTATTTGAAAATGAAGGATGGTTGATATTTTTCAAGAAAATTGATGGATACAATGCAGAGGTCTCCCATAAGTTTGCTCAGTGTTATGACAAAGACACTGTATCTTTTGATACTTTGAAATTCAAATTGACCAAAGAGTTGGTAGTTGAAGCAACAGGAGTTAAAAATGAGGGACTATGGTTTAAGAAAGTGCCATTCACCTTTAATGAAAAAGGGTACCTACTACCTGGTATAATTCCAGATTGGGGTAAGGGTGTTCCCATTCATAACTTTAGGCCTGAATGGGTAGAACCTATTAAGTTTTTACAAAGTTATATTACATGTGAAGGAAGGTATGCCTTCATTTTTAAATACCATTTCAGGTTTCTTCAACACCTCAGTAATGAGTCAAAGATGAACCTTCCCTTCTTCTTGCTAAAGATCCTGCAGAAGATATCTTGCAGAATCAAAGAACACCAAAATTATACTAGACAGTCCATTTTTCACCATGGACTTATCAAACTCATTATCAACAGTGTTTTGCAGAGTAAAGGAAAAACTTGGCAATATTTCCTTTTTTGGTGAGGGTTTCAGAATAGTCAAGGACAGTCTCATAGAAAACAAGCTGATAAAGGACAGACCTTGATCAGAAAGCTTATACAAAAGATAAAGGTTAAAGATGAAGACAGTATTAAATTGGAGGAAGTTGCAATCCTACAAAAGAATATTGTGAGTCTATACAAAATCTTAATGACATTGTGAGCAAATATTTGCAGTCTGATAATAAGGAGAACGAGCATGTTCAGGATGATGCACCAACAGAGATATTTGTTGCTGCAAATATTGTACCTACAGAGAAAATTTCAGGTGATGAAGAGGATACTAAAGTTCAAAAGCAAAGTCCAATCACAGTCTTGACAGAGGATGAAACCTACCTATTTGAGGAGGATAAACTTCCTATTATTGATGAAACTAAGGTTGGCACTAAAAATGAATTTTACAGCCAGGAAGATGAAGTAGCAGTACCAAAGAGAAAGAAGCTAAAATTTATTGAATTTTCCTCCATCACCCATCAGGGTAAAACTTTCAAAATGTTAGGGGAACTTGCTCCTGGGTGGAAACCAAAGACTAGACCCAGAAACAAGCTTAGGCTGAATATGAAGAAATTGCTAAACCATAAATTGAATAAAGAATGAGTAACTATGATAGATGACTCCTCATCTAATGAAAAATTGAATGTTGATAAAGGTGACAGTAAAGGAAAAAGGCCAATGGAATCAGAAAGAGAGTCTGCTCTTACTGAGACTAAATTGCTTGATATTTTTCTAGAGATACGAAGTCAAATGTTGCAGGAATAGCAAGAAGGTAAGATAGAGGTTTCACACTCAGAAAAGAAGCTGATGGTTGATGAAAATGTTCCCTATGAAGCTAAGACTGAAGCAAACCTAAGTTTTCTTGAAAATCCTACAAAATTGCTACCAGAAGATGAAGAAATCTATAGGAGACTAAACATTCCATGGCTTCCAAAGGAGATGCAAAGCATAGCAAGAAATAAAGCATTTCATTCAGAAAAAAGAGAATTTATAGAGAACTATAAAATAGTATAAATATCACGTGGAATATATGTAGGATACAAATGATGGCTTGGTTATGGAAAATGGAAGACTCCGAGAAGATCTGGATGAGGTGAATAGACACTATCAGGAGCTGATTGTAGTCTCAAAGGAGGCATTGAAAAGAAAAAGAAATACAGAGTCTCAATTTACAATGTTAAAACAAACCATCAAAGATCTACAGTAGCAAAATGAAGAACTCACTAGAAAGATGGCAGAGATGGAAGCAGGGCAACTTAAGGCTAGAAGAAAGGCCCAAGCCCTAGAAGGGATAGCCTTTTTAGTAGAAGAAGATAAAGATCTATGAAGCTTGTTAACACAATCAGTTATTAGTTATGTTTTGAAGGATATTTCATTTTTCTAATTATTATTTTGATAGAACTATTTCGATGAGTAGGCTGAAAAAGAAATTACGGCTTAGTCCTTAACCAATTTTGAAGTATAGTATTAATGTATGTCACAAAGAGGATCAAGGGTTCAATTTTTTGGCTGGCAAGAGGAGGTCTTCAGACTTGTTCATAAGCTAAGTAAATGACTCTTATGTGTATTTGAAAGATTGATTATGAAATATATGCTCCATTTAACCTTCAGTTTGTTCTCTGGCTTCATTTATAGCTTGTTTTAGCTACTCATTTGGTAATTTCATTGCTGGTTTAAAGTTTTTATACATGTAGTGCTTGCCATTTGTGGATGAACCTTAGTGTTGTTTTCTGTTGGATACATGGTTATTATGTTATACATCTCAGTTTTTCTATGCTTGTGATTTAGTTTTATTTGGGTTATGAATGTATTCCCTCTTTTCATCAAACTTCACAACCAGAAAACCTTAAACAACCCTAAAAACCTTGTTTTGTTTTATTGAGATATTTGAGATTATGTTCGCTTGTTTTCTTGCAGTCTGGGAACAATTTCTGCCATAAACATCTTTGGCGCCGCTGCCAAGGAACAAAGTTGAAAACATATTTTTCCCTAGGATACTTATCATTTCACTGGTTTTAAGAGGTGAACTTAAACCAACATATATTATAGACTACTTTTCACTAGTTTGTCACAGTGGCTACTAGGGGAATTGGAACTAGAAACAGACCTATTTCAGCTTTGCAGCTGGGTGTTTCAGACCCAAAACAGATATTGAAAACAGTAAGGAAGATTAGAAGGTCTCAGTAATTACCAACCCTATGTGACCTTGATCAGTTGGATGGTTCATCACCTTCATCTATTTTGAGAAAAGAAGAAGAAACTTCACCTTGGTTAAAGCCTATAATTCCTGTTAGTAACTTTCAAATTTTTACCAATCCTCAATCATTCAAAAATGCAAAAACAGTATCTCCTGGTAAGATACCTCTATTTCATCTAAAGTAGGTAAAAACCATTTTCAGCCAAGTTCCAGCCAAATCTCTCCATCACCAAAGTCAGTCAGCCTTAAAATGGCAGCCCAAAATCAGCCTATAGATATGATGGATCGAATGGTTGCAGCCATATATGCACCATTAGTTTTGCCTCACCCTTTGAATGCACTTCCTGGAGGTGACTATCAGAAATACCTTCCTAGGTTTAATGGACAGGGTGAAACTACAGCTGAAGAGCACTGGGAAGCTTTTTTCAGTTATGCTGATAACCAGAACATTGAAGCTAAGGATGTATGGACGAGGATGTTTGTACAGAGCCTTGATGGAGATGTCAGAAAATGGTTTAGGGAGCTTCCTGCAAATTATATCACCATCATAAAAGAGCTTCAGGACCTCTTCATGAGATAATGGGGTGACACCAAAGACCATACTTATTATGTAACTGAGTTTGGAGCCCTTAAGAGAAAGAAGGATGAAACTATTGCATATTTTTCAAAAAGATTCAATAAAATGTACTGCAGAATTCCTGCAGAAATAAAACCTTTAGAAACATCTGCAAAACGCATATGCAAATGCTTTCGATCATGAATTTTCTTTACTACTAAGAGAGAGAAGACCTATTTCTTTACTGAATATGCAGGATGCAGCATTAGAGGTGGAGTCTAACATATTGGCTTCCAATAGATTGGAGAAGGAAACAGCTCAGCAGATGTATGACAGGAAAGGTAAGAAGGAAGGAGCTCCAGGGGTTTCAACATCTCATTCTTCATAAGGAAAAATTGATGAGATGACCAAGTTAGTGAATATTTTGACTGCAAAATTAAACAAGTTAGACTAGAAAGAAATTCCAGCAAGCTTGTTCAAGAAGGTGAAATAAACCCTAACAATAAAAACCAATTCATAAGACAATTTGCTCCTCGTTTCATACCTATAGAACGAAGAAATAATGATATTCAGCGAGAAAGGAGAGAGACTGAGGATCAAAGGGTACCCCCACCTCTTCAGAACAATATTGTTGATGAAGAAGAGATTGATGAAGAAGTGTTATTTGAAGACATAGATCAAGATATGAACTATTTTGGAGAAAAGTTGACTGAGGGTTTTGTCACTGAAGAGGAGTTTTTAAATGCAGAATATTATGATGCTGATATGTTTGAAACAGAGGATGATTTGAATCTGAAAATGACTACTGTAACTGCTGATGTCTATCAGAATGAACCCAAGAAGACTTTGAATTTGAGGTCAGGCCCAAAACAAGTAGTACAGAACCCAAAGAAGAAGGTAGTTGTACCTACTAAATAGCAATATGATCCCATGTCAGAGAAAAAACAAATTCAAGATAAGCAAAAGAAGAACATGGAGGTTGAAGAGGTAAATAAAACTGTGCAGAATTTTAGTCTGGAAAATGAATTAGGAAAAATAAATATCCCTATGCCTTTTAATGAACTAATGAAAAATCCTTCTTACAAAGAATTAGTTCTTAAAATGATTGGTTCAACAAACAATCAGCATAATTATGATACAGTGAATTTGCAAGAAGAAAATCCTAAGATTTTTATTAAATCAGCCTTGGCTGAAAAAACTAAGAATGAAGCAGGTGCTTCACCTCCATTTTACATTACTCTGACAGTCCATGAACAAATTATACATAACTATTTGTTAGATTTAGGAGCATCACACAACTTAATGCCAAAGGCTGTCATGGAGGCTTTAGGTCTAGGTATAACCAAACCCTATCATGATCTGTATGCATTTGATTCATGAGTTGTAAAGTGTTTAGTTGTAATTAAAGACATGGTTGTCAGTTTGGCTCAATTACCAATGAAAAGTGTAATCATGGATGTGGTGGTAGCTGATATTACACCTAAATTTGGGTTACTTCTCTCTAGGTCTTGGGCAAAGAAAGTTGGTGGAACTTTACAAATGGATTTATCATATGCTACTATTCTTGTGTTTGGAGGAGAAAATAGAAGGCTGTACAGAGAGCTTCAGTTTGCCTATATTGTGACAGATGAAAAGAACCCTACCAACCACCCTCTGTATGCTATTGATAAAGATTTGGGTACTTGCATGTTGTATTTTAGTGATGATGACAATACTGTTGGTTTGTTACAGGTTGAAAAGGAACAGCCAGTTAAATGCAACAAGGGACAGGAAGATGAGCATTGGAAATTGTACTTTGATGGATAATCTTGCAAAGAAGGTGCTGGAGCAGGGGTTCTTCTCATATCCCCTGGTGGTGAAATAGTAAAGCTGATGTATAAATTAGAATTCATTACTACAAACAATACTGCTGAATATGAATCTTTGTTGTTAGGATTGAAGGCTGCTAAAGATTTAGGAATTCAGCATATTTCTGCATATGGCGAGTACGAATTAGTTGTTCAGTAGGTGAGGAACAACTATCAAGTAAAACAGGATTTGCTGAAAGTATATCGAAATGAGATCATGGGATTCTATGCTGAAATATACATTATGGGCTGATAGAATAACAGTCAAGCAAACAATTGGAACTTCTCCTTTCCAATTAGTGTATGGTACAAATGTAGTCTTTCCTGTTCAGTTGGGCATTCTAGTGATGAAGTTCTTTTAGGATTGTCAGGAGGAACCTAATTATATGCAGAGAAGGATTTATGCAATGATAGAGTTGCAGGAAAATAGAGAAAAAGTGGAAGAAAAGGCATAGTTATACATATTGAAGATAAAAGAAAGATTTGACAGGAAAATCAAAGATAACACTTTCTCAGTTGGTGACATGGTTCTAAGGTGGGATGCCAGGAAAGAGCAAAAAGGGAAACATGGAAAATTTGACAACCTCTGGTTTGGCCCTTTCCTAGTATCTAAGTTTTTGGAAAATAACACTTTTGTCCTATAGACCTTGGAGGGTGAGGAATTGTCAAGTCTAGTTAATGGACAATTCCTCAAGCATTTCTATAGTTTTTGAGGGGAATTTTAGTTTTTCATTGTATATACCGGTGTGAGTAAAACACAATAAGGACTCCATAACCCAATGGAAATTTTGCATATTAGTAGGTAGCAGGAAAGAAGGCACTGGCCTACAGGTTCTTGAAGCCTCACAAGAAGGACTTCATCCCGCAGCAAGAGCCAGATGTTAGGTCATGATTTTGTCTTCCTTAGTTTTATGCTTTTGTTTATGTTTTTGAAGCTTGCTAATATTTTTTCTTCTAGGAAATTTTGGTTTATAAAGGTTAATTTTGATTTTAAGCCTTTTAGTTTTCATCAATTTGATTTTTCCTATTTTTAAGCTTCCTTTTATAAATTTTGCTTAGAGTTCATTCTTGAAGGGTTCTACAAGGTATATATTGATTAAATAGTTTCATAAATGACACTAAGATTGAGATTAATCATATAAACCAAGTCTTAAACATGATTGGTGATTTAATGAGATGAAATTATGTGTTTGGAATTTCTTGTAGCGCAAGAGCGAAATTAATACACTAGAGCGCTACAAGAAAGTCGCGAGTGCCAAAATAGTTATTTTTCAGTTCGATTTTTTGGGGGGTTTCATTCCTGAGGTGTTAACCACATCAATTATCACATTTGATACATGTCTTACCAGGCTTATCATTGAAACGGGTGTATGGTCATCGTGTGAGGGAGATCGTGGCAATTGTATGCAAGTTCATGGTGAATAATGACAGTAAGTGGAACGAGGTAGAATTTTCGGGAATATGTTCTTAAGCTAAAGAATACAAAGGCATTGAAAGTCGTGGTGGAGACATATTGCTAAGAAATCAGAGTTTTGATAGTTGAAGGAAGAATTAGGGCTTCCCAGCGGTGATAGTTCAAAGTGATCTGTATAGTTGAAGACAGCTAGAACATGCAATTCGACACCTAACCTTTGAAGGGATTGATTTCCAGTGCCTGTATTAAGATTTTGAGCAGGTACCCCGCGTGGCATTTGATAGGGTTTGTTAAATTTGGGGGTTTTTCTGATAAAGCCTATAATTTCAAAATTCTAAGGAAGAATATGAATTTGCTCACTCAATAGATTATGAATGATGAAATATTAATCAATATATCTAAGTATTCATCGTTTAAGCTAGTAAATCTCAAGGAAAAACTATTGGAGGTCCCTAAATTTGTGATTAGGTCAAATTATGGAAATTTGGTACAAAACATTTCCTAAACTGGTGATAGGGCAGACTGTGAGATTTTGAATATAAATAGATTGCCAAAACTGTGCGAATTTGAAGATAAATAGACTGTGAGATTATTGACAGGTGCTGCAAACCATAGTGAAAATGAAGAAGAGTGGAAAAACTAATAGGGCTGAGCCCACTGATCTCAGTTGGATAGATAAATTCTCAGAATGTACTGAGCTATTTGAAAATGCAGGATGGTTGATATTTTTCAAGAAAATTGATGGATACAATGCAAAGGTCTCCCATAAGTTTGCTCAGTGTTATGACAAAGACACTATATCTTTTGATACTTTGAAATTCAAATTGACCAAAGAGTTCATAGCTGAAGAAACAGGAGTTAAAAATGAGGGAGAACTATGGTTTAAGAAAGTGCCATTCACCTTTAATGCACAAAGGTACCTACTGCCTGGTATAATTCTAGATTGGGGTAAGGGTGTTCCCATTCAAAACTTCAGGCCTGGATGGGTAGAACCTATTAAGGTTTTACAAAGTTATATTACATGTGAAGGAAGGTATGCTTTCATTTTTAAATACCATTTCAGGTTTCTTCAACACCTCAGTAATGAGTCAAAGATGATCCTACCCCTCTTCTTGCTAAAGAGGCTACAGAAGATGTCTTGGAGAATCAAAGAACACCAAAATTATACTAGACAGTCCATTTTTCACCATGGACTTATCAAACTCATTATCAATAGTGTTTTGTAGAGTAAAGGAAAAACTTAGGAATATTTCCTTTTTTGGTCAGGGTTTCAGAATAGTCAAGAAGGACAGTCTCATAGAAAACAAGCTGATAAAGGACATACCTTGATTAGAAATCTTGGACAGAAGATAAAGGTTAAAGATAAAGACAATATTAAATTGGAGGAATTTGTAGAGCCTGCAAAAGAAGATTGTGAGTCTAAACAACATCTTAATGACATTGAGAGCAAAGATTTGCAGTCTGATAATAAGGAGACCGAGCATGTTCAAGATGATGCACCAACAGAGATATTTGTTGCTGAAAAGATTGTACCTGCAGAGAAAATTTCAGGTGATGAAGAGGATACTAAAGTTCAAAAACAAAGTCCAATCACAGTCCTGTCAGAGGATGAAACATGCTTATTTGAGGAGGATAAACTTCCTGTTATTGATGAAACTAAGGTTGGCACTAAAAAGGAATTTCACAGCTAGGAAGATGAAGTAGCAGTACCAAAGAGAAAGAAGCTAAAAGTTATTGAATATTCCTCCATCACCCATCAGGGTAAAACTTTCAAAATGTTAGGGGAACTTGCTCCTGGGTGGAGACCAAAGACTAGACCCAGAAACAAGCTTAGGCTGAATATGAAGAAATTGCTAAACCCTAAATTGAATAAAGAAGTAGTAACTATGATAGATGACTCCTCATATGATGAAAAATTAAATGTTGATAAAGTTGACAGTAAAGGAAAAAGGCCAATGGAATCAGAAAGAGAGTCTGCTCTTACTGAGACTAAATTGTCTGATATTTTTCTAGAGATACGAAGTCTAATGTTGTAGGAACAACCAGAAGGTAAGATAGAGGTTTCACACTCAGAAAAGAAGTTGATGGTTGATGAAAATGTTCCATGTGAAGTTGAGACTGAAGAAAACCTATGTTTTCCTGAAACTCCTACAGAATTGTTGCCAGAAGATGAAGAAATCTATGGGAGACTAAACATTCCACGGCTTCCAAAGGAGATGCAAAGCACAGCAGGAAATAAAGCATTTCATTCAGAAAAAAAGAATTTATAAAGAACTGTAAAACAATATAAATATCAGGTGGAATATATGCAGCAGACAAATGATGGCTTGGTTATGGCAAATAGAAGACTCAGAGAAGATCTGGATGAGGTGAATAGTGACTATCAGGAGCTGATTGCAGTCTCAAAGGAGGCATTGAAAAGAAAAAGAAATATAGAGTCTCAATTTACAATGTTAAAACAAACCATCATATAGCTACAGCATCAAAATGAAGAACTCACTAGAAAGATGGCAGAGATGGAAGAAGAGCAACTGAAGGCTAGAAGAAAGGCCCAAGCCCTAGAAGGGATAGCCTTGTTAGCAGAAGCAGCTAAAGATCTATGAAGCTTGTTAACACAATCAGTTATTAGTTATGTTTTGAAGGATATTTCATTCTTGTAATTATTATTTTGATAGAATTATTTCGCTGAGTAGGTTGAAAAAGTAGTTAGGGTTTAGTCCTTAACCAATTTTGAAGGATAGTATTAATGTATGTCACAAAGAGGATCAAGGGTTCGATTTTTTGGCTGGCAAGAGGAGGTCTTCAGACTTGTTCATAAGCTAAGTAAATGACTCTTATGTGTATTTGAAAGACTGATTATGAAATATATGCTCCATTTAGTCTTCAGTTTGTTCTGTGGCTTCATTTATAGCTTGTTTTAGCTACTCAGTTGGGAATTTAATTGCTGGTTTAAAGTTTTTATACTTGTACTACTTGCCATTTGTGGATGAACCTCATTGTTTTTTTCTGTTGGATACATGGTTATTATGTTATACATCTCAGTTTTTCTTTGCTTGTGATTTAGTTTTATTTGGGTTATGAATGTATTCCCTCTTGTCATCAAACTTCACAACCAGAAAACCTTAAAAAACCCTAAAAACCCATTTTTGTTTTATTGAGATATTTGAGATTATGTTGGTTTGTTTTCTTGTAGTCTGGGAACAATTTCTGGCATAAACACCCTCACCTGCACAGATATATCTATGTTATGTAGAAGCAATTATAAAATGATTTTTTTGTAATCATGTGAAATACAAAAACATGCACTCGCCTACCTTGGGCAAGGTAAACCAACTCACGAGCGCTAGGATATTATGGAATTGAGATGGACTTGCTTCCAATCGTCTTTCTGTAGAAGGAAACGGTTGCACACTCTAATTCCTCATTGTATTCTTTGGTGAGAAACTCGAAGGTTCCACCTTTTTCACCGGTAGGAGCAAGAGAAGAAAAGGTAGACCGTTGGGTAGGCTGGATTGAGCTTCCCCAAACTTAAAGTGATTGGTGAAGTCTGTGAAAAAAAACATTATTTTGGGTTTATGAGTATAGGACATTCAAAGGTTAGGACTTTGACTCTCAACTCTCCAATTCTATGCTTCAGTGTCTCCCTAATTTCTATTTCCTCGAGAAGATTATGCAGAGCTAAGATGTCGACTTGGTTGTTGGGAATTTATAGGTATGTATAGCATTTTACACTTGTGTAACATTTTATATGTGGATAAAAGTTAAATGTGTTTCTTGTTGGATTTCATTCTGGTTCTATAAATATAAGGGTTTAAAATTTCTCCATCCAAAATGTTGTTTGAAATTTGTAATGTATCATGCGATTGCATTTAGACTAAGTCTAGAATACTCAATAGATGTAACCTTAAAAAACCCAGTATTTAAATGAAATCAGAACCAAAATAATGTATACTTTTCATAGTCTAGGACCACAACTTCGTTTGGGTAGAGGAGTAAGAAGAAAGAGCCTTGTATTTGAGTTCCAAATCTATCAATGTTATTTATCTTCCATGACTTTTAAACATTAGGTTGAAAGAAAGAACAATATTTGAATATAAGTGTTTGAATTGTTCCAACTTCCTTAATGAAATCTAATAGTCGAAAGGATAAAATATTTAACAACCAACACCATAAATTTTGTAGACTCTGACCCCTTCATTTTTATGTCAGCCTTCTAATAATGGAAACAAGAAGTACAAATTCTCTACCAATATATCTAAACAGGGGAATCCCTTGATGGATGTTCATGAATGAGGGATTGAGAGTGAAATGATCTAGCAAAGAACATGATTTCAACATCCTCGTTGTCGCAAACCTCCCAAACATGTGTTTATGATTCATCTTCTTTGTTGACTTTGGTAGAAACTAGACACCAACCTTGTAGTGATATTTGTTGGAGAATTTAAAGTTCTTCCTTGTAGTGGACTAATAAATACTTAACATTTTTTATAGGGTTGATAAACTCGATATAGATTGGAGGGACTATCCATAATCTACCTAAAATTGGGTATTTTGTTTAATCACTTCAAATTGGGGTATAAACGCGATATGCAATGGAGGGACTACCATAATCCACCTAAAATTGGGGCCTTCATTTTATCACTTTGATATGAGCATGTTGGGAGGACATGATTCAATTCTAAAAACAACTATTGAATTTAGGGTTAATAAAAAAGTTTCTCTGTGAAAGCATTAGGTATTACATTTTGAGGTTTTTCTTTTAGGTAGGCCCAATCACACTTGACCAAAAGAGCCACCATCAAGCTGAATCAATCCTCCATTCAAAGGTCCTTCCAAATTCCAATGCCTTACTTTATCAACGACCTAACAACTGAGTATTTCATAGCCCGATAGAATTGTCCCTTATCTAAGTTCAATAAACTATATGCTCCAGGGACCAGGAGAGTACATGGTTTACCTCACTAATTCCATGTAAATGTTGAATCACTTGGAATTTCTTCTTATTGTCATTTTTTTTCTATACACTGTTTTTAAAAAATAATAAAATTTTGTTGTACACTTACATTTTCAAATGAAAAGAATGATTTATTTTTACATGTCAACATTGAAGGGTTCAATTTCTCACAACCCTTCAAAGTAAAATGGGACCCTACCCTTCAAATTTGATCCTTGTAGATTGCTATGGAACGAACCTCTGCACAGTTGTTGTTTGACAAAATGCCTGAAAAAAATCTGGTTACATGGAATGCAATGATTGAGGGTTATTCCCAAAATGGACATGGAGAAGAAGCCATTAGACTCTTTCACCAAATGGAATCGTTAGGTTTGATACCCAATGTAACTTCATGGAACTCAATGATCTATGGGTATGCATAGAGAGGACTTGAGTATGAAGATTTGGTTTTTTTGCTAGAAATGCGAGCAACAGGGGAAAAACCCAACTTCGTAACAGTGTTTTCTGTGCTTCCTGCATGTGCCAACATAAGGGCCCTGGGAAATATTAAGGAAATCCATGGTTATATAATTAGGAGCATATTTGAGTCGCATGTTTCTATGGGAAGTGCAGTTGTAGATATGTATTGTAAATGTGGGAGTGTCATGGATGCACATCAAATGTTTGACAAAATGTCAGAAAGAGATGTGGTTTCATGGAGTTCAATTATTGTAGGGTATGCAATGCATGGTCATGATGAATATGCCCTTAGACTCTTTAAGAAAATGCAAGATGCAGGTGCAAGGCCAGACTACATAACCTACATTGGTGTCCTTACAGCTTGTAGCCATGCAGGTCTGATTGATGAAAGTAAGCAATATATCGAGCAAACGAGTAGGGATTATGGAATCAAACCCTGTGTGGAACACTATTCATGATTGGTTGATCTTCTGGGTCAGGCAGGGCATCTCAAGGAGGAATATGGGTTAATCAACAAGATGCCAATGAAGCCTAATGTGGCTGTGTGGGGTGCCTTGCTCAATGCTTGTAGAATTCATTGCAATATAGATCTAGGAGAGGTTGTGGAAGAACGGATTTTTGTTTTGGAATTGAAAAATGTTGGAAATCTAGTGTTGTTGTCAAATATCTACTCTGCAGC
Source organism: Pseudotsuga menziesii (assembly GCA_001517045.1). Taxonomy (NCBI): domain Eukaryota; kingdom Viridiplantae; phylum Streptophyta; class Pinopsida; order Pinales; family Pinaceae; genus Pseudotsuga; species Pseudotsuga menziesii. The sequence goes on along the minus strand of LPNX010235359.1, from coordinate 318,242 downwards.
AGGAAAATGGGATGAAGTATCCAAATTGAGGAAAATAATGAAAGATAATGGGGTGTAAAAGAGTCTAGGATCCAGCTGGATTGAAGTGAAAAACCATGTGCATGAATTCATTTTTGGAGACGAAAAATAGCAACATACAACTAAAAGGTAGGTAAATGTTGTAGAGCCTGGCTACAAAGTTGAAGAAAATGCTCAGGTAACCAACTCTTCTACCTAGTTTTGGGTAAGTTATAATCTCGGTTCCCACCTTGTACTTAACTTGCAGCTAGCTTAGATGACCTTGCCTACTTGAGATGGAATCCTATCGCCTAGATTAAGATCAGGCCTTCACATGCCTGGTGATAATTTTGTGCTACATGATATATAACAGGTTTTACAAACATGGTTAGTTTGTTCTCTATAGAGAGCGTGAGAGGGTAACTCTCTCAATGCTACATGCAACAGGTCTTACAATTGCCTTCTTGGATGCTATATCAGAAGATTTACTTCTCCCTTCCTTAAAAGCACATTGTTGCATCCCTAGTGGTCTTGATGCACTATGTCTCAAAAATACAGGATTACAGGCAGTGACTGAAATAAATGCTTTGCAGTTTCTTGTACATGTATTCACATCACGAAAGTATTTATGTTGAAGAATTTGTGATTGGATTTCATTATTTTTCTTGTATTGGGAAGGTAGCCATCAGAATATAAGTCTTATGAATTTATGTTAGTATGGATATGAGAAATTAATCTAGTTTATGTTCTTTGTATTATGTAAAATATAATACTCTATTTGGATTATTCATATAAATTTTCAGAGTTAAGATCTCAGAAGAGTTAGAGAAAGAGGAATTGCAAAGGATCCCAAAATTCAAAGCTAGGCTACTTAATAAAAAAGTACCAATTAACAAGTTTGTTTTCTGTCCATACTTTGCAATTTTCTCTATCGAGTTTCTGAATGATCTTATGTTTACAGATATTTTGCACTAAAGGGGATATTGGTCTATTTTGCAATCTCAAACGTCATGTCAGAACACCTATGGTAGGATGGATGTAATAAGGTTGATGCAATTAAAATTATTTTCAAGCTCATTTATTATAGGAAAATATTAAATTGTTTCTTATCTGAATCAGGAATTTCACTTTGCAACTGATGAGCACCTTCCTCTACCTCCACCAACTGAACTTTTTAAAAAGGTCGGGAACTTAATCCAGATAGATGATTGATCAGGAAGAAAGTCTCAGCAGTCAGGTGCCATCTTTTAGTTATTATTATCCAATTGATATTTTAATACTTTGGACATGTTGTGTTGTTTTATCAGCTCTCTCAAACACATAATTCTGAGAATTAGGACAAGGAGATAAAAATATGCAGCACCTCACTGAAAGAAATTACAAAGCATATAGCTCAAAACTTCATTTGTTTAACCCCACAGTGAAGTGCTCGGCATCTCTTTTATATAACAAGAGATGACAAGTCAACAATGAATGTAGACACCTTGAGTGGTGCACCTCTCTAGAAGAGATAAAACCCTAACCCTGATGCAAGACCCTGCTAGCGAAGAGTGTGACCTCATGCATGAGTTCACCCTAACTAGAAGAGAACGTCGCTAAAGAAAACTAAAAGCGTACAAGAGAATCTCTCTCTCATGCAATACGCCTATAAACTGAAGATGTTCCTCATGCATGCACCTTATCTATCTTAGGAACTGCACCCTTTGCAGATAGAGCATGCATGCATCCTACTCACCCACTCAATGTCTACAAGACTACTAGACCCTCATCAGACTCTCTAATGGACCTCCATCATAAACTGCAAAATCTCTCCACAAGGATCAAGGCTGGAATGTCTGCTAAAATTGTTGCTTCTGAAGAAAAACACCTTAAAGCAACATGGTAAAAAAACTAACAGGGTTTGCTTATATGGAAGGTCTGTAATCGTGTTTATCATATTTTTATGGACATGATTTGAACACTGTCATAGTGTTCAAAAGTTTTTTTTATTTAAACAAATAGATTTGTAGAGACTTACCTTTAGTTCTTGGTTTTGACCATAGACCCTTGCTAATATGGAGGCAATATATATACTAATTTCATATTACTGAATCGTATTCATACTCGAATTCTGTTAAACCAGTGTTGTTTTACTCATCTAAGATTCGCCTAGGCCTCCCAGTCTAGTCAAGTCATGTCTGAAACGAGTATGTGGCTAACACTAGCTAAGTAGATTTGGCTCATACTTGGCTCAGACTCGCCAGAGCCGACTTGGACTTGGTTGATGCTTAGATCACAAACCTATTTCTTTTGTGTTTCCAATTTTAGTTTATTGTTTTGTAGACAAATATAATTTTGTATTATCATAATTTATAACATGGAATTTGTGGGTATACTCTTTCTTTATAGCTCATATGAATTGGAAATATCATTAATATATTTTAAATATTTTTTTTTCTGCACAAAATTTTTAGTTTTTTCATTTTGGTATATTTGTAGAGTTTCGTGGAGTCTTTAATGAAGTTTTGCAGTCCCTTGTTCTGTGTTTGATCTGCAACAGTTCTTAGGGCTTCACCCACTCTCCTTGGCTTCCCTTCAACCTCGCTTTGATACCATGTGAGTTTTACACACAAGAATGTGGGGCAGATAATGCAAACTGTAATATATTAAAATATAGAATGGTAAGATTGATTCATCTACCATATGGTGTGGATGTCAATACATATAAGGAAGACAATGTCCCATACCAAAATCCCATACAACCACTTTATTACCTAAGCTCTATCATAAGCTCAATTTATGATATATGATATAAGTCATGTATTTGCTAACCTAGAGTACACAACAAATGTATCATTTGACCATTATTGCACTGTATAGTCTTCTCTTGATTGTCTATATTATGATAAACCAACCTCTTTAATAGCTTCAGTTTCGGTAGCTGCTACTAATTTTTTCTAAAATTAGGTGTACATGTGATGAGTATTTATTTTGTTAATCTTTTTTAATCATTCTAGTTACTCATCCAAAATGTAACATGTAAGTATATATATATTTTTACACTTGCACTATGTGCCTAATAAAACACCATCCCAATAATTAGAGATGAAACAAAGTTAGGTATCAAATCCCAAACTGCAACTGCTTGCATGTGAATTTAGTGTAACATTCAAAGAGGCCAGGTGGGGTTCTAAAGCAATGTTTTTTCCTTCTACTTAAGCCATTTCATTTCTATGTAAAATCCATTCAGAGTTTAAGATACAATTCTATTCTATGAGCAAGTTAGGCCTCTGATTGTGTCTAGAATTATGTTTGAACTTTGTACAATCCTTGCTCCATATCTGTATTAATCTTGCACATTGATCTAGGAACAAAAATCAATCTCGTCAAGAATTAATCAACAAATAACTCATGAAATGGTGTAATCGGTCTACAGGAATATTAGCCGCTCTGTATTCACATAAAGAATGAATGATTACAATTACAATGTCAAGCAATAGCTTGAGTAAATGAGGAATTCGAATTCAATGAGTGGGTCTAGCTTAACTGACTGTAATCCATTGGTTCACACTCTGTTAACCACTTGACCAAAACCTTAATTGACTCACCAAACCCTAACTAAAGTCAGATTACAATAAATGACTGAATCTCAACTGAAAGAGATCAAACACATGTCATAGCAAGCCAACCATCAAGTGCTAGTGCTTAAATGACTTCAATGAACCCTGATGAGGTTAACTGAAGCTGAACTGATCATCAAAAGTTGGTGGAGGCGCCCCTGTTGACTCCAGATCATTAAATAATATATTTAATGAGAGGAGGCACCTTAACTGACTGGTTGAACTGATTGTAACCACTAGTTAGCAATTAGGTGCATTAATATCACTCAGATCACCCCCGAAGTGCTCCAGTTAGCCTCCTTGACTGTAGGAGAAGGCTAAGTTAGCCTCCTTGACTATAGGTAGGCATGGGTGTGACTGGATGATGCCAATTAATGCTCCATTGATGTCAATTAATGTCAATTATACTTAGGATAGTGGTTTAACTAGGCCAGTTTGACCAAAAAGAGTGTGTATGGTGGTAAATGTCTCCAACAATCTGTGTGTATCAACAAATTTCATTTCATTTGCAGATTAAAATAGTATTTGATATTTTGTAAGGATGCATAATATTTAAATATCAAATATGAAAATGATTCAGCAATCCAGTGTCAGTAGATACTGCAATCGGTTGTAATAGGTTTATTTATTGTTCCTAATATCTATCTTTAGTCAAATCTATAAAAGGTATCAATGTCAGGAAGTAAGAGTTGATATTAACGTTATTTAAACATAACATAAGAATGTAATTGTTTATGATAATAATGTTGTATGCCATTTTATACTCTTGGGATGCTTTTGTCTGACTTTTTTGAATGGTATTTGGTGTGTTTGAAGCTAGCTAAGGAGCTCAACACCCTATGCCAAGCTATTGTGATTGTGCATAATGATTGTCTCTATCTAGCACAAGAGATTCTTAGACTTGCACTTGAGGTGTGCACATTAACATCGACCTGCAGTTGATTCTGGTATCTTATTAGAACTTGTTTTTCCTTTTTATTTGCTTATAAACTTGACTAGTACTAGATCCATCATGGAAAAGTATTTTGCATATATATATTATTGGTGCTAGATCCATCATATAAAGAGATATCGGGGGCATGGAATTAACATTGTATAACTTTATTGTTGTCAATTAAAATAGATGAATATGCAATAAGAAATCTTCTAAGTTACGGAGCTAAAGTTCTGGACATATAATATTTATTCAGGGGTGTGGAACATTCAAGACACTGTTCATATGTTTGCAAAGTTAGACAAAGTATGAAAAAAAACCCTATCTGGAAGTATTTAGAGAGATTTCCTTCACTAGATAGGGAGTTTGATATTCCTGGGTTGTAGATACTCCTAAAAGAAAAATGTAACCTATAATTTTCCTTTTAACAGAGTAAAATGAATGAAAGTTGTACTTATGGGATAGCTCCTACTTAATGAAAGACCTTTTTTTCCATTCTAAAAACCGATTTCCAATTTTCCATTATCCAAGTATCGCTTATATTTAAAATTCTAGCCAAAAAAAAGAAATCAACTACATTCCAAAGTTGTTCTTGATATCTGCAAATCATATGCCATATCTGTCAACGAGCCCTAAAAGGTGATTCCATTTTTAGTTGTTCATAAGATATCTAATAATAATGAATTTATATCTATGGTTCAGTTTCCTCTTAATTCTTGGCACTTCATAAGATAGCTGATAATAATGGATTTATGTCTCTGGTTCAATTTCCTCTTCATACTTGGCACTTACTAACTTTACAATAGTCTGACGAGGTAGTTAAGGCCTTGATTATCCATGTTATTGTAGTAAGTACTAAATAAGCAAGAGCCAAATCATCTATGAACTCCGGTAGTAAATATGGGAGCTCTCACATATGCACTTGTTTATTTATGGAAGTTATTTCCCTTTTACCCTCAAGCTGCAAAATCAAATGATAAGATGACTAGTATTTTTGTGTATCTTATACCAAATAGAGATATTGTATAGGGGAACCTTGTAGCTAAAAACACGATCTACTAAATTTATGCAAGTTTATTGCTTGTTAAGACAAATAGCTGAATGAATACACATGTTTTTTTGTTTAAATGAAAATACAATTGTTGATTAAGATCATGAAACTTCAATGAAGAGTCAAGATTTATATCAGATCCATGAATTCTTTGTTCTCTAAGATGTGTTTTAAAATAACTATATTTGATATTCCCATGGAATAAATAAAAATATACATTTGACTAGTCCTGTGAGGACTCAAGTGTGTTGGATACTGTTTTGTTGTCCATCATTCAAAAACAAAGAAATTTAAGAAAACTATTAAAAGTCTTCCTTACGTACTCTCTAGGATACTCAATTTGTCATCAATAAAGAATCATCAAAAGAGTCCTAATATCTAAACCAGCAATACAACAAGATGAGCATAACCAGTTTCTACATCCCTCAACTATGACTCTGAGCTAATCTACCATTAAGTGGCTGTTAGTACAAGTATTTTCTGAATCAGATAGGAAGTGACTTTTCTAAATTCTTGTTTGGTTTAGGTACTCTTCTGTAACAACAAAGTATATTTAGAAAGCATGTCCGCCATTGATTTGAAATCTTGGTAAATGTGTGAAAAAGGATAATTATTATGGTTTCAAAACAATTTTTGACCTCTTGAACTTGGTTCATGCAGGCCCAGATTCTCGATGCTGGACACATGATTAGCCCAATCTATGATAAACTTTGAATATCCATAACCTTGAAATGGTTTAATACCTCCATTCTCAACTGTTTTCCACAGTCTGAATGTAGACTTCTGCCCTGCTTGCCCCTTTACTAGCCTCATAGTTTAGAAACAAATGAAAAGAAGAGTTGTTAGTACAAGTCTTTTCTGAATCAGATAGGAGAGTGACTTTTCTAAATTCTTGTTTGGTTTAGGTACCCTTCTATAACAACAAAGTATATTTAGAAATCTTGTCTGCCATTGAGTTGAAATCTTGGTAAATGTGTCGAAAAAGGATTATTATTATGGTTTAAAAAGAAAATTGACCTCTTGAACTTGGTTCATGCAGGCCCAGATTCTCGATGTTGGACAAATGATTAGCCCAATCTATGATAAAATTTGAATCTCCATAACCTTGAAATTGTTTAATACCTCCATTCTCAGCTGTTTTCCACAGTTTGAATGTAGACTTCTTCCTTGCTTGCCCCTTTACTAGCCTCATAGTTTAGCAACAAATGAAAAGAAGAGTTGTTAGTACAAGTCTTTTCTGAATCAGATAGGAGAGTGACTTTTCTAAATTCTTGTTTGGTTTAATTACCCTTCTATAACAACAAAGTATATTTAGAAATATTTTCTGCCATTGAGTTGAAATATTGGTAAATGTGTCGAAAAAGGATTATTATTATGGTTTCAAAACATTTTTTGACCTCTTGAACTTGGTTCATGCAGGCCCAGATTCTCGATGCTAGACAGATGATTATCCCAATCTATGATAAAATTTGAATCTCCATAACCTTGAAATTGTTTAATTCCTCCATTCTCAGTTGTTTTCCACAGTCTAAATGTAGACTTCTTCCCTACTTTCCCCTTTACTAGCCTTATAGTGTAGCAACAAATGAAAAGAAGAGTAAAAAAAAACAAAGCACTAGCTCCACAAATACCTGATACTCCTTTTCATGCTCTCTTAAAAATACCTAGGCTTTTCTTTATCAATATAATGCATTAGTGAATAGCTGGAAGGTTTTTCTTTTAGAATCCCTTTTCAGTCCATTACCTCTCTAATCATGTGTGCTACCTAGGCAACTATGAAGACCTGTTCCAAGAAGATCATCAAATTTATTGACATGCATATATCATATATAAGCAAAACACGGGAGCCTTAAAAGTTGCTACAGTTTTGTCACCAATCTAGTCCTAGACAATCTACCATGCTATGCCTATATATATCATCTTGATATGTCCCTTGTAACATGTGACACGTCAAGTCATACAGATTTGGAGAAGGTGCACAAGATGAACAAGTGATCCACAGACTCAGCATTGCATTTTCATATGATACATCACCCTTGTCTGCACCAATCTCTCATTTTCCCACTGGTAGTACTTTATTAGCCAGTACCAACCACATTAGTGTTTTTTTTTCTAAAGGGATGAATAGCTTCCAAACAAGTGTCCTCCAGGATGCTCTCTCTTGCATGAGTTCCTCCACTTTGGTAGAATAACCTATTTTGACACACGGAGCACATTTCTTTCTTCCCTTGATCCTTGAACACTTTAAATTCTCGAATCCTTGATGATTGGGAAAGTCAATGTAATCATCTCATTCCTCTGGCTCACCTTGTAAACTTAAGAATATCTGCTGTCAACCATCCTCAAGACTAGGCATTTCTTTCCAATTGTGAGTTCACCTCTCTATGATAGTATAGACCATTGAGCATGTAAACTATCTAGCAGAGCCTCTGAAATTTGAAATTTCCTTCAATCCTGATCCATGGGTCCTTTCCAATTCTGATTTTTCCTCAGTTCCCTCATTTATTTACCCACCAAGGGGAAAAATTTACCAAAGGCTTTCCTTGTAATGGAAGCATCCTGTGAGTGTTTTTTTTAAGCCAATATTCCATGGATGCATCTCTTAAGTGTTTGGATTTCATAACTTGACCTCAGTTTCCATCATTACAAAGCAATCTCTAAAGGCTTTTAGTTGTAAATTTTGAGCCGAAGTGTTTTATGGGTTTTAAACCCCATTCCTAGCTTACTTGGAATTGGCTACCCTGTTCCATTTATAACTAGTGGAATTTCTTGGCCCTCCCTCCTATGTGAAGGATGATGAAACACTTCTTTTTGATTTGGTTAGGATTCCTTTTGGTCGCTATGCTATAGACATCCAATACTCATGTATGCTCTCTAGAATAGATTAATGAATGCTAATATATGAACCACAGGACAATTACGGACAAAATTTAAATGTAAATCATATGGTTTCAAGATGAAACCCAGGTATTTGACTTCTTGAAATAATTAATGGGAAATATAATTTTGGTCCAATTTTTAAATTACTCTCCCAACCCACTTTACATTTCTGAAGACTTATTCATATTTATTACCATTCCTGTAATATTGCAATAGAGGTCCAGAATCCCCTTAAGCTTTTCCAACTCCCTAACAGAACTATTGACTGAAAATCAATGTGTCGTCTACCAAAAGTAAATGGGTGATATGAACTAGTTTGCTGCTTTAATCCCCTATAATTATGTTCTAGCATTTCATTAATTTAGAAATTTTTCTTTATTGGGCTAAATTGTTTTAAAAAATATTTCACATTTAGATTTTATTATTTTTGATTTTCTATGTCCTATTTTTCTAGTAGCAAAATTCAGAAATTCTATGATGTTACAAATCCTTCATAGAAACACTGGGAACTTTGTTTACCTCCACCAGTGGCAGAGGTTTCCTTACTTGGATCAACTTCTTCAAGTAAATTGAGAAAATCACTAGCTCCTGTAAGTGACTTTAGGATTTTAGTATATTGTACTTCCATCCAATTATCTTTAGCATTTGTTATTGATATCTGTGTAAATAGATTTTTCTATGCTTCCATATTAGATTATTTAATAACTTCTGGTTTAGTCCTAAATAATCATTAGTATAGAAGCTAATGTGTATTTTCTTTAGACATCTTATGTTTTACTTCAGTGATTGTCTTCTACATTCTTTATACATGACTTCATTTTCATTTCCTAATAATATATACCTGTTCATATTTCCATGTGAAACTAGAACACAGGAGGTAATGCTGAGACTTCCCTTGCCAGTAGAGCTGCTGGAAGATCAGTTGTATTTCTAGCTAGTACATCTTGGTATGAAATCTATTTCTTATCATGGAATATTTGTTTATTTTTCCAGCACCCCCCTAGATTGGTGCAGAGTAACATTACACATTAAGTTTAGTGAACATAAGATTCCATATGATTTAGGATTTTGTGATGGAATATTACATATCTTACTGAATATTGAGACATCAATGGTTGTTGCAGGGGCTCCCATGCTGCACAAGAAAAATCATTAGTATGAGGATCCCAACTGTTCAGGGCTCGTCTATTCCTAAAACAAGTTCATCTCATTCACTTTCATTGTCTCCAACATTAAATATCCCTGCCTTGGTGGTGGAAGCTACGGCATCAGGGTTGAGTTTTGATCATGGCAAGTTGTTGGTCAATAAGGGTGGGCAGTCATCAATGTTTATATCTAAAAAAACATATTGATGCCAAACCTAATGAAATGAGTGGAATAGATATAAAATTAAATTCACATGTAAATACCGTTGGGGAAGCTTTCCATGGAAAGAATTCCAGTTTAGTTGATCCTACTATGAAATGTAGGAGTCATCATGGTTTTAAAAGTCTATTGAAGAATTCATCCTCTAACACACACAAGGGTTCATCTGAGCTGGGCAGTGGGCACATTGAAACAGCAAGAAGTGAAAGAACAGATCCAGCTTCAGTGTCATCTGGTATTGTCTATGTTGGACTTTCTAAAGATATCTTTCCAATCTCTGTCCCTCAAAGCAACAATGAAGTGAATGTTGTTGCTCTAAATAAAAGCAGTAGAATGCTTTTAGGAAACCATGTTGAGAATTGTCTACAAAGGTCTCCATTGGATGATAGGTATCAAAACAATTATGAAGAACACTTTGCAGAACCATATGGTGAAGGTTTCTCTAAAGCTATTTATTTAGAAGCAGAGGTGCCTAACTTTATGGAAAAAGTCCAATTTTCAGTGGATGATTATAGTTATAAAGATTGTTCTCTTCATAAAAAGTATGTAAATACTTGCACCCTTAATGGTGACGGTGACAGCTTTGGAGTTACTGATCATAAAGCAGAGGAAGGATTAGTTTCAACTGCTAAAAAGACTAGTGCAGGTTCTATCCAAAATTGTGAAAAAGAGCCTATATTATAGGAAATATCGGTTTTAGAAGCTAGAAATACTAGTACAAGCTCTATCCAAAATTTTGAAAATGAGTCTATGTTAGATGCAACCAATAGAAGTACAAGTACAGGTTTTCAAATTCCCGAGAAAGTAGAAACTGATAGAGATTCTAATACCAGTTCTGGAAAGCTAGAATGCTTGGATAATCTGGTGTGTAATATCCTTCCAGAAGTTTATATGAATGGCTCCGATGTTGGAGAAAATAGTATAATTTCAAACATATTGTCTTTGAATATCGATTCAGATGATAGTGTATTAAATAGTCCTCACAATTTAGTAAATTTACTCCTTGTTGAGACTGATAAATGCAATGGGATGTCAAAGGAAATATCAAGTTCATGGAAGTCTCAGAATAGAAAGCATTCAATATTTTTATTTGCAAGGTCAGAAGGTTCTATAGAAAGATCAAGCCATTATTCCACTCCAAATTTGGCATCGTCTAGGCAATTGCAGAGGGAGTGGGAAAATGGACAAGATGTTTTGGAAAGCACAAATGGACATGAACTATTAAATATTAATGGACTATCTAATCATGATTCTGGCCCAAAGGTGCAAGGATTTCAGAGTACTTCAGAGGGAAGCACATTTTTGGTTCCTTCATAGGCAAAGGGTGATTTTTGTCTTCTTTTGTTGTTGGATATTAGTAATTTTCTTTGAATAATTGTGTTTTACCTCTTGCTAATATGCCATTTATAGATTTTGTTTCCTTTTATCCATCCATTTTAAGCCTTTGTATTTTTCCAAGTTTGTTATCTATGGATATAGAGTTATTTTTATGGATCTAAATACAAGAGATAACCATTTTCAGATGAGCCTATCTTTTAAGATCTAACGCTGCACAGGGGATGTCCCTAAGTTGCACCGGGACATTACCAATGTCATGTAGGATTGTCAGATATCCCTTGGCCATCTTGGGGACTCCTTAGCATCACTTTCCAAAATCGGTTCCTAAGAGAAAAGAAATATAAGGCCTTAGCGCTACACTCACTCACCAACACATTACCCCTTACTAAGAGACTATTCAATCTCTAATTCAGCCAAGATTTAGATTTTTTTCTTTAAATTAGCTACGTCAGATCCTCTCTTACTCTTACCGTCTGCTCTGCCCTACCTCTATCCTCCCGCAGAAACATACCCTATGTTATAATGTTGTACTAATGGTAGGTTTTGAACAATTCTTCATGAACCTTGAACTTTGTACTTGTAAATATAACTCCACACCAAAATATGAGACCTAGGTCTTAGTGAGGCTCTTATATTCCATTGAAGAAGCAATGCATCCCATGTGGGGATTCAGAGTGGAAGGCGTAAACATGCCATAGGGCCTGAAGAGAATTGGAACTTAAAACTAATTCATAATCAGATAATCAGGGCAGGGCACTTTCACATTCCACTCAAGCAGGATGGAGACATACTTTATTACCCTTACGAAGAAATAGTTTCTTGTAGGTAGTTCAAATGGGGAATATGAACCTCATCATGATTTTCTGTATCCTTTGCTTCATCATAAAGGTGCATTTCATGGTCAAGTAAATTCCTTCATTTTGAAAGTCATAAATCTTGATAAGAATATGCCTTTATGAAACTGTGCATTATAAGAACACTGTAGAACACCAGTCTTTCCAACCTTTTCGATAGGTTTAGTCAATCTCAAAAGCTTACTAGAATCTAAATTTTAGTGTAGTCTTATTTTAGGTGACCATACATTCTAAGGAAAGTTCATTTCTTATCAATGGTTATTTCTCTCTGTGAACTATCGTCCAATCATCATGGAAGTTGTTTTAGATACTGTACATCTCAACATAGAGCTTATATATATTTTGTTATAACTAATAGTTTACAAGTTTTTCAAGTTTAATTCATGCTTAACCAGTTTCCCTACCTTTCAAATAACTGGTATTATCACCTAGAATCTGAACATACAACCCTTTAAAGGTTTCTCTAAAGACGCAATGTTGTAGGAGAAGGGTATTTCTCTTTATATTTGCAACATGACTCTTTAATTATTGAATCCACTATTAGGTGCCCTTATAGCCAAGGAATAATGATTCACAAAGCATAACTCCTCCATAAAAAATGGTAACTTTGAAAAAATAAATGACTCAATGCTAAATACTTGCAATACTTGCAATTCCCCAAGTCAAAATACTTGCAATTCTTTGAATTCTAGGTCTAGAGATCATTTTTCCAAGACATTACGGTGCATAGGGAGTCAAGTCTCTAATTTTGCAAATGATAATCGTCGAGTCTCCATTAGCAATAAGTTTCTGAATCTTCCTGGCTCTTAGAATGTTTATCACTTGATTTAAAGCTAAAATAGGCTTCACAATAAATAGGCTTCACAATAAGAGAAGAAACCTTTTGCAGTTTGATCGCAACCATAGACCTACTTATTATGGAACCTTCTCAAAAGAAAAGGTGAATATACTTTGCATAATTTTAAGTTTATTAATTATGAAAGAAACAAGTTGTGTTTTAATTTTTATAGCCCATGATGAGGAACATATAAAACACCTTGAAGCTCATGGATTCTTAATATTGCAGTGGACAAGAGGGAAAGTTTTGTTTCTGACTCTTTGTTTTTGATGTAGTGATGGCATTGGGCTTTGAAATCCTTTCAGGAAGGACTCTTTTTTGGACAATGAGAATGATAGTGATGAATAATGGGAAGAGGTACTCATCACTAAATCTCTTTGGTAAGAGTATTTGTAGTATTTTTATTAGCTTTAGTTACAGGGAAAATTGTACATAGCTCTCAGGAATTAGTTTAGCATAAATACTAGTTACTGGTAAGTTGCAATAGTAATAATTATGTAGTTTGTAGATTGATATCTATCATAAATTTGTTTCAATATCATCATTGTCAAGAAATAACAACTTCTTAAAGGGTGCTAGCTCAATGGTAGAGCGCCTGCCGAATTATAGGCAGGAGGTTGGTGGTTCGATTCCTCTGTGCCCTATCATAAATTTGTGACTACAAAAATGACTAAATTCGCATATATACGATTATTAGTAGCTAATTTCCCATATCTTAGTCTTATTTAGATTAGTCATTAATATGTTAACATCTAATAGTTTATTTAGTCATATATTTGGTCATTAATGGTTGCAATCAGTGACTAAATCAGCGACTAAATCAATGACTAAATCAGTGACTAAATCAATGACTAAATCCATGACTAAATCAATGACTAAATCATTAACTATCAATGACTAAAACAATGAATAAATCATTGACTATTAATGATTAAATCATTGTCTATCAATGACTAAATCAATGACTACTAAGTCAAGCTATTAATGACTAGTGAAATACGACTAGCTATAAGATAGTGGAAATTTGCTACTATTAGTCACCGACTAAAAAATAGTCATTTATAGCCTAATTTTAGTCATTTTTTTAGTCATTAATTTCTCATTATCTACTAGTGCTTTATTAGGATGGCTTCCCCGGCTATAATCAGATTGAGATTATCCCATCAAACCTACACAAGATGACATTCATTTGACATTGGGGAACTTTTGCTTATCGTAAACTGCCTTTCGGTTTAAAGAATGCTGGCACGCCATTCCAACGTGCCATTTCATATGCTTTTGATGAAATTAAACATGCTTTGGAACCCTATATTGAAAACATGTCTACTCATTCCAAGCAGCGGAATATTCATGTCAATCATCTAAGAGCTGTGTTTCTTTTGGTTGTACTTCTTTCTCATCCATATATTAATACAAAGACATTTCCCTTTCCTGTATTTGATTGTAGTGTTTGTAATTAAGTATTGTTGGATTCCTTGATCACCTATATGGATAGTTAGTTATCATGATGCTATCATCCTTTTTGTTTCTCTTGTGATCTCTTTTGCAAATGTTGAACCGTTGCAAGGACTTTCTAGAGGGAAGATAAACTGATCCAAGGATTGAGGTATAATGTGTTTTATGTTAATTGATTTAATTATTCAGGGAAAGGTTGTGTTGTTATGTATTTTTGTTATGTATTTGTGTCTTACATTGCAGAGGAACAAGCAGTGCCCGCACTGGTTGAAAATTCCTACTAACAAAACTGTCTACTCCACTGGGGATCGATCCTTATCCATTCAGATGCAAGGAAGATCCAATCATATCTAGTGCAATTCCATTCAGATCTATAAAATTCGGTAACCATTCCATTTATAAAGGCTATTTCTCTCCCCTTTCAGTTATCTCAATTACAATGTGAGTTATCCATCTTGTGCCTTTGTTCTGAGTAAAATAAAAAATTTCACTTTTTCAGTTAGCTCAGTCTTTCTGGTTTCTCCTACAGGCTCTTATATTTTTTAGTGAATTGTTCATTAGCACCTTTATCTTTGGGTGACAGAGTGTTGGTTCAACCCTACACTACCTTTTGTCTTCTTGACCAAAGCGCTGACACGGCCTTTTCTCTTACTTGACAATGCATCGACGATGCATTTTTGCAGAAGGTTAGGAGCACCGTAGAAGCCTAGGACGCTCTGGTGTAGTGCCCTTCAGCGTGCCGAGGTAGGTCTTCAAAACTGCCCGTTTGCAAAATTTTTGTTCAAAAAATTAGAATTTTTTCTATCCTCTGAGACTTTTCATTTTGGTCTGCTTGCTTGCTTGCTATTTGTTTCACTGTTTTTTTTTAATCTGATTCTCTTTTTGAGCTCATATCCAAAATTTTCTATCTTTTGCATTGTCATAAATAGAATTGGAAACATAGTTTGATCTTGGTTTTCTTAGCGAAGTGTCTGAAAATTTCCTATTCAAAAGAAATCCTATAGCCTCTTCCTAGAAGGATAGTTTCTTTTGTAGGAAAGACTGCTTTGTGTGCCTCATATTTTCTAGAAAAATACAAAAAGAATCGTTTTATTTTCCTTTTGTTTATGCTTGCGAAAATTGTTTGTTTTTTCATTTGCATGAGTAATTTAGGAAAATAGGTCTTTTTGACATTGTAGAAAAAGTTACCTTTACATGCACATTGGAGGCTTAGTTTTCTCTCTGTCATTTTCAAAAACCTTAGAGTGCTTGTTTGAAAGAGTTTTGCATTTTGAAAGGACTTCCTTTGCATTTCTTTATTGTATCTTGTTTTGTTGTTGAAAACAACTTTCTTATCCTTACCCTAGTTAATTCTCATCAAAGTCAAAAAGTGCATCTACATCTATATTAATTTGCATTATTGAAGATAACATTCCATAAACATTCACCTAGTCGTCTAGATAAAATCAACGTTAGCTTTAGGTCTAAAATTGTATAGAAAATTGAGTGATAGGTTAGTGATGTGTTCGGGCATCATTAAGCGTAGGAGCTGTTGTTATTTGTCCATAGTACAACGCGGGACTCGTACGGTTCTTCCACGTACCTTTAGTATATTTAATGTCCTTTCACGTACCCTTGAGGTATATAGAAAGGTACTTCATGTACTCAATTGTATATCGGAAGGCCCCTTGTGAACGATTGTGCATTAGAAAACACTACTACCAATTTGAGCTCCCATGTATCTTGCATATATCGAAAGACCCCACTAGGACACCCTGATCATCTGATAAAATTCCTTTAGCCATCTTGTGTGGAGCAATACACCTAAAACAACACTCAGGGAGATTACTACACACGTACCCCTGATCTATATCGCGAGTTGCACCTAATTGACAATCCTAGTGAGAGACCGACTATTTTGAACCCATCCTATCATTTAAGTCTGCTTGTGAGTTTTAGCTCTATGTAGGTTTTGTTTGTGTTATTTTCCCCTTTTTGACCTAGATTAGGTAACTTCAGCCACCACCATGGCTGAGCAACTTGAGAGACGTCAATATCGTAGATTGCAGGGTTTAACTTCTGACTCTCCTCCTACCATGGAAGGGAAATAAGGGACAACCATGGAACAACTAGCTTCTACTAATGTTCTTGTAGGGACTACCCTAGATACTGAAATCAGGGAAGAATTCACTATTTTTACAAATCCTTTTGTTCAACTCCCTCCTGCAATTGATGTTTTTGTCCATCCTCCATTGGAAGGCCGTGTTGATAGTCTCACCCCACCATATTATGGTTTGGATGCTACTTTTTGGAGAACTTCTATGGGCCAAGCTATTGCTGAGTTCAAGGTTATTAGGCCTTCACCAAGAAATCCTCCTTTAGTAAAGGAGGAATAGAGAAGAATTAATGCATCTCTCAATCGATCTCGTAACTTTTGAGAGAGAGTAGAAAGAATTATTCATCCACCTATGTCTTGTTATGAAACTCTACTGGCACATTTACCCCGTAATAAAGACCCTTGTCCTGAAGCTGAAATTAAACCTTCTTCTGAAGGTCGTCCAAACTATGGCGAGACTTCTCGCAATCCATGCCCTAAAGGATATAGTTCACTAGCTCAAGTGTTATGACCTATTGAAGAAATTCCATTTTAAGGTAATCCAGGTCTAAATGACAATCCTACAATCTCACATCCTGACCCCGTTACTAGGCCTTCCGTACCAATTATGGTTGGTGGGAAATCCACAAATCAAGTTATGTTAGCACATTATAACATCGGGGGGAAACCCCTGACACAAGTTACGTCATTTGTTAGTGGAATTATTGCTAGTTTAGGATAATTTGCAGCTATAGAACAACCCGCAGTAGTCATCCCTCTTACTAATACCAATGTTATTCCCCCCCATCCAGTTTAGGCCAACCCTTAGGGGTGCAACCTGTCAATAACCCAACTTCTTAGGGATATACTTATCCAAGAACTGAGCCACCTACGGTTAATCAAGTTTATCAAAAACCACCACCAATGGCTATTTATCCTGGAATTCCCTACCTCGAAAATGCTTTTGTACCTTAGAGACAACCTAATTGGTCCAATGTTCCATCATATGGAGGAGCTTTTGTTAATGCTACTGGAGGATTTGGCAGCCCCCCTCCTGGAGGACCACCGCGTGGACCTGGAGGACCTAGAGGACCTGAAGGACCTGTAGGTCCTTGAGCTTATGGAGGACCTTGTGGACCATTTGGATGACCACCACATGGAGTCCCACCACCACTACCTAGAGGTGGAGGAACACCGTCTGGACGACCATGACCACCACCACCACCACTGCCGCCACATTTGGGAGGACCCCCTCCCTTGAGTGGCCCACCTTCGTATGGAAATTCTGAAAATCAACGATCCTTTCAACAAACTTTGGGGGCATCATCCATACCCATATGTCAACTAGCATATGGTCCTACTGGTCAGTAAATGTCATATCAGTACTACCAGTATCTGCAACCAAATCAACGACTACCATTTCTAGCTACTTTAGATCTGCCAAACTTGTCAAGATTGATAAATGAACCGATCCATCATGACCCCTCTTGGCCTACCATTCTTGTAAAGCTTCCTTTAAATATACCCAAGTTTGATGGTAAACCCAGTGAAGATCCAAAAAACCATGTGATGACATTTCACTTATGCTATTCATCCAATTCTTTGATGCACGGTTCAGTTCGTCTCAGGATTTTTCAAAGAACCCTCACTGGTATTGCCGCAAAGTGGTATATCGAGTTACCACAACACTCTTTTTGGGATTTCAATGCCTTAGCAATGGCATTTTTAACACACTTTCAATTGCCAATCCGATATGAGATAGGTATAGACCTTTTGACTTCGCTTCGACAAACTACATCAACTCACATCTCCGACCATATCCATGAATGGAGATGAAAATGAAGGTTAATTAAGGCCCCCATTCTTGATCAGTTGCTTCCTGATTGGTTTACAAAGTATTTACTTCCACCTATTGCTAGAGATGTTGCCATGGGAGGCGCTGCTACTAAGGAGAAAGCTATTAGCCTTGCTCTATACCTAGAGTTGGTTTACTCCCAGTTAGGTACTCTGTATGATCTGATTCCCCATGCTCCTTGACCTACAAATGATCCATCAGGACCTGCAACTGAACCACCTACTGATGGCATACTTGGTTTAGTTCAAACGCAAATGGTGGCAAAACCTTCCAAGAAACAAAATCAAGCCGCCACTACGTCAAATCAACTAGCACCATCTACCAAACTTGCATCCTCTCCTATTTCTTCCGCCAAAGTAAACTCGATCCAATCAAATGAATCTTTCAACAAAAAGAAGAAAGGAAAAAATAAATCTAAAAAACCGATAATCAACAGGAAGGAAATAAAATGCAGAACTCAGATGCTGATTCAAAAGGTAAGCGAAAGGTAAAATTTCCTTGTTTAATTTGCGGAGGTGACCATTTTACAAAATAATGTCCTCATCGCGAGGAAGTTAGTAAGTTTTTGAAAAATTCACCCACCCCAATAGTCTTAAAAGATCCTTTCCCTTCCCAAAAGCAGCTAATTGATCATAAGTCCTTAAACGAAACTTACTCCTCTACCGATGAAGTTCGAATGATGTCTAGTGAAACAGTTAATTTAAATACAAGAGCACACAGTTATGACCCTCCTCTGGATAAGAAAACTAATGATATTCCATCTGAAAAACCATGAACTTCCACACCTCCTCCTAATAGTGGTCTTCATATTGAAAAACCTATACCCGAAGCAATTTTCCATCCACCAAAGGGTACTCTATGTAAAAACGAAAATACTTGCTTACTGCCCTTGGAGCTATGGATCCCGAGAATAGTAATATCATCACTTTTAAACTGGATGATTTCAAAATGAAACTCTCACATCAGTTAGCTTTCCATATCGCTACCAATATTACTAGAAATACTATACGTCGTACCATTTTGGACAAGGGTGCCTCTACATCAGTTATGTCTTTATCTTGCTGGAAAGCCATTGGATCCCTAGAAATCAACCGTTCACCTACAACTCTTAAGTATTTTGATGGTCATGGATTTCAACCCTATGTATTACTACCTACCATCCATGTTGAACTGGGGGGCAAGTCAGTCTCCATTCATATTGAATTCATCGATGCTCCTTTGGATTACAACTTACTCCTAGGTCGTAACTAGTTTTATGCTATGCAAGCTGGAGCATCGAACCATTTTTCGGATCGTCCAGTTCCCATTCCAAGGAAAGATTGTTACTGTTGATCAGTTAGATTTCATCACACCTAGTGCCATTACAAATGATGCAAATAGTGTTCCGCTCCTGAATACCCCACAGTATAAGGACATTGGAGTAGGTCTTATTAAATATTCTTCACTAATGGTTGTCTTTCCCTCATCTGATCCTCCTCCTGCTTCACAAACTACATCTATTAACATGATTTCTACCTTTCATACATACAAAGGAAAAGAAATTGCTAATGAATCAACATCCTTTTCCCCTTTCAAGGAAGTTTACAATGCAATCCAAGATACCAGTGATTCCCCCACCAATGACCACTTGTTGGTGGCCTTAGACCGCTATCACATGCCATATTGGCTCGACAACTCCTCCCCATCTCTAGATTATCTTTCACACACACTTCCTACAAAAGAATCTATTATGGAAGTTATGTCATTAGAAGAGATGCCTTGGAAATATTATCACCACAGATCTTCTTTCCTCCCCCCTTGCCATATGGTAGAAGACCACTTCACCTCTATGGTTTCGTCTAATATAGTCCCCAACCCTCAGTCTTCGATCCTCACTCGTAGTGTCTATTCTAAGGGAAACTTATGGAACCTTACAAAAAATATGCATGTAGACATATCAGTGAAAGCTGGTGCTCCAGAAAACATTTTCATCGGACATAACTCTTCACCTGAAGAGGTTAAAACATACATGGCCCTTTTTAAGGAATTTAGAGATGTCTTCGCATGGCCATATGAATAAATTCTAGGGAGTGATCCCTCTATTGTTGTTCATGAAATCAAAACTTACAATGATGCC
The DNA here is from genome assembly GCA_001517045.1 of Pseudotsuga menziesii. Taxonomy (NCBI): domain Eukaryota; kingdom Viridiplantae; phylum Streptophyta; class Pinopsida; order Pinales; family Pinaceae; genus Pseudotsuga; species Pseudotsuga menziesii. The sequence continues at coordinate 297,886 of LPNX010235359.1, read as the reverse complement.
AAGCCCATCCGTCAGAAACTACGACAGGTTCATCCAAGAAAAGAAAACACTATTAAAGAAGAAGTTGAGAAACTTCTCAGGGTTGGTTTCATTTACCCCGTACCATTAACTGAATGCGTGTCCAACATAGTCCCTATGAACAAAAAGCAGGGTATTATTAGGGTTTGTATCGATTTTAGGGATTTGAATCGAGCTTGTCTAAAAGACAACTTCCCCACTCCCTATATCGATCAGATAATCGATAACTATGTCGGAAGTGTTAATTTTTCCTTTATGGTTGGCTTCCCTAGCTATAATCAGATTGAGATTCTCCCGTCAGACCAACACAAGACGACATTCATTTTCCTTTGGGGAACTTTTGCTTATCATAAACTGCATTTCGGTTTAAAGAACGTTGGTGCAACATTCCAACATGCCATGTCATATGCTTTTCATGACATTAAACATGTTGTGGAACCCTATGTTGAAGACCTTCCCACTCATTCCAAGCAGCGGGATATTCATGTCAATCATCTGAGAGCTGTGTTTCTTTGATGTCATCATTTTAATATTCTTCTAAATCCCCATAAATTTGTTTTTTGTGTATAAGCTAGCCGACTTCTTGGATTTATTGTTTTCAAAGATGGCATCTGCATAGATCCCTTGAAAATTGAAGCTATCTTAGCCCTACCTGCTCCCACGAACGTAACTGAACTCCAAAGTTTGCAAGGGAAGGAAAAATTTCTACATCATTTTGTCTGCAATTACGCAGAAAGGACACATGGTTTCGTGAGGTTTCTCAAGAAAGATACCCCTTTTGTATGGGACGATTTTGCACAACGCGCATTTGATAATCTTAAACATGCACTTACTCATGCACCAGCGTTGCAACCACCTAATTATGCTAAGGATTATTCCTTGTACATGGCTACATCCTTGTCTACTATAGGCATGTTCCTTGTTCAAATAGATGAACACGACCAAGAACATGTGATTTATTACACTAGTAAGAGCCTTCTTGACTCTGAAACTTGATACTCACATGTGGAGAAACTTGCTCTGGCCACGGTCATCGCGTTCTAGAATTTCTGTCATTATATTTTTCTCCGCACAACCACTATTTACGTGGATTCCATCCCCATGTACTACGTTCTTACACGTTAAGTGCTTGGGGGAAATAATCACGTTGGATCGTGATTCTCCAAGAGTTTGAGCTAGAATTCGCCAAAAGTACTTCCAAGAAGTCCCTCATCTTTGCAGAGATTATATGTGACCTTCCCCGTACTACTGACACTATAGAGCCCTTTGATTCATTTCCAGATCAATCATTGTTTCTCATTAGCACGATTGATCCATGGTATGGAGATATCATTTTGTATCTCCAAACCTTATGATACCAGTCTACTACCTCTTGAGGCAAACGTCGTTGCATTTGCCACGAGGCTAAAATCTATCTTATCTTGAATGATACCCTATATCACCGTGGTGTTGACTCTATCTTACGACATTGCCTTACACATGAAGAGGATGAGATCGCTCTGAATGATTTCCATGTTGGAGCTTGTGGCGGTCATCTCTCTGGGTTGGCTACTGCCCAGAAAATATTGCATACCAAGTATTTCTAGCCTTCTATTTTCAAAGATTGTATTGAAATAGTTAAGAAATGCACACCATGTCAAATGTTTACTCCTAAGAAATGCACACATCCAGCTCCGCTTCATCCCGTTGTAGCAGTTGGCCCCTTTGTAAAATGGGGCATAGACTTCATGCACAGTAGACCTACCTCAGGTAGGGGGCATGGCTACATTATTGTGGTTGTGGACTATTTCACAAAATGGGCCGAGGAAATGCCCACATATGCCGAAGATGGCAATACTGCTGCACTATTCTTACTCAATCATATCATCGCTAGATTCAAGATTCCTAGGGCCATTGTGACAGACCATGGGTCGAATTTTCAGAACAAGATGATGGCAGAGCTTAGTGTGAAATTAGGGTTTCGTCACGATAACTCTACACCATACTATCCTCGGGGAAATGGCCAGGCTGAAGCTATAAACAAAGTATTAAAAACAATGCTTTAACGGATGGTAGGGCAAGCCAAGTCAAACTGGAATTTACAGTTTTTCTCCGCACTTTGGGCCTATAATACTACTGTAAAAACTTCCACCAGTTTTACACATTTCCAACTAGTATACAGACTGGAAGGTACTCTCCTGCTAGAATGTGAAATCCCTTATTTAAAAATTGTTGTGTAACTGTTACCCAATACCACTATAGACGAAGAAATATTCCTGTATCTGAACAAACTTGATGAAACTCAATGTGATGCTGCCTTAGCTAATGAGGCTCATAAATGGAGAATAAAAATCCAATATGAAAGGACCTATCCAACCCCGTTCCTTCAATGAAGGAGATATGGTCTTAACCTATGACCAGAAGCATGATAAGCTGGGGGCAGGAAAATTTGAGTCTATGTGGCATGGGCCCTATATTGTCAGTCGTGTTTTAGAAAAGGGGGAATATGAATTGGTTGATTATGACAGGATACCTTTGGGAGATCCCCGGAATGGGCTCTACCTCAAAAGACACTATGCCTGGGTCATCTAGCATATAGTCTTTGTAAATATTTTTTATAGTCTATTGTGTGTCTTAAGCTTTGAGAGGTGTGTTTTTTGTGTGATTTAAAATGTGTTTTTTCATAAAACCCTACTTATGCATGTCTTTTGTCTAATGGATAGATGACTTCCTTCATTGGTTTTGTTAATGGTTCTCATCGATATACTCTTATCCTTGCATCCGTAGCTTGGGTACTGTACTCTCCTACAAGTGAGCTGGTGAGTTCAGGGGGTATTCTTTTAGGCCCCTCCACCAACAATCTATTAGAATATCTTGTCGTGATCAAATTGCTGACAGAATCCCTAGATAATTATATAAGGGAAATTAGGGTTTACCTAGACTCTAAACTAGTTGTTCAACAAATTAACCGAGTCTACACCATTTTAAATCCCATGCTTCTTCATACTTTCTGGAGAGTTAGGTTGTTAGAGAGGTCTTTTGAGCAAGTTACATATCATCACATCCTGAGACACTTAAATGTTGTGGCAGATTCCCTAGCTAACTATGTCTTGGATTAGCATATTGCTCATACTTAAAAAGTCCATTTGAAAACATAAAAACGTGTATAAATTCATAAGTAAATCAATCATTCCACGCATCACATTTTCCACACACAACTGTAAATATAAAAGTCTGTCATATATATATATATATATATATATATATATATATATAAGTTGTAGCACTGAGATACAAAATTTGGGCTGAAGCATCTCTAGCTTTCAGTGCCCATTCGGGACCATAAAAAAATTCAGAATACATATACACAGGGAAAAATATGAAGCTTCGAAGCTTTTAGTAGTACATATACAAAAAATGATAGTCAAGGTAGACTAATCCTCTTGGTGCTCATGGTAGCATGCAATGGCCTGGGCCACTCTATGAAGTAGTATAGAAAACTATCCAGAGACACATGTGGTATGCCGTTGATAACGCCTGGGAACCTCATCGGTGGTCATGTTGGGGATACCCACAGTTAGCTACTGTAGGTTCTCCTCAAGATATCCAAGCTCTTCCTCAAATTTAGAGTGGTACGCAATCATGTCCTGGGTCCCTGCTCGCCTAGAAATAGGCAACATCCCAACTGGGCAGACAGACCCGATGTCTGCATGAATTATTTTTTATCTCAGTACTACAGAAAACATAAAAAATAAATAAACATAAAATTTCAAAAAACATAAGTGGATAATGTCTTCTTACCTCAGTCATCCCACACTTCCCCCTCGGGTAAGACCAAATCCGAGTCATTTCAGAAATATGCCCCCTCATAGGCATAGTCTTCCACCATGAGTAGCTAGTTTCTCAACCGGTGAAAGAACCTGAAACCATAAGTGACTTTAGGTCCTCCACCTATGAGTCGAGGCATAGCTTTCACCCATGAAAGAATCCTCATATCCTCAGGATCCAGTCTTGTAATAGTCACCTGGGGCCTCATGTGAGGTACCTGCTGTAAGATGAAAGACACCAACACTGCCCCATAACCAAATTGCTTCAGTGTCCCTCTTTTGCACTTGTTTAGTTGACTTATTAGACACACCAACATTCATTCACACTAGTTGAATACAGTGGGCTCCATGCACTACAAAGCATAAAGCATGTGAGATATCCTAGTAAGGTGGGCATCCCTAGTACCTGCCACCTTGCCAATGGTATATACTACTATCCTCAATGTGAGATCCAATAGAGACTTGATCTTTAGCTTGCCTAATTGGGACTCTGTACCCAATGATCAATGCTAATTGATGATATCATCTAAGGATCCTTCTCCCCCTCGCGCTCCAAATAGAACCACAGGGATTCCCCTCATAGGTAAGACGGTTAGGAAATAAATGTCCTCGATCTCTATGGGCAGGATGTGGACTCCTACCACAAAATGCTCTTGGTCAGGATCCCACATGTTTATGATGTACTCCAACAGTTGGACATGTGCTTTCATTCATGGGATCCAAAAATACTTAATAAGCCCACAATTTCATAGAGCCTCAATGGTGGCTAGGTCATTCACCGCTTGGGAATATGGGACTTCATGCTCCCTTTCTTTCCAAATTACCATGGTGTACCTACAACATACGAATTTTGAAATCAGAAATTGTATCATGGCAAAAATAAAGAAAGATAAATGATGTTATAAATTGTAAAGAAAGATTAGGTACATGAAAAGAATTGTCTTTTGGGTGGATTAGGGTTTTATTTTTCCTTCTCCTTTTCATGCGTCGCTGCTGGCCTTTGTGCACAGAGCACAATGGCACTCTTGCCTTTGGCAAGAAAAGCGTTGGGCACCTGCTTGATGTGGACAGAGTGTCATCGACACTCCTGTCCCAGCATGACAGAGCGTCATCGGGGACACATACCGACGGCCAAAACCCTTAAAAAGAAAAAATATTGTTGTGGCTTAAAACCTCTATGGGGATGGAAAATACCCTATCCTACCCTTGAAAAATAAAATCTATCCCTATATTTCTCTTTTAAACCATTTCAAAACATTTTAGGAACATGGAATTAAATGATGTAAAAGACGAAAATGAAATTTATAGAACATGAAAAGAGGAAAATACCAAATGCTTACCTCTTCTATGGATAATGAAGCAACAATGAAGTGGAGTTCCCTTGCTAACCCACCAGAGGAACTCTTGCAATATAAGCTAGTTTCCAAAACTCACAAATGGTAAAAAACAAATGGTGAAAATAACTTACCTACCTTTCCTATTTATAGAAAGTTTGGAGTTTTCAAAAATATATTGTAATTTATTTTATTTTGAAATTCAAATCATTTTCGTAAAATTGGGTTTTTAGTTTTTTACTTTCTATAGTTTTGAAAAATGACTTTTGATAGTTCTTTTTGAGTTTTTTCAGGTGGATATTAGGTCATGGTTACGTTTCAAGCTATTTTTGTCTTTTTCGAGCTTAAGGGAAAAATTGAAAAAGTACTAAGCATTGTTTACACTTTTTATATGCTCATTAAAATTCCAGTAGAAAAGGTTTCGAGTATACTTTTCCTCTTTTTCAGACTCGTAAAAAATGGATTATGAAAAAGGAACCTAGTTTGAGAGTTATATTTAATCTCTCTTCAGTCTCCTCAAAACACAAAAAGATTTCCAAGCAAACTTGTTGCACTCACGCTTGTAAAAGAATCAGAATGGTCGACTAGTTGGGGGTAGGTTATCTCTTTTTCGGACCGATTGGCCTTATTTATGAAAAAGAACCTTTTGGAGTCTTCTTAGTCATTTTAGACTCTCTAAACATGAAATGACAAATGAGTTTTCTTTCATTGGACTCACAAAATTACACAATGAAAGACCCTATTTGGGAACAAAGCCCTCCTTTCTTAGGTTCGTGAAAAATATGAGAGGGGATTCATCACTTGATGAGCTTCAACGAGTGTTTGTTACCCTCTTTGGACTCGTAAAAATGAAAAGGGCAACTCACCTTTCGAGGTGGGGAAATTAATGGAAAGGGGGATGGTTTTCATTTGTTTATATGGTAGTACTCTACAATCCACCTTCGAACATGGCACCTGTCTGCATTTGCATATATTAACAGTTGGATTTTCATATTTTTTTTCGAGTCAATCCACTTTTGTGAGTCACCTGACTCCTTTGAGTCAATTCAAAGAATGCTTTGTCTAATTCCTTGCATTACACTTGTTTTTATTCTCATTTAAGTTGAAACTACCAAGTCATGTGTCATGTCATCAAATTGTTCAAAGGAAGTCTCTCCTAATCATAACCCATCAGTAACTTCGCTTGTCCTCAAAATTCGATCATTGTCTGAGTCATTACATTACTTCAAATCAACTTTTGTTCCTAGTTTCATGTCACTAATGTGGGAATCATCATGGCCCTCCTGTGACAAGTATATTCCTGTCGACTTCAAATCATTATCCAGGAATTAGACCTAGAAACCTAAACAGTACCTTGGGCTTGCATGCCTCAATGGCAGGCTACCTCGCTTTCAACATGAGTTTACATCATTGAATCTTGATTGAAATATCTCATCTATTGTTCAACTTCAAGTCCTTTATTCACATTCAATAGTATGTACTGAGATACCTTAGGGATGATTGACATCAATGATGATTACCCTCACACTTGTTAATGGTTTACATTATTGACTAGTAATGAAGTGGATTCTACCATGTTTGATGTCAAGAAATTGTAATCACATGGTTAGATTCATATCGTTTGAATATCGGGATGAAGACCCTAAGTGGTTAGGTTTTCTCATCATCATTACCTATGCTTAGGTTGTGTTTGGAGATCATTCACAGTCATGACATGGATCCACATTGTACGTTTGGTGGTTGTGTTCTGTATCTGACATTGAGAAGCATAGATCTACTTTGTATATCTCATAGCTATGTCCTACTTCTTTTAACAGTTATTCATATATCTACAGTGTATCATTAGTAGCCATGACATGGCCATCATCATAGATCTACAGTGTATTGGTCTGTAGCTATGATTGGGTTGGATAAGGTAAGTTACTGGCCCTATATGAGTCTATCTCTCTTTGCCTTTGTATCAGAAGGAAAAAATTGAAAAATATTTCACCTATCACCTTCTTCTAGCTTCATACTTCAGGGGGCATTCTGTTGCACCTGAAAATATCACACTACTTGTCAGCCTTCAGAAGAATTTCATGATGCCTGTTGACCTCCCAAAAAGTCTGGTCTAGGTCACCTTGGAAATTTTTTTCCCTAACCTAGAAGGGGTGGCACTCCCTTTCATTTTATATAGAGCATCGATGACGCCTACCCCAATTGAGCAAGAGGCGTCGTTTTCTCCCTTTTTTGGAAAAAACCCTAGGTCGATGCTCCTCTCAGTTTGGCTACGAGCACCGATGGTCAGTAAAAAGAAAAAAAAGATGTTTCTATAAGATTCGGTATGGAATCCTTCATGGAATTAGTTCCTATATGCCTGGAAGAGGTGGCATTCACCTCCCTCACCTATAGGGATCTCATTCTATCTTTTTTCCAAGTCATCACATGGGCTCTAGGCCTATAATTGAAGCCTTCATGAGGAGAGTGGAGGAGGCCAGAAAAAGCATCCTTATGCTACCATTTTGAAGTCTGATTAGAGGAAAAGTAGAGGAAATTTGTGTTTGGAGGGGTCTTCATAGTCATAGGATATTGTAGACACTCTTGATTTAGATAGAAGCCATCGACATCAAGGCTTTTGGTTGTACTTCTTTCTCATCCATATATTAATACAAAGACATTTCCCTTTCCAATATTTGATTGTAGTGTTTGTAGTTAAATATTGTTGGATTCCTTGATCACCAATATGGATAGTTAGTTATCATGATGCTCTCATCCTTTTTGCTTGTCTTGTGATATATTTTGCAGATGTTGAACCGTTGTAAGGACTTTTTGGAGAGAATATAAATGGATCCAAGGATTGAGGTATAATGTGTTTTATGTTAATTGATTTAATTATTCAAGGAAAGGTTATGTTGATGCGTCTTTTTGTTCTGTATTTGTGTCTTACATTACAGAGGAGCAAGAAGTGTCCGCACTAGTTGAGAATTCCTACTAACACTAGTGAACTGTTGGGGGTGTATGGAAGGAGAACTAGCAGTGCTTGACCATAAACTGCTTCATATGGAGTTATTTTAGATACATTTATGAAGGAAGCATTGTACCACCATTCAGTGAGAGGGAGCCACTTTACCCACTGATATTTTTGTTCATAGGTGAAGCAACGAAGATAAGTTCCAAAACATTTGTTGATTACTTAAGTCTGACCATTTGTTTGTGGGTAATATCCTAAACTCATATTTAGTTTGGTGCTAGTGAGGTGAAATAGTTCTGTCCAAAAATGACTTGTGAAAGTTGTGTTGCGGTTTGAGACAATGGAAGAAGGGATTCCATGAACACAAAATATCTGGTCCATGAAAATTTGTGCAAATGAGGAGGCAGTATATGGATGGATGAGAGCACCAAAATTACTATCTTTGGAGAGACGATCAACCAAAACCAATATTACGGTCTTCCCTCCATATTTAGGGAGCCCTTCAATTAAATCCATCGAAATATATGTCCAAATCATTGTAGGGATAGGAAAGTGTTCGAGAAATCTAGGAAGGAGTGTTATTTCCCCTCATGGCACTTGAAGGTATCACATTCGACCACCATTTTTTGAATTTCTCATTTCATTACCTTACAAAAGAAGTTACGCTGTGCCTGCTCGTACATTTTGAGGAACCAGGACTTCCATACAATTGAAGAAGCATCGAGTTCATAGAAGACACCCTGTTGAAGATCTATGCTCTTGGGAAGAACCAGATGACCCTTGTATCTCAAAGAAGAACCATCCCAAGAGAAATGTGGTAAAGAATAAGGGTTACTAACAAACCGTTGGATGATTTCATATAATCAAGAGTAATTGACATAGCCTTTTTGAACATATTGTAACCAATTTGGAATAAGCATAGAAATAGTTGGAAGATAAATATGGTCATCAAATGTGCGGGAAAGAGAATATGCCACAAGATTGTCCTTACCATTCTTGTAAGTGATCTCATAGTAATAACCCATGAGTTTTCTAACCCATTTATTTTGTGTTGGGGATGAGAACCATTGCTACAGTAAATATTTCAAACTTTGGTGATCATTCTTGATACATAAATGATTCCCTAATAGGTATGGCCACCACTTATGTACTGCATGAAAAAAGGCCATCATTTCCTTCTCATATGTAGAGGAAAATAAATTCTTACTAGAAATGTATTTGTTGGTGAACTCCATGGGATTTTCATCTTGAAGGAGAACAACACCAAGTCCATTATCGCAAGAATCACTATCAATAGTGAAGGGATTTGAAAAATCAGGCATAGCTAGAACATGTGTGGTACACATAGCTTGCTTCATTTTGTCAAATACACACTCAACAACATGTCTCCATGTAAAATCATCCTTTTTTAATAGATTTGTTAATGGAGTTTCAATCTTCCCATAATCGCTGACAAACTTGTGGTAGTATCTAGTTAGTCTCAAAAAACCATGAAGGCTCTTGAGTGTCTGAGGATGTGACTAATTTTCATGGGATCTATTTTAGTAGGATCTACGTGAACCCATTGTGATGAAAAAATATGCCCAAGATACCCTACTTCCTCCTTTCCAAAAATACATTTAGACTATTTGGCATGAAGATGATTATCACAAAAAAGTTGCAGTACAAGATCTAGATGTTGGAGATGCTAAGCCCATGTTTTACTATAGATGAGGATATCATCAAAGAAGACCAGAATGAATATCTGCATGTACGACCGAAATATTTTATTCATCAATTCCTAGAATGTGAAAGGAGCATTCATGAGTCCAAAGGGCATGGCCAAAAACTTGTAGTGGCCATCATGTGTGCGGAAAAATGTTTTAGAGATATCCTCCTCATGAACCTAAATTTGGTGATACCCAGAACGCAGATCCAACTTGGAAAAAAAATGAGCACCATGAAGCTCATCAAGAATCTCATCAACAACATGAATTTGGAAATTATCCTTGATTGTGATGTGATTAAGCGCTCAAAATTCAATGCATAGGTGCCACGACCCATCTTTTTTTCAAACAATAAAAACTTGTGAAGAAAAGGAACTGGTACTAGGGAGAACAATTCCTTGCTTCAGTAAGTCCTAAACAAGCATCTCAATCTCTATCTTTTGGTGAAATGGGTAATGATATGGATTGATTGTGGGAGGGACGCTTCCAGGAAGGAGAGGAATACGATGGTTTTCTGGTATTGAAGGTGGAAATCCCACTAGTTCAGCAAAGATACATGCATATTCATCCAAAATTTGTTGTAGATACAAGGGATTAGTGGAGACCACTAAAGGTTGTAACTAAATGAAATTCAAATGAGAGATGACACCATGAAAATTCTTCTTAAGGATGTTTTCCATGAGATGTGAACTAATGATGCTAAGAGACCTTGGTTGTAATCCCTTCAATTTTTTTTCTCATTAACTAAACACTGCCTCCAAAGTTCAGCAAAATCCCATAAGATGGGTCCAAGTGTATGTAACCATTGAGCGCCCAAAACCACATCACATGCACTTAAGGGCAAGGAAAACATGTCATAGCACAATTTATATTCTCCAATAGATATTCACACATTATGACACTCCCCTTTGCAAGGTAAGGTGCCCCCATCGGAAATCATGACTTCAAAACTGGAGCAAGGATGGACAAAACAATCATCCTGTTTGGTGATCCGAGCGTCAATGAAGTTATGAGTGCTACCAGAATCAATGAGTATTGTAAGAGGGAGTTTCTTGAAGAAAAACTTGACTTGCATGGTTTGTGGGGTGGTGACTCTGGCTAATGAATGAAGAGATATCTTTGGATGGTTGTCCTGAGTAGGAGGTTCAATAGGAAGTTGTTGAATGTCATCCTCATCATCTATTGGATCATTAGCATCATCATAATTTTCAAGTGCAAGAATAGAATACACATTCAAGAGATAAATATTTTGCTCAGCACATCGATGTCCCTAGGTGAATATCTCATCACAATTATAAAAAATCCCTTTTTTTCTACATTCTCGCATATCGGCTTCAGAAAAATGCATGATAGGTGTGATTCAAGGAGTTGGCGTGATTGGAGGTATTTGGGGAACCATATTTCTAAATGGAATGGAAGTAGATTTGGAGCATTGTTGAGATATGATCTTGTCCTCCACCAACTTATCCAACCGTAGCACTTCCATCATTGTGTTGGGATAGAAAATTTTAACCTTAGATCAAATTGCATCCTTCATACAACTGATAAAAAAACTCCTCTAGAATGCATCAGACAATCCTTCTGTGTGATTGGCCAGTTTCTCAAATTCTATCTGATACACCTTGACTGTGCCAGTTTGACGAAGTTTAATGAGTGATATTGTGAAGTCATTAAAATCACTATAGCCAAATCGTTGAAAAAGGAGTTGGAAAAAATATGTCTAGTTTGGCTCTTCATGAGCCTTACTATACCAACAGAACCATTGAAGGGATTCATGTTCTAAATGAAAGAATGCAAGTGGGATTTTGTTTACATCAAAATCGTTATGGAGATTGAAATATTGTTCTTCCCTGTATATCCATCCAGTTAGATCATCACCATTTAAGCGAGGAAAACCAATCTTCAACCCACAAAAGTTGTTGGAAGAAGAGAAGCCAATGTGTGTAGGATACTTGGGTTTCCATCTATTTTTCATGGTTGAACGCTCAAATGGAGGTCGGGAAAATTTTCATCCAAATCTTGGATTTTGGTCTTGAGGGTGACAAGTTCATCTTCCATTTGTTTGTTTACTTAGGAGTGGATGAGAAGCATAACCAAGTTTTTTTTTATTGGAAATGGGTAGAAAAACAAAAACATAAAGGTTTTTAGAAAAGGAAAATATGGAGTTAGAAAAAACTTGAGTGGGTAATTGGGGTTTGACTAGGTTTTGGACACTTTCTGAGATAGAGAAGCAGAAAATGAGAATTTCAGAAGCGAGGTGAAAGAATGGGAAAAATTATCAAAGAGGTGCAAGGGAGTAGAATTAGGAAAGGAACATTGTGGAAAAATTTGAAGGCAATTGGGTGAGAATCAAAAAAGTATGGAAACCCATAAAAATAGCAAAGTGTGGAATTTCAGGCTTTGGGAAGTGGAATTTGGGATAGGGTCCTCAAGGAAGGAAATATGCCGAATGGAATTTCAGTTTGGTGGACTTGATCTGTGGAGGATATGGATATATGCATTATTTTCTTTATCAACTGGAATTATATATGGACCCCAGGTATGTTCAGCTTCCTAACGGTTCAAGGGATTCACTCAGCCACCAATTTTGTCTAACAACTTGCGTATTGGGGAAATACCCTTCACTCCATGACTCAAGTAAAAATGATAACTATGTTTCCACAAAAGGCAACTCTCGGTTTACCTTGAAGGTGGGAACTATTCAATCAAGTAGTGTTAGTTTCCCTTTTCGCTTGGTAGGTCCTCTTAATTGCCAACTACTTCGAGGTTCTTGTGGTACTCCTCACAATGAGTTTTAGGGATATGCCCAAGTAATTCCTAGAGTTAAGTATATAGGGGTTATTCCATTATCCGAATGAAAAATTCAAATGTAAAGAAGAAGAACTACTGCAATAATCACAGCCCCGAGAAGCACTGCAAAAGAAAACAAATAGTATAATTTCCACCTAGCAAGCCCAAGATAGTTCTCTGATACTAGATGTGATAAACCTTTTTCAATAAATAATGAAAATACATGATATAATAGATATACCAAAGCAAATAAGGAATTTTATTGATCGCATTCCACTTCGGGGGGGCAAGCTCAATACAAAATAACTCATGGATTCCTTCATTGGCCTCAACACGTACTTGTATACTAAGTCTAATCTAAACAACTATTACTCCCCATGAATGTGGGATAATACAATATAATCATGGGATGAGTTGCAAAGCATATGCTTCCAACAAAAATACACTTATGAAATAAAGAGAAGGGTTGACACGGGTTCCTAACAACCTTAAATATAAGGATGATGAAACTTGTTCCTGAGGAACAAGTGATGATTGTTCAGCAGTGAATGTCAAGTATATTTACAAAATCATCATACTACAGAAGTACAAAGCAAGGTTCATGATTTCTCTCAGAAAGAGGGATTTGATTATGACAAAATGTTTTCTCCAGTGGATAGACACACTTATATCAAATCTTCAGTGATGGATGTTACACTATATAGATGTCAAAACCACTTTATTGAATGGTGCAATCGAAGTAGAAGTGTATATTGAGCAACCTCTAAGATTTTAGTCTCTCGACAGATAATCACATGTGTACAGGTTGAAGAAGCCTTTGTTTGGTCTTGGAAGGCACCCAAACCATAATAATGCATGACATATAGTTACAGGATAAGCTTGAGGATAATCTAGAGTGATGTAGATTTCAAAATTTTCTACAAGGTTCAATATGGTTGCTTACAAAGTATGAGAATAGCATGGATAGGTGTAAGAGTGAACTTGGAACAAAGTTCAAGATAGAGGATCTTGGTATCTAGTGACCTTGAGAGAAATAAGTTCACAATATACCCATCTAGTTGGAGATGACATAGATCGATACATAGAAGATAAACAACAAATAAGAATACCAGTCACTTCAATGAAAAATGTCCCAATGCAGAGATGTAGACGGAGGACAATGTTGAGTTGCAGAAGGAGTAGAAACATTCACTTTATAGGGAGTGACTACAAAAAAAATTGTAGAAATAGATTGAGAGACATTATTACTTAGCCTCTATGCATGGAAATGGTTTATTTCCCCAACATCTCAGGTATATTCTCTTAGTGATATTGTATGTCTCCCCTCACTTAGAGGAAGTAGATCTCAAAGTTCGAGAATATTGGCATGATTCTTGGGATTATATGTGTGGCAGAGACCAAATCATATTTTCCTCAATCAAGGAAATTACAAAACCAATATCCTACAGAGATTCAAGATGATGGATTGCAAACCCATTCCTACATTGATGATGATGAACATGAATTTATTGATTGATACTTCACCAGAGATAATGGTGTTAGGGTTAACCTTGACTCGAGAATGAGGTGTAGCACATGGTTTGGGAACATGGTTTATTATAACCCATGGTATTTTTTCATGGTATTGGTGTCCCATAGTATTGTCCCATGGTATTGCATGTAAAGAATTATTTATAAGGATTGAGAAGGCTCCATTGTAAGGTTTCCTATAGGGGAGTGGTGGCTAGCTCACTTGGCCCGTCTTGGCTGGTTTAGGTCAAGGGAGATAATAGATCTATTATGGTGTTTTTTTCATGTTTTGAGTTTTCCACGTAAATATTGTGTCTATCTTAAATATGTTCCTATGTGAATTTGTGTTCTCTCATTATTAACTATATGTATGCTCGTTTAAATCCTAAGAATTGGTATCATAGCCATGGTTTGGCATATATTTGTGCTCATTGTGTTGTTCCTATTTTTTTGATTAATTGGGGGGTGCATGTTGAGTGGTAACCAACACCTTAGGGGTATTTTTGGGTTTCTGGTTAGAATGTAATTTACTTGGGTTCTAGGATCACAAGGTATCCCTCTTATGTGCAGAGAATGGATGTTGTATCAAGTGTAGAATGAATCATTGGGTAGGTATGAGGGTGGAAAGTGTAATTGTATCCTATCTTAATGTGGATTGAAGAAGTTGAGTCTTAGATTGCAAGAGGAATGCAATATGGTTTTAAAAAAAATTGGGACCAAGATTGATGAACCATGTATGTGAAGAGAATTTCTAGAGAACTAGTGGTTACCACGATTGAGGACCCATGTAATCCAGTAGATGGATTCTTTTTATATGGACGTCAATGATAAGGTTTGATGTAGGTACAAAAGGATGATGGAAAAATGAGCAAGAAACAAGCATTGAAAAGTGAGATAATGAAGCAACAGATGGTGATGGTGTATTCACTATGAAGACACATGAAACAAATTTAATGGAGTTTTTTGCATGTAAAGGGGCATATGGTTGTAAGACCTAGTAAGGAATGCATACCCATGGTAACTCATTGATAAAGTTAGGAGATATACCTAGGTGATAGGGGGTGTATGTGAGATTCATTGGTAAAACTTTGAGGGGTTTGGTGTTTACTCCAAGTTAGGTTTAAACGGGGTATTGTTAGGTTTAATATTGACTCGGGAATGTGTCAAAGATGATTGAGGTATAGCACATAGTTTGGGAACATGATTTATTATAGCCCATGGTATTTTTCCATGGTATTGGTGGCTAATGTTATTTGATGGCCCATAGTATTATCCCATGGTATTGCATATAAATAATCCTTTATAAGGATTAAGGAGGCTCCATTGTAAGGTGTCCTGGAGGTGAGTGGTGGCTAGCTCACTTGGCCTGGATTGGTTGGTTTAGGTAAAAGGGTTATAATAGATCTATTATAGTGGAATTTTTCAGGTTTTGGGCTTTCCACGTAAATATCGTGTGTCTACATTAAATGTGTTTCTATGTGAATTTGTGTTCTCTCATTATTAATTATATGTATACTTGTTTAAATCATAATAACTGGATTCCACCATGTATAGACAGATGATTTGTTCATTGATGTACTTGACAAATACGAGACCAGATATATGCTTTAATGTGAATGCATTGAGTCAGTATATGGTTGAACCAAGATGTGTTCATTTGATTGGTGCAAAGAATTAGATGAGGTGCCTGAAAGGTACAATTGATTATGGACTTAGATATGTTTCGAATTATGAGACCAGACTAAATGGCTATGTTGATTCAAATTGGGTTGGTAGTTCCATTGACATGAAGAGAACTTCAAGATGTTGCTTCATTCTATGGTCAACTATGATTTCATGGCTCAACAGGAAGCAAACTAGTGTGGCTCTCAGTATGGCAAAGGTAGAGTATTTAGAAAAACGTACATCCAATGGTGAAGTTGTGTGGATTTGAAAGTTAGTTTCAAATATGTTTGATCTCAATTTAGAGTTGACTTATATCTATCTGTTTGATAAGATAGTGAAGTCATCCCCATTAGGAAATGTAACCTAGAAAACATGTATAAATAGGAAGGTTTCCCTCCTCATTTGTACACACACTCGAAACAATAAAATTATCTCCTACATGAGGAAGAGGCTCATTCCAACTAAGAAGAAGTCAGTTTTGGGTTGTAGAAGACATGGAAGACATCTATATTTTGTTCTTGGGTTTGATTGGAAGCTTCTTGTTAACAATGTGACATTGTACTTGTTAAAAAATCTGCACTGAAGAAGTTTGTTGGGTTTTCTTCCCTTGAATGGTTTCCCATAGGATAAATTTTGTGTCTTTGTGCTTACTGTTGAATTCCTTTCTTTAAATGATCCTTATGCATGCCATTATTATGATGTGACATTTTAAATGCATGAAAGTCTAACATAATTTCTTGTAAGTCAAAATTCTAACATAGGAAATGATATTTTTTTTATTTGTGGATGGTTTCTTAATGTATAATTTGAGTCATATAATCATATTTGTTATCAAGATCGACACAGAACAACTTTTGTATGCCCTTGGGGGATTTTCGCATATAGGAAGAGGACATTTTCCTTGAAGAATGTCAAACTACATTCAATGTGTCATGTCTTATTATTTTCATGATAATAATATTATTGTATAATCATACTTAGATGATTCGACCACTAAATCAAGCAAGAGAGTGGATCACCTTGATCACTTGCGAACAATATTTGATAGGTTTCATTATTATAGGATTCGATTGAATCCTCATCAATGCATATCAATGTGTTGAATCAGGTCAATTAATATGTTTCATCATGTCCAAAGATGGTAGAATGGTAGATCCATTCAATGCAAAGGAAATAATGCATTTTCCTACCCCACAAAAATTGATACGACTGTTGATCCTTCAAGGAAAAGAAAACTTATTTTGTAGATTCGTTGCTAATATGATGAGCTCACTAAGTGTTTCATGCACTTACTGAGGAAGGGGGTTCAATTTTTATGGGATGATATGTTCAATGTACAACATCAAGGGTCATTCTTCAAACTTGTGAGTAATATCATGTTGGACTTGTAAGGAATATCAAGTCCTATATAACCTCATATGATTGAGGCGGTGATGTTGTATTGTAAAGTCTTGTGAGTAATATCATATTGTAGTCTTGTGAGTAATATCAAGACTATAAACTTATGAGTAATATCAAGTCAAACTTGTGAGTAATACCAAGTCAGACTTGTGAGTAATATCAAGTCATGATTCTCATAGCAATACCCTATGATGTGGGCCTCCAGTTATAGAGGTGAAGTGATTTTCATGTGGAAGCACAAATGTTATGTGATGTATTACTAACCATGATCACATATTGCTATTAAGTCTCCTTTAGAGATTAGCTACCTCTAGAGTGAATTACTTTAACAATTACTATATGTTCTGAGAGTAATATAAAATGATCATAGATTATGAAAATTCTTTTGAGTATAATGTGATATGATAGATGATTAATGTTAACACATCATAGGACACACAGTAAATAATAATATATAAGCATAGAGAAAGAAATAATTAGAACTTCTTAAGGAATGACTAAGTGAAACTCGAAATTGTAAGCTTTAGTTAAAGTTACAATGTGTGCTTCAATTAATTAAAGAAAATCATAGTGGTTAAAAATGGTTAACTAAGTGTTGGGATTAAACCTCGTGCTACTACTCTCTATCGGGCCTCTCATGGGAGCTCTTCTGCGAGCCCTCTGCCTGCCCTTCTGGGCAGTTCTATGCTAAAGGTGCCGCTCTGATCTCTCACGGGCCTCACGTGGGCATTCTGTTGCATGCCCTTGACTACCCTTCTGGGTGGTTCTCTACTATTGGCACCGCGTGGCCCTTGTGGGCATGGTATTTGGTGCCCTTCCTGGGTGGTGGCCGTGAACATGCTTGCCGAAGGTGAGGGGCCCCCTCTGGGCCCTAGTGCTGAGATTCTTACCTTCAGATATTTAATCAGAGGAAGATCCAAGGATTTTCCCCCATCTGCGATCCCCAAATTTGTAAAGCGGCTTGATGAGGTTCCTACCATTGATCTTCCCCCATTGCATTCCATGCAGGTTGTCATCTCCCTTGCAGATCAGGATTTAGTGGGCCAGTTCATAGGTCTTGGCCCTCTCCAAATACCACATAAATTTGGAATAAAAAATATTGGAGACCCCTAATCTCAAATAGCGTCACATGCTATGTAGTTGGAAGGGGATTCTTTCTCTTTGAATTCATTGCCAAAGAAGATCGAGATCTGATTTTTCGAAGTGGACCATACTTTATAGGCCCACAAGGATTATACTTGAACACATGGAATCCTTATTTTGATCCCGCCATCGAAATCCCTAAAGCAGTCGCGGTCTGTCTTCGACTTCCTAATCTCCCAATCCACTGTTGGACTACCTCCTCCATGCAAGCCACTGAAAGAAAGCTTGGTAAGTACATTGACAAAGCTCATCCTAAAGACAATTATTCTTGTGCCTGTATCTATGTAGAAGTAGATCTGGAAGCAGGGCTTCCTAAAGCAATCAAATTGGTTATCGGGGAATGGCATCATTATCAAAAATTGGATTATGAACAACTCCCGTTCAAATGTCTCCACTGTCATGAATACAGCCATTTTCAAAAACGTTGTCCCAAGAAACCCTTAGACATTGAAAAATATCAAGAAGAAGGATGGATCCAGGCAAAACGAACTAAACCCAATCCAAGGATGCCTCCTAAAAAAGCCAAGAAACCTTCTGAACCCATTAATACTTTGGCTGCACCCTCCATCCCTAACCCTAAACCTACTCCTACTGCAGTTTTTTCCCCTCTGATTTCCAAGGAAGCCCCAGAACCAGAAGATGGGGACCCCTCAAGTCCGACCCAAGATCCTGCTAGCCCTCCAAATCTTAGAAGAAATCGGGAATAGAATAGTCTTCCAGCTTCTCAGATCCAATATTCCGAGGAAGAGCTCTTGGAAGATGAAGAAGGAGAAATTCACCTCTAACCTTCTCCCTCAAAAAAGAAAGACAAGCAAGGAAGCAAAAAAGACAAGGAATGAAGAGAAGAAGCTACCTATAAGGACAAGCTACTGGTATCGCAAGTCACTCTCAAAACCATGCGAGGTACCATAAATATGAGATAGAAAGGGCAGCCCAAAGGGGCTACCAAAACCCCAAAAGTTAAGTAATGAAGATCGTCTCTTGGAATTGCAGAGGATTAGGAAGCAAAAAAAATTTGGACTCTATGAAAGATCTAATCCCTATTGCTATTCTGGACATCCTTCTAATCCAGGAGACAAAAATGGAGGAATACTGCTTCCTCCAGTCAGCCCCTCTTTTTTGGAAGTTTAGTGAAGGCCTGGCGGTCAGTGCTAGAGGTGCCTCTAGGGGCTTGGTACCCTCTGGAGAAAAGATTCATTTGATCTCATTCAAACCATTTCAAACACCCACTAGATTCTATCCATTCTCCTCCACAAAGATTCTAATACTCAACTGAGTCTTTACAATATCTATGTCCCTGTTCTGTATATGGAAAAAAAATCCTATTGGCAAAGTATCCATGATAGTCTCTCATCCCAAAACTTGGAAAACATCATTCTCGTCGGGGATCTGAATATCATGCTGAATGTCAAAGAAAAAAAATGAGGTTCAATTGTCCAAGATCCTCTTTGTAAAATGGTGGAGGATATCATGAGTAACTGGGATCTTGAGGACATCAAGCCTTCTCAAGGAAACTTCACCTGGTCTAATCACAGGATAGGGCCAGGTCACATTACCACCAGGCTGGATCATTTTCTCATCCATCTCTCCTTCGCTGCCCTTGGTTTTATATCTGATTCCAGAATCCTCCCATTCAGTATTTCAGATCAAAAACCGATCCTACTGGATCTCACAGAAGAAAGAAATCTTGGCCCCATTCCTTTTATATTTAGTCCTTGTTGGATCTCTCAAGCAGGTTTCATGGACCTGGTTGCCTCAAGTTGGGTTGTCCCTATTTCAATCTCTCCCTTCTTTGTCTGGGAAGAAAAATTGAGAAGGATTAAAAAAGCTCTCAAACTTTGGGCCAAGTCCCTTTCGTCCCTCTTTGCAGTTCGGATGGAAGCAAAAAACAATCTAGAAAATCATAAACTCTCCAAGGAAGAGCACACCCCAGATCTTGCCAACCTGGAAAAAGAAGCTTCCTTACACCACTTCCTTCATGTGGCATGCAGGTTGGAAGAAGAAAATCTCAGACAAAAGTCTAGATGCCTATGGTTAAAAGTTGGAGACCAAAACACAAGATTTTTCCATAAGCATGCAGAGGGGAGAAAAAATTTCAAATCGGTCAAAGAAATTCAGCTCCAGGGCCATACTACCAAGGACTTCGAAGAGATTAAGCGGGAAGCCCACGATCACTTCCAATGAGTTTACTCCGAAGAAGGTCCCTTCAGGGGTTCCCTAATTTTGTATGTTGTTCCCTCCCTAATCCACAATCCAAAAATTTCAAGTTGATCGCCCCCATCTCAAATAAATAAGCAAAAAGGGCACTAGCGACCATGGAGCCTGACAAAGCCCCGCGCCCGAATTGTTTCACTACTAGATTTCTCAAGACCTACTGGAAGATCGTCAAAAATGACCTGGTCAAAATGATTTGCAAATATCAGAACTGTAACAATATTGGAGGAAGCACTAACTCAGCTTTCCTAGCGCTCATCCCCAAAGAGAAAGGGGCTACCTCCTTTGACAGATTCAGGCCCATCTCTCTGTGCAACATCGGCTACAAAGTCATCACCAAGGTCATCACCAACAGGATTAAAGAAGTGCTACCATCCATCATCCCTGAAAATCAAGGAGGCTTCATTCAATAAAGGTAGATTGCAGACAACATTATTTTGGTCCAAGAAGCGATCCACTCTAGTATCAGACACCGAGAAAAATGTATGGTTGTCAAGCTAGATCTAGCAAATGCATTTGATAGAGTAAACTATGAATTTCTCTCTTAGGTCATGCTCCGATTTGGATTTGACCCTGGGTTTGCTCGATGGATCCAAGCCTGTATCAAATCTCCATGGATAGGCCCATTGGTAAATGGGCACACAACAAATTTTTTACAAGCTTCTTGTGGTCTCCGCCAAGGTTTCCCCCTATCTCCCATGCTCTATGTTATCCAAGACTCTGTTCTCAGCTTCTAGCTCGACCTCTGCCAACAAAATAATGAGCTCCTTGGGCTTCATATATCCTGTGGGGTTAAGAATGCAAATCATGCCCAGTTTGTTGATGACACAATCCTCCTCGGAGATGCTAGCATGATCTCTGCAAGGATGCTAGCATGATCTCTGCAAGGATTTTCAAAAGAGAGCTTGACAATTACCAAGAAGCCTCAGGAAGTCTCATTAACTATAATAAAAGCCAAATTCTTATCTGGAACTGTAATCCCAGGGACCTCGCCGATATCAGCAAAATCCTTGGAATCAAAGGGTGCTCCCAGTGGGTCAATTTCAAATACCTTGGGGTCCCCATCTTTAAAATCACCCTGAAAGTGTCTTCCTGGCTTCCTCTCATTGATAAGATCAAGAATAGGATTAATACCTAGGGAGCGACCTGATTGAACCTAGCTGGAAAATTCATCCTTATCAAGTTAATTCTTTCCAGCATTCTGATCTATCAAAGCTCCATCCTTTTGGCTCCCAAAGTCATCCTCAATCGTATTGAGTCCCTTCTCAAAAACTTCCTCTGGAAGGGAGGAAATCACAATGAGAAGAAGCTCCACTTGGTCAGTTGGGAAATAGCTACCAAACCCTGGCTCAATGGGGGACTGCAGATCCAAAATCTAGCCCTCCAAAATATCGCTTTGGGCACTAAGCAGCTTTGGAATATCATCTCTAGGAAGTCCTCATGGTGCAAAGCAGCCTCTGAAAAAAATAATTCTCTAATAGTCTCCTTCGACGCCTCGATCACCCTCTTGCTTCCAGAAAAGGCTCCGCCATCCTCCCCATCCTTCTTAAAGCCCTCCCCTTCTTCTCATCCCACTTAACTTGGATCCTTGGGAATGGAAAGAAAATCAATATTTGGGGGGAATCGATCATGGGAGACCCCCCTCTGGATCAATCCCATGATTTGGAAGACCTGAAATCCCATTTGCTAAGCCTTGACATCACTACCATTTGGGATATATCGATTCGGAACCAAGATGGCTCCTGGAAGGAATGGAACATCCCATGCCCTCCCCAAATGACCGACGCTAAGAGACAAATCCTTCGAATGTTAAAAGGAAAATCCCCTGAATCCAACTCTGTCAAAGTCTCCAGAGGTTGGGGAAACAGATCGGGTAAATACTCTATCTCAGCTAGCTACCACCTCCTTACAGGCACTGTGAATCCTGAAAATTCTGCTCTTTGGAAGAGCATCTGGGCAGTAAAATGTCTCCCTAAAATTGAATTCTTCACCTGGACTGTTCTCCATGACAAAATTCTCACAAGGGCTACTCTTCAGAAAAAAGGGTGGAAGGGTCCCACGCGATGCCCCCTTTGCCTCTCCTAGGAAGAAAACACAAAGCACATTCTTATTACTTGTGATTATTCCCAAAGTGTTTGGAAAGCGTCCCTCCCAGGGTAGGTTGATCTCCCATCAGGAAATCCCCAGACCCTCTTTCTTCACTGGGCCTCCAAATCTCCCTTCAATCTCAAGTCAAAAAGTGCCAAAGCAAGTTGGATGGCGCTCCCTAAGATCGTTATATGGAAAAGTTGGTTGGAAAGAAACTCTCGTATTTTCAGAGAGAGAAACGAAAGGGATGATCAGGTGGTAGCCAAAATCCTTGGCCTACTAGGAGAATTTCTCTCATATATTTTGAGTGAGCCTTGCGCCAACCCCATCTTTGATGCTTGGCTTAGTAGGCTTGCCCCCAAGTCTACCCTGATGCCCCCTGTTCCAAAAAATAAACTGTGGGAAATAAGGTTGGATCATGTTGAACTCAAAACATGGCTTCGCTCTGTTAATAAGAGAGCTTTATTTACCGACGGTGCTTCCAAAGGAAATCCCGAGGTGACAGGGATGGTGGAGTTATTTTCACTCCGGATGGATCAATGGAATTTAAGTTCACTTGGGGGCTGGGCATCCACACCAACAATATGGCTGAATCCTTGGCCCTCTGGCAAGGATTGAGGATAGCCACGACATTGGGAATATTTGAGCTAATCATCATTGTAGACTCCAGAGTTTTCATTCATTCTCTTGCTGAAAAACTGATGCCATCTCAGATGGCTCTGAGGCATCTTATCCACAAGATTGTGGCTCAAGCCTCCCACTTCAAAAAAATTGATTTATATCATGTGCTGAGGGAAAATAAGTCCTATGTTGATCTTGAGGCTAACAAAGGGGCCTCTGTAATCCTCAGGGACCTTATTTGTAATGAACAAGGTTCTTTTTCCCCTCCCCCATAGGCCTGAGGGCTTATCATGGGCCTCCCCCCCATGGGCCCCTCTCCCTTGTACCTTCGTGTGCTGGCGGGCCACCTTGACGGGTGGTGCATGGTGTTCATGTGGCCTCATGCAGGTCTACATAAATCCACCCAGTTTGTCCCTTCATTTGCTGCGAAGCCACTTGAACTCTCAGAGATCCATCCAGTGTCTTAATTCCATCAGGACAG
Source organism: Pseudotsuga menziesii (assembly GCA_001517045.1). Lineage (NCBI taxonomy): Eukaryota > Viridiplantae > Streptophyta > Pinopsida > Pinales > Pinaceae > Pseudotsuga > Pseudotsuga menziesii. The sequence goes on along the minus strand of LPNX010235359.1, from coordinate 274,160 downwards.
GTGACCTCATGATTTATCACTGTTCTTCGTTGAGGGGATTCGCTGGTTTAATGGCGTTCATGGACCTGGGACTCTTGTATGAGGTGAACTCAGCAGAAGTCATGTCAAAGGAGGTTCTAGTGATTGTTTTAATGGATGTAATTACCACTTGAGCATTCAAGTTCCCTGGTATGAAGGTCATGTCGAATCATTCCAGCATTTGCTTGATTTCCTGTGCGTTGGATTACACTACTACATTTCAACCAAAAATACGACGGCCGTATTGTCATATTTTCGACACTTCCTTGTCGCATGTACGACACTATGATTTTTTTTAAGCGTCGATGGATTTTCGTCGGTTATCCGACATCTTTCCAATCCGTCGGATAAGTGACATCTCAGTTTACCATCGGTTAAATGTAAATCGTCGGTTATCCGACACTTACTAGTCATCGCTTTTACAGCATGGCCGTCGGTTAAGAGACGGTGACGAAATTTTTTTAAAAACATTTACACCTACAGGTGTCACTTAACCGACACCTATAGGCGTCTCTTAAGCGACGGTATTGTATTTTTTTTTTAAAAGCGTCGCTTAACCGACGGTATTGTATTTTTTTTTATTTTAAATATTGTGTTGTTTTTTTTTGTAAGAAGAACTCCACTGTGAAAGATTTGATAAGAAATAGGACATTTGTCTTGTTGGGAATATAATCTTGTTTTCCATATGACGGGAAATCAAGAATACACTTGGTCAAAATAATAAGTAACGTGTTGGGAATATAATCTTGTTTTCCATATGTAAGTCAAGAAATCAAAGGTACAACCTAACCAGACACAAAATCCTTTCTTTGAAGTTATTTTCTGTACAGTCTACTTGAAATTTTTTGACATTAGTCACTGCACTTATGTGGTGGACACAGTATAAATATAGTTTTCAAAGAGAGATCTTTCTTTCCACAATCGCAAAAGATGCAATGCCGTCTTACTCAGAAACACTTCCCCAACATTGTAAAACCAATCTTAGATCTTTTAATTAACATTTCACAATACAAAATAACAGAGTCAACGAGCACATGTCCTTTTTTAATTAATATCTTAGTTATTTCCCTTATAAAATCCTACTTTAAAACTCAGCAAATTTACTACAGAGGCTGCCTGGGATTGTTCAGAACTTGATTACATTATATGTAATCGTCCATATTATCATAGTCAGTGTATATCATTGAAGACAGCTATAACAAGAATTAAATTCCATTTCATTACTCTTAATGATATGAGGCTTAGGTAGACACTCATGAACTTAGATTGTTTAAGAGATAAAAACTGTTCAGTGACAAAAAGGGGTTACATTGTCATTATTGAGTTTAGTAAAGAATTTAATATTTACTGCACAAAGCAATACCAAGCATTTTACAAAGAAACGATGATGCTGAAAATCCCTTGGAAAAATGAGAGATAACCAAGTAAATAGCCATGGAGAATGGAAAAGAGACATCTGCACATCATTACCTCAAATAATTCATGCAATTCAGAGTCCTCCACATTACTATTAATATTTCACACAAATAATGTTCTAGAAGGATGTTCACCATAAGGATGCTCTCCCGGAACAGTACCAAGGCCATTTGAAATTCCATAGGTAACATTTCCATTTCCTGCTAAGTTATCTAAGATTGACCTGTGTATGTTCCCATTCAGACCTTCCTAAGAATCAAAATCTAACTCCATGCCCCCTCCACTACTAAATATATCACATTCTTCCAAATCTTCAACCTGGGTGGGCAATCCACTCAAATCGAAATCGTCCATAATTCCAGCCAAAAGCTCGTCTTCATCATCGGGAAGATTTCCTATGGTCTGGGACTTCATGTCCTGAAGAGGCTCCAAAGCCAATGCTCCTTGATGTAATTGATTTAGAAGAGAAGCTGTTGTATCAGCATATTGTCCATCATTCTCCTCATCTATAACATTCATTGTAAACATCCAAGAATAATAAGCATAAAGAAAATTTTCAATTGAATACATCCTCTCATTCCATAAAATGATCATAAAATTTGTACAATTGTAGGGAACATTAGACCTTACATTTTTCTTGGAACATTACAGGAAATGAACTTGAAAACAGGCTTGTGTCACTTGAGGAATGAAATCCATCATTTTTAGTTTCACGACCCTTTGTGGACCCCTCCTTTGATGGAGGAATTGCCACTGTTAAGTTCTGTACTGGATGACCTGAACTCAAAATCATTCTTGATCAGGATTTTGTCAAGTTGATAATACAATAAAAGATTTGCAGGAGAGACATAAGATTGGTCAAAGACAAGTTACCATCAAAAGCCCTTGACTGGTCTGTAGAGTGATCCATTGCATTTCCTTAATTGTAGCACCTGTAAGAAAACTGAGACAAATGTCAAATCCATCATATAGTGATGGTAAGTGGACATGAGAATAATAGCAAGAATGTAGAACATAGTGACAAATGGTAAGTGCAGATGAAAATAACAGCAAAGATGCAGGTAATAGTGACAAATTCGAGCATTAAAAATTTTGATGACTGAAAGATAAAAAAGGTGCATAGGCCTAAACCAATGAATCATAGTGAAGTATAAATAGACAACCATCTCAAAATAGAACATATCAACAAAATAATATTGTCTAGAGTTCCTACATACATCATATACAAAACTTTCATGAAACAAAAATGTGTAAACAGACCCCATCATTTGAACTGCTTACTGAAATTTGCATGCCCTTTGAGTCTAACTGCCACCATGAGCAGGTTTATCAATCAGAGACAAAAAATACTAATAGTCACTAACCTGGTGGTCCAGTCAAAAGAATTCGAGAACAAACAGTGACCAAATTTGACACATCTTTGATATACTCTGGCCTCTTGAGAAACACATACATGGCATCCAATAGTGTAGTCTTTGTGTTATCCCTGTAATAGACAACCAGGTTAAATTGGAAAAAAGAACATAAGAATAAGGGTTTGTACCAACAAAAATAAGAAACCCAAAGATATTTAAAAAGCAGATAGTGCATGTCACATCCCCGGTTTTGACCCCGTCTGCATGATGTATATATTGTGATCAATCGTGGTGAGGAGCTCAAGGCAAAAGCCCCACCATCGATTTTGTTGTGTATGTTTCGGCAATGGGGATAATTGCCGATGGTATGTCGTGCTATCCGGCACATTTTAATTCGGCATCATGTAAACCCGCACATCAATTAAAAATAAACCACAACCAGCTACGGCAGTGCAACGTTGAATGAAAAGGGCATGGTTCCAAAGGATAAGGGGTGGGGGATGTCAAACCTTGGTTATGGGGGAAAAACCCATGTTTTATTACCTTGTTGATTTGCCACCTTTTTGTCTCACCCAACCTTGTCAACCTCTTTAATGCTTTAGAGCTGGTGGTTGAGGAGATATGGCTGAGTGGTTGAGGGCAGTTATTGCCTTTGGGAGTGGGGTGGCAGGGCTGTCAGCTCCATACCCACATCCACACTTCACCCACGTCTGCCCATTCTTCTCCCTCACGCACTCTTCCCTGGTCAGTTCTCACTCTCACAACGATTTTGGTCTCTCTTCTCCTCACGCAGAGGCTCTTGGCAGTTTTGGGTCTCACGCAGATGTCCTTCCTCTCTAGGAGTTGCTGAGCACCCACGAATTGCAAATTCGCGTCCTCTCTATTTGCTGGGCATTCTCACGCAGAGAATTCTTTTCCCGTTTTTGGTCTCACGCACAGACTGGTTGGGGCGTTCTTTCCATGTGAGAGCCGTGCTCACTGTTTTGTTTGGGGCTGTTGTTTCCCCACGTTTTGCTGGCCGTGGTTTTAACCCACGTATTGGGTTGCTGTTGTCTTCATCCATGTTTTGTGGGCTGGGGTGCTCAAATTCGTTTTGGGTCATCGTGGATTCCCCATGTGTTGGCTGGGTCTCCCTGTTCTGGGACTATGCATAGTTGCCATCAATTTTGTTGTGAAATTGGACCGTTGTTGTTTCCCTGGTTTGGGATGTAGTGGTTGAGTTGTTTTGGCCATGTTAGGGCCAAGAACAACTCCGTGTTGTCCATTGGACTTGAGCTGTGCTCATCCATTGTTTGGGGCTGTCCCTGGTTATTTTGCCTTCTTCACAAGGCTGTGAAGGGTTGATCTTCAGACTGTGCTGGCTTGGCCGTTTGATGAAGGCCTGTCAAACCCAGTCGTGTTTGGTGGTGGATTGTATCCCCTTGGCTATGTGTAAGCCTGCATTGTCCCCTTAGTCCTTGAGGAATCATGCCCAGCTCGGGGGTGGCAGCGTTGCTGAGAGATTGATGAGCAAGCTGGCCTATGGTTGGGTGGAACATTGCAGCGACGTAGCTGGTTGCGGGTGAATTATTCATCAAAAGATAAGTCTGCTGTCTATACTTCATCTCTGTAAATTATACTGATGTTAAATGCTGGAATGTGTTGTGTTGCTTCCGCTATATGACTGAATATAACTGCATCTGTGTATGCTTAATTCCATCATTGTTTTCATTTGATTATGTTCATGGGGCCATTTTCCCGGTTGTGTTGATGTTCATCGCATCATCTTCGCCGGTTGAGGGACAGGGACGTGACAGAGTGGTATCAGAGCGCCATGGTTGCAACAATGGGCCTTTATGGGCCAAGAAGGTGCAGTGACAGAAGGTAGAATTACCTTCTCTGTTCAGCAGTGAGTAGAAGAATTCAGAAAAATCGCTTAAGTGTGAGCAGTCAGACCACTGGAGGAAGTGGAATTCCACTGTTGCGGAAGGATTGGCAAAGTTAACTTCCTCCGTTGCGGACGAGTGGGTGAAGTCTTCCGTCCGACTGTTGCGGAAGGATTCATGGAGTTAACCTCCGACGTTGCGGGTGGCAGAGTGATCTCACGTTCGATTCGAGAACCATCCGATCGCCGATGCCACGGAGAGTTTGAAGATCCGTCCGATCGCCGACGCCGCAGAAAAATTCCGAAAATTCAGCTAAGTATGGAACGGTCGGGCCCTTGAAGGAAGTGAACTTCCACCGTTGCGGAAGGATTTCTAAAGTCTTCCATCCGCCGTTGCGAATGGCGAAGCAATCTTGCGTCCGATGATCCGAGATTCCCCCGATCGCCAATACAACGGACAATATAATCCTTCCGAGAGCCGACGTTGTGGAAGGTTTGGAGTTTCCGGGGAGCCGCAGTTGCGGAAGGGTTGGAACACCCGGAGAGCCGCCGTTCCGGAAGGCTGAGAGTTTCCGGGGAGCCGACTTGGCGGAAGGGAGATTGGTTGGAGAGCCGATACGACGGAAGGGAGATTGGTTGGAGAGCCAATACGGTGGAAGGTTAGAGCTTCTAGGGAGCCGATACGGCGGAAGGGAGATTAGTTGGGGAGCCGACGTTGCGGCTGGGAGATTGATTTGGGAGCCGATTCAGCGGCTGCGAGGTTGGTTCCGGGAGCCGATTTCAATTGTTTTTAGAAGGATTTTCAGCTATTTTTCATGGGACTTTCAGGGCTGAAAAAGGGAAAAATGGCAGTGGGCTAATGCGCCAGATTGCGCGAGCAAGCCCCCTTGACCCCCGTCGTCCCCCTGAGACAGTCGTTCTTGTGAGAAGGAAAATCCAATGTTTTGGGCAGGAGTTCAAATCAGAGGGATTCTCATGAAGGACAAGAAGGATGCCAAAAATGCAGCTGCCAAAATGGCTCTGAGATCATTAGAAGAATGTGAAAATTCTACTTTGCAGTAGTGTAATGAAAGTGCCGAGATTAGTGAAATTCTTCATTCTTAGAAGGGGTGTGGTTTTTACATCCGAGGTCGGAATGACGCGTGTGAACAGGCATTGGAAAGCTTATCCAGTGGGGAACAAGGATAAGTGACCAAGATCCGAGCATGAAGTATCAAAGTGCTAATGATGGCCGCTGTTATCAAGTGGACAAATCTGGACAGTTGCCTGCCCAGGGGCAGCAAGGACTATGAAGTCAACCAGCTGCTGTGTGGAAGAAAAAGGAATTCCATGAGAAGATGAGGGATTTGAAAAGGGAAGTTTTCATTAGACCCTATCTTGCTGATTATAACTTTGTTTCTTGAGTTTATGCTTGAAATGCCTGAGGATATGCATTGCATGCATAGGATATTGCATGTTGGTAAGACTATTGGAAATTATATATGTATAATGAACCACTAATGATAGTCATTGTTTTGATGTTGGCATTAGTGGACAAACCAACGATGACATGGACCTAGCTGAATATGTTGTTGATGCTGATGGAGTGTGATCAGCAACCCTATGGAGAAGGGATAAGGCAACAAGTCCATGACAATAGTTGGTGAATGGATGCTGCAATATCCTGCAAAGGACCAACCCATTTGGTCATGTCAAGGGTGTAAGTACAACCCATGCAGGTAAGAGTTTGCTTATGACAAATTCCATGGATTGGTCGAGGTAAGAGACCTCATACCATGTGAATATGGGAATGTAGAAAGGTGTCATGCCTATACATGATTAATGATATTGATTATAGTAATGCATCCTATATGAGGTAGTCATGGTTAGGCCATGGTATGGTTGAATGCATAGTATTCCTTAATCATTGCAAGATAGCATGAATGGGTATGCATTAGAAAGATTTTATGAATCTTGTTGTTATGCATTGAATGTATGCATATGAAGGGTGTGAGTGACTGATTGCCTAAGTAAAGGTGCAATGTTGAGATGCATTGCATGAATGCATTGAGATGAATGCATGTGATATTATGGAGAACTAATGACTGAAATGATGAATTACTGATAATTCTGGAACTGTTTCGAAGGTTGCTATGAATGCAGGATAGTCATGAACAAGTGGCTGCCAGAAATTCTCTATTGAAGAGCAAGGTGGTATGAATGATACGCTTGTGGAGTAAGGGTATCTAAACTTTCATTTAATTGCATGAATGATATGACTATACCTTGCAATGTTAAGGATGATAATGATTGCATGTAGTAAATGAGCTTTGAGAACACTGAAGTGACTAACCTTTGAAGTACTTGAATTTTATAAATTCTGAAAATGCTTCAGTGATGGTTGTAGCAATGAGATAGTATATGCATCCATATTTACTAAGTGTTTGGGTGATGGAAGCTTATGTTTCAGGTAGATTATTTTAAGAACGACATTGAGAGGTAAGGTCGTGACCAATGCCTGAATCTACCATACGATATGCATAAGAGGTTGTTAGGATTTGAATTGTGAATTTCGGATTTGAGAAATTGCTGACAACCACTAGCCATTGTTGGCTCGCATAAGCTTGTGTTTGGTTGTTTGAAGCTTATATTTCAGGTAGATTATTCTGAGAACGGCATTAAGAGGTAAGACCCTGACCAATGCTGGAATCTACCGTGTAAAAGAGCTTGATAGATTTGCGTTATGAATTTCAAATTTAAGAAAATGCTAACCACTTATAGTCACCATTGGCTTGCACAAGATTGCGTTTGGTTGGTTGAAATTCATGTTTCAGGTAGATTCTTTCAAACATGACAGTGAGAGGTAAGTCCCTGACCACTGCAAAAATCTACCATTTATGAGAAGAACTCTCATGGTTGTAAAAATTAGCTGGTACAAGTTGTTAAATTCGAATTATGGATTTTGGATTTAAGAAGTACTAACAACTACTAATCGTTGTTGGCTTGTGTGAGATTGTGTCAGGAGGGACACATGGTAAGTGGGTATTCATGTTATGATAGTAAGCATAAAATTATAATGGGCATAGTAATGCTGCTTACAAGAGACCCACAAATGAGCAAGTCAATTTATGAAGTAGATGGAATCGCAAATTCTTATTGAATTCGATTGCTAATGTCATTGATTGGTTACGGAACGATCAATTTGGATTGTAGTATCAGGTAATGATTAACTGTTTGGCTATTTGATGAATGTGTCAGGGGTACACACTACAGGAAGATCATGTGTGATGACCTACAAGATCCAAACTTCATGGGAAGGTTTTCCCTTATCTTGGAAATGGGTTTCGGGTGAAACTCCATTAGACATTTTGAAAATGTCTCATCTGCACTGCATGTTTGGTGATAACATGAGTGAGATGGTTTGGATTATGTCAGTGAGACGTGTGTGGATATGAAACTTAAATAGGAAACAGGGATGGGGCCTTGGTTTGCTTAAACTTGGTGATTGGAAACCACACAGACAGAGCTAGAGGGCTGGCTTTCTTCTCCACAACCCCAAGATAGCACTAGAAGGGAATGCAGGGCCTGAGGGACTGTTTAGTAGAGAAGGGACTGATTCCTTGCGCTGGGTATGTGTGTGGGTGTTATAGAAGTCAGGCTAGTTCTAGTGTAGGTGTTCCTAGCTCCGCAGCGAGCTCACCAGCTTAGCATTCAGTTTTTCCTAACTCCTTGACGATTCCTGACAGACACAAAGGCATACTACGATGGAAAATGGATAAGTGTTCTGTAACCCTTGCTATGAATATGCATGTTTAATTATTAAATTCCATATGCAGAACATGTTTTGATTTATTTCCCTGATGACCGATTGCTTGAGTATGCATAGGGCCTACATGGCACACACCGGAAGAGAGTGCACACTTTTCCGATGTCGAGTCATGAAAAAGGGTTTTCAATATTGATTACACTCTGGGGAGTGGACGCACTCCTGGTGTCTCAATAGTTGATAGTGAATGATATGAAATGTGATTACAGTTTTAGAGCAATGATGCTAATGAGTTTGCTTGTATTGCTTGTGTTGCTTGTGTTGACAGGCTAAAGGTAAAGGTAAATGGTTGATATAAGTGTATTGTTGACATAAGTGTATGTTGGTATAAGTGCATGTTGGTATAAGTGTATGGCGATATAAGTGTATGTGTCATTGTTGACATAAGTGTATGATGGGCTGCGATATGCCTAAGGATCCATAGTAGATCCTAGACCTGGAAATGAACATGATAAAGTTCCAAGCCCAGTTGACATGGTTATGTACTGGTTGGACATTAATTATTCGATGTTGAGGAGAAGCCTGCGTGCTGACCTAACATCTGATTCCATAGGTGATCCCAAGGCTTGCATAGCGAAGTAGGATCCTGTGGACGAACGAGGAAACACGCAATACAGATAAGTATTGGATTACTTTGCTTATGAATATACATGCATATATGATATGGGTTATGATGTTTTAAGCTCTTGCTCTAGAGATGAAAACTAATGAGAATAAACTAAACATGTGAATCTATTCAAATGTTTGAATATAGGTATCGCTGGAAGAGAGAACTATGAGAGCATCCTAGAGGTGCATGGGGACATGTGACTGTCCTGGAAAGCTCGGAATGAGCGGAAATGAAAAAGGTGCTAGTAGGACGGGGGAGTCCTAGCAGCCGAGACAAACCATGTGGAGAGACTCTGTGGTTTAGAGGTCTGGAATAGACCAAAGACACTAAGTGTCATGACCAAGAAGGATTGGTCCAGCATTCACGGTGAAGTGAAAGAGGCTGAGAGCATGAAAAGCCACAGCGATGGTGTGGGTTCCAGGATGGAACAAAACAAAGAGGGGAAAATTTCTTACTGCTCTCTCTTGCCTTTTGATTATATATACATATATGTTTATGCATTGTGAAAACAAAGGATTGTTTAATGCATGTATGATTGAGAATGAAATGTGTGTATTTGCTTAAGTAATTTGTGAATGCTGGAATGGTTAATTCCCTACCCAGGAATGGACATGAAGGAGCTCATGTGCCTGTTGGGAAGGCATGAAAAATATGAAAGTTTCCTCAATGGAACTTGGACTGTCATGCCAATTGGGTAATTAACTAACTGATTTTGATATCTATATTATGCTTGGTCTGATAGACTTTCAATGGTGCATTCCATAGGTGAGAAAAGTGAAACCAGGTGGTGCACATTGACAATGGCAGCAGATCAAAATTTGTTGGACTTGGCTGGAAGTCTCCTTCAAGTGCTTTCCAAGACCCAAGAGAACCTTGGGGAGATGCTCAAGATACAGAGAAGGTAGAGTGAAATGAACCACCAGATTTTGCAAGACTCTATTGGTTTGCAAAGGGAGGTGAAAAGCCTTCTAGGAGCTATCGGCAAAGGAAAGGAAGGTGGATCAGCAATGGGACATTCGTCCAAGCGACCCGATAAGAAACGGTCCAGGCATGAAGACTCAAAGGAAATTGAGCAGGTAAAGATGAAGCAGCCAGTGAGATGCTGGAGATGCGGAGGACATCATTTACGCCGGGACTGCCCAATGAGGGAATATGATGAAGGCGATAGCCGCAAAGTTCCTAGACTACGGGATCAGCTGGAAGCTGAGAACCAGCAGGAAAAGTCCATGGAAGCCGAGAGGCTTGGTCTTGAACGTTCAAAGTAGATGATCGAACGTGGGGCAGATCTGCAATTTTGGAATTTTTGATGTGCAATTGTATATGTATTCTATATATGTAATGGAACACCGAGGACGGTGTTATTCCAAGGGGGAGGGGAATGTCACATCCCCGGTTTTGACCCCGTTTGCATGATGTATATATTGTGATTAATCGTGGTGAGGAGCTCAAGGCAAAAGCCCCACCATCGATTTTGTTGTGTATGTTTCGGCAATGGGGATAATTGCCAATGGTATGTCGTGCTATCCGACACATTTTAATTCGGAATCATGTAAACCCGCACATTAATTAAAAATAAACCACAACCAGCTACGGCAGTGCAACATTGAATGAAAAGGGCATGGTTCCAAAGGATAAGGGGTGGGGGATGTCAAACCTTGGTTATGGGGGAAAAACCCATGTTTTATTACCTTGTTGATTTGCCACCTTTTTGTCTCACCCAACCTTGTCAACCTCTTTAATGCTTTAGAGCTGGTGGTTGAGGAGATATGGCTGAGTGGTTGAGGGCAGTTATTGCCTTTGGGAGTGGGGTGGCAGGGCTGTCAGCTCCATACCCACATCCACACTCCACCCACGTCTGCCCATTCTTCTCCCTCACGCACTCTTCCCTGGTCAGTTCTCACTCTCACCACGATTTTGGTCTATCTTCTCCTCACGCAGAGGCTCTTGGCAGTTTTGGGTCTCACGCAGATGTTCTTCCTCTCTAGGAGTTGCTGAGCACCCACGAATTGCAAATTCACATCCTCTCTATTTGCTGGGCATTCTCACACAGAGAATTCTTTTCCCGTTTTTGGTCTCATGCACAGACTGGTTGGGGCGTTCTTTCCATGTGAGATCCGTGCTCACTGTTTTGTTTGGGGCTGTTGTTTCCCCACGTTTTGCTGGCCGTGGTTTTAACCCACGTATTGGGTTGCTGTTGTCTTCATCCATGTTTTGTGGGCTGGGGTGCTCAAATTCATTTTGGGTCATCGTGGATTCCCCATGTGTTGGCTGGGTCTCCTTGTTCTGGGACTGTGCATAGTTTCCATCAATTTTGTTGTGAAATTGGACCGCTGTTGTTTCCCTGGTTTGGGATGTAGTGGTTGAGTTGTTTTGGCCATGTTAGGGCCAAGAACAACTCCGTGTTGTCCATTGGACTCGAGCTGTGCTCATCCATTGTTTGGGGCTGTCCCTGGTTATTTTTCCTTCTTCACAAGGCTGTGAAGGGTTGATCTTCAGACTGTGCTGGCTTGGCCGTTTGATGAAGGCCTGTCAAACCCAGCCGTGTTTGGTGGTGGATTGTATCCCCTTGGCTATGTGTAAGCCTGCATTGTCCCCTTAGTCCTTGAGGAATCATGCCCAGCTCGGGGGTGGCAGCGTTGCTGAGAGATTGATGAGCAAGCTGGCCTATGGTTGGGTGGAACGTTGCAGTGACGTAGCTGGTTGCAGGTGAATTATTCATCAAAAGATAAGTCTGCTGTCTATACTTCATCTCTGTAAATTATACTGATGTTAAATGCTGGAATGTGTTGTGTTGCTTTCGCTGTATGATTGAATATAACTGCATCTGTGTATGCTTAATTCTAGCATTGTTTTCATTTGATTATGTTCATGGGGGCCATTTTCCCGGTTGTGTTGATGTTCGTCACGTCCTCTTCGCCAGTTTAGGGACGGGGACGTGACAGTGCACTATCCACTCTAATATCTTCAAAATATTTTAAAAACAGGGCAAGAGAGAAATAGGCAAAGGAAGAAGTAAAGAATTAATCAAAACATTTAAGTTACATAAGGCTAATGTGCACAAACTCCTTTAACAACAAAATCATTTACTCAACATCAAGCTAACACATTTTTTGGCTTGCTTTTCAGATTATACAATTTGAAACGTCAATGTACTCAATTAAAAGCTTGCTTTTCAGATTATACAATTTGAAACATCAATTGAATTAAAGGTTTCTATTAGTATCGTATTCAAATGAAAGGTCAATAGCTCTTAGCTCTTTATTCATTCTGGAAATTTCATTGTAAGTGTCTCTACTTTTCAAAAGGCGGTGTCTGATGAGGTAAATGCCCAAATCAAAGCTAAAGGTTTTTTGCTTGTACAAGATGCCAAAAATGTATCTATCAATGCATATTCAAACCTTATTCCAACATTGTCACCACTAAGGTAACTATCCTTTTACTTTATACATATTTGATTTTCTGTATAATATAAGTGTATTTTCTCCTCTCCCCCCGCCCAAAAAAAAATTAAACAAATATTGACCATTTCACAAAAGCTTAAATTTTGCAAAGTTTTAATTGGAAGAAATAAGTCTAAAGTTTGTTTAGCCCTGAAAGTATGCAAATACCTTTCCTTTAATGATAACTAATTTTGTAGATTGACCTCCAGTTAACCATTCTCCTGTTCATCGTAATGTAACAAATGCTTCCATAATGGAATAACCTAGAGCTTTTAATGTTTAATCCCCTCGCCATGCAACAAAATCCTTTGGTGCAAATTATCAACATATAGCATACAGCTCTTGGTGATCAACCTCCTCAGTAAAAATTAGAAAGCAGGTTACTTGGTGAACAACCTCCTTAGTAAAAATTACAAAGCAGGTTACTTGGTGATCAACCTCCTCAGTAAAAATTACAAAGCAAGATAATTGTTAGAAGAAGAACATGCCTTTTCTTGATCACTACTAGAAGAGTAAGAGAAGAACAAAGTCCATCTCAATTTCCTTTACGAAGTCACAAGGAAATTTAGGTTTTCAGAAGAGGATCTCTTCGGTAAAAGCATATATAGGGAATCCCTGTGTTGCCACCCTAATCAATGGTATGTGATCTACTAGCTAATTTATTTGTGTTTTCAAGAGGAACTAGGCATTGCAGTCAACTTTCACCAACTGTGGAGCATATACCTGTGGCCACCGTGAGACAGTTTGCTTCATGAAATTTGTATTCAATTTGCTTCATAGTTGTTTTTGCTAGTGGTCCAATTTGCTTTGTATTTGTTTTTGCAAAGCAACCTGTGGGAGAGTTTAAACCATGATATTGTTAGTAGCTACCTAGGAATTATTGAATTTTTTTTACAGGCCACCATTGACTGGAAATGTCATAAGATAGGATAGTATAATTTTTTAATATCCAACTAATGGCCAAAATAAAGCTCAATAGGACATGGAACTAAAGACTGATACCAATCTGTAGGGGTGATGAAAAAATAGAATATTCGTAATTGTATAATTCACATGTAACAATACCTTCAGCAGTCTAGTTATATGGTTGTTAAGGCATATGTTGGCTTCCTGGCAATTCAAGACTTCAAATTAATAAATCCTCCTCATTGACAGTAGTCTCTCATCATCTAATTATAAAGAGGATGTGCATATATTTGATGTTAATATATGTCAACTGGTATTTGGGAACCTCTATCCTTAATATTCCAGCAAACTCATATCTCATGTTTTTTAAAAGAGATTGTGAGTAGGTAGTTCACTGTTTTCTTTGACTGGAATTATATTCTTAAAATTCTTAGATTGTTAATCTTGTAAACTTATTACAAGATTCTTGCTTGGACTGGGTTAAAGAAGTCTTTCTCTGGAATGACCACCTGCTGATTTAGTTAATAAGCCTAATGGTGATTTAGACATTAAGTTGCAAATAATGGCTTATCTTGTAATCACCACCTGGTAGTTGTTATCATATTTTGATGTAAGAGTATCTATCAACACAGGGTATGACAGGAACTGCAGGGAAGGAAATCATGACAAACAATGTAAATTGAATGATGGTGGGATAATTGACATGTTTGAGTGATTCTCCAACTTGTATAGGTATTAAACAACCTAGACATTGCTCATAGGAGAACATTCCTGTCAATTCACAGGAGTCCTGTGAATATATAGGGAGCTCTCTATTGCCAAAATTCACCATTTGTCAAAAATATTGTTACAAGAGACATGGACCTCAAGAAACCCTTAACTGCAGTGATGCTGGTATTCACAATCTCTCCTGTGGTAATGCTAAGGGGAAATTGATGAAATATCCAATTATAACGCCAAGGAGAAATTGATGAAATATCCAATCTGAAATAATTTCTTTCTTTAGATGAAACTAGACTACCTTGTTTCCAGGTTACCATAGACAATATTGGTGAGCTTGGGTACCCTCTATGTCACAGGGTTTGCCTATGTAACGTAAGTTTTGAACAAAACACCCTAAAAATTTTAAAAAGACCATGGTATTGAGCTGGGAGGTCGTAAATGGCCATGGGAAACCCCCCCATGTTTTGGTAAATTACCAAATTACTATATTCACCCACACTTTTTGGCAAATCACTATGTCTACACCCATAATTGTTTTTAACTATGCAAGTTTTCCAACCTGATCAATCACAGTTTCACTCCTAATGTTATTTCTATAGTCCTTATAGCCATTGGCCAATGCCTGCAAAATTGATCATAGCTCTAGGACGTTGGAAACTGATGGAAGTAGTCTAAAACATAGCATATGAATTGAACCAGAGCCTATGCAGTCTATCCAGAGTCAAATACTCGTAAGCTGGAAACCTAACCAGAACATAAAATTTATTTGTATGCAACATATAAAGCATTGCATGGATTATTTCATGTCTATTCTCATTCTTCTCATTTCTATTGCGTCCAGAGAATATGATGCAAGACTGTCGAGTATTACAAATCCACCACCAGATATAGGTTGGGAGCTGCAGAGGAGTTGACTTGAGCTTAGCAATGTGGCCTATAGATTCAAAAGACAAGTTGGCCAATCATTTTAAATTTTTCTCAACCCCTTGCATCAAAATATGCTAGCCATCAGTACTCACGAGTCTGGTTGACAAAGAAATTCGAGGAATTCTGAGGTAAGTAATGACCTCTCTCTCTTCAAGCATTTAAACGAGGGGGTGTTTATAATAAACCTAATTTACATCATATAGCAATAATGAATGTGAAGGTCATCATTTCAGGAACAATGAACCAAGATAGCATTTCCAATAAAGCAAATCCCCTGCTCCCTAATCTCACGTCTTTAATGGCCATTTCTTAACATGTACTCGTATCAAAGAATGGCTGATCTCTTTCAGCAACTGATTGACGTTAGTGGGGTTCATAATTGGGGTATTGTAGAACACAAAGTTCTTCAAGATCTGGGTTTAAATTGGTCTGATCTCTATTCTGTTGTTTGTCATGTTTTGGAAGTGTGGTAGAATAGGGAAGCTTCCCAAGTGCATGAGCTTATACTTGAAAGATATTGTTTTGTACTTGGCTGGATCACTCTGTCAAATATTGATGTTAAGGAAGCTGGTGCTTTTCCATGGAGTCCTGAATTGGGTAGAGACAAGTTGCTTGAAATTAGTAATCATCATGCATGAGAGCTTGTAATAAATCATGCATATAGTTAGTAAGCATCTAGTTGTGTTTGAGCCCTCAGGGTGGCCAAATGCAATAATAATCAATACAAGAATAAAACCCTCAGGCTGAAAGGAGGAATGCAGAAGCAAAGGAAAAACTTTCATGGTGAAACCTTTAGAGAAAGAAGATAATAAAGGAGAAGTGGTAACAGATCCAGACCATTCAAAATCCATGATGACGAATAGACAGCAGGAGGATGAAGAGTGGGAGAGGATTTTTATAACTCATTTTTTAGTAGGAAAACAGCCTGTACATCTGATTTTTTATAATGGTATAATTTTTTTATCTGCAGAATTAAAACGATGAATCTGAAAAGCCATAATACTAATCAATACAAGAAAAAACATATATTGGATAGAACTATTACCCATATTCCAAGACTATTTATTTTTCCACAAAATTTCTCCATTAGGTCCTGCAGGTTTGAAAGGACCATGCTCCATAAATGCTCCATACCCAAGTGATTAGCATCCAGGCCCTGCATTGTCCTCCATATCCATATCCAATTTAAAATTTGGCAAATATCATAAACTATGAACATTATATACAGTTATAGTTAGATACCCAAAACAGTAAATGTAAATCGTCCACCTATATCCCACAGCAGTTGTACCCACATTTAAGAAATGCCATATACAAAAGTGTTACCAATCAGGTATTAAATTTTGACCTCCATACTCAATTGGCACAGATGCAAAAATGATAATGAAATATATTTTCTTTCTTATTGACAAGCACACCACAGGAAATTGATTGAAGAAAACTCATAATAAACCTTTAAAGATAGCTTTGATTTTATAGAAAGAAAAAACAAAAAGAATTGTGGGGAGGAGAAAGGGTGATGAACAAGAAATAGTAAAATGATCTTGTTAAAGTTGTCTTAGGAATCTAAAACTACAAATGATCTCTCACTGATCTAGTAAAGGAAGCCAGCAATCAACATGACCATCTCCAAATGCAGAGGCAGCATAATCCCAGTCAACATGACATGTTAGCATAGCTACCTAACAATAGATGGGTAGTGGACCCACAATTTTACTGGCCAAGGGAGAAACGTAGGGTGAAAAGAAAATAGACCATTCTTCTCCCAGCAGAAAAAGAAAAACAGAGTAATTCACAGCTGAAACTTTGTAGCAGACTCTAGACCATCAGTATGCAGTCACAGTATCCAAATGCACTATGAATCTGAGATAGAGAGTTCTGTAATCAATAATCTACTTTAATAAAGAAGTGTATCAGTTTCCCAATGAATATTTTATTTCCGAAGAGGGTTTTCTCCATGTAAATTCCAGTGTTACTGTGTGCATGCTGTCTTTTCTGTGTTCATTATCATTTCATTTATATTCAGCAGACTCTTGAATGCAAGCATTGCTACTTCTGTTCATTGTAATTCCAGAGTTCAGTAAACTAGAATGTGTCCAAGCACCCCCCAATACAAAGGATGGAGAGCATGTTGCGCTTGTATCAGAATTGGCTACCTACTTGCTAAAATGTTTAACAAGGCTAGTCAAACTGTATAGCTAGGATCCTAGTACTTCAACCTCAGTAGAGAAGTTGAGAAGAATGAAGAGAGTTACTCCATGTGTAGAATTACTTAATCGTATTGGAAAAGAAATTTGCAAACAATTTTTGTCTCTGTTGGATGGTGATATAGGCATCAAAGAGTACGATGTTTGGGAAGCTTTAGTTCCCTTCATATTAGAAACATTTGGGATGCAAGCCCCACATGATGGTGCAAGTTTGGATAAGGTTATGGACCTTTTATTGTCTTTTCCAGAATTTAAGGACTTAAGTATACCGACCATGTTGGCTCTTTCATATAGTTGCAAAACATCAATGATCACTCTTGTAGACTGTCCATATACTAGATCATATCCATATCTGGCTCTAGCCTCCCATATCTGGCTCTAGCTCTCACTGAGAAAAGGTCACCATAAACATACGGTGAAATTGTGACACAAATCTAATAGATGAGTAAAATATAACAAGTTATTGGACCTCAAATACAAGGAATAATAACTCATACCTTCTAACTTCTTGGATTTTTATAACCCCCATTCCCCATTTTTCTCACTCATTACTGTATATTTATCTTTATTCTTGTACCAGATACCTTTATTTTTAATTTATTAGCTCTTAGCTCCAATTTCTTGGGTGGGGCACAAGTCCCTTCACTCACCGCCTATGCAGATGGAATATTATTTCCTTTCACAGTCCCATTAGTCACTTTTGGCTAGCGGTGGACATTAGCATAATCCTTTTTCTGCCCACACTATATAAGAAATGTCTTGTGCCCCATAATGCCCAAGAGTTTTCAATGAAGCCATCCTCAGTGAAATGCAAAAGGCTAACTAAATAATGAAGAAAAAAAGATGCATGTGCTTAATGCCAAGGTGATTAGCACTTGCATTGCATGGGGAATGTAATAAAAAAGACAGCAAGGACACTAGAACCTCACACAAACCAACCCATATCGATAACTATGAAGACAAACGCTAAGAAAAGACAATTCCAAAGCTCATGCTTGGTTACTTAAAAGTCAATACCATCTATATTAGAACTCATTTAATTAATGTGACAAACACTTGTATGAAAATAGCAAAGCTCCTGCAGTAAAAGTGAGAATGAATTAATTCCTTCATACCAGGTCTGTTAGCTCTCGAAGTGTAGCATCCCTCCAAGTGTAAACTTGCACCTCGTCTTTTGGCTCCTTGCCTCTAACTACAAAGTCCTCTGCAGTATGATGACTTCCTAACTGCAAAAACCACAATAGAGAAACATGGTCATGAAAACTAGAAAATATAGACCAGTGCTATTAATATTGCACTATGGCAAGTACTCAACGAAATGGATATACATAAAAATTTTGCATCCAGAGATGAGATCATTCTAGCCAAACCTGGCCAAACCTGTGAATTGTGGGTCTTCCATATTATCATCACTGGACTAAAATATATGGTATTGTTGCGTACTGTTCTTTTGAATTTAGCCATTGGGTTGGTGTAATTACACAGGCTGGGATATTAGATCGGTTTTTCAGAGCAACAAAGTACAAAAATTCAATGGGTTAAACACCAAATTTCCTACACAACTAGAGGGTTAAGATCAACCTAGATTCCATCATGTTGGTTCCATTGCAGATGCACCCAGGTAATGATCAGATCCTGGTACAAAGTCAATTCACCAGATTCTGAGAAACTTCTAGTTTAGACTTTGCTTTTTCCATGACCAGCAGGGATGATTTTAAGGAACCATAATTATTTAAAAGTGTATAAATGTTGGCGAATATTACCAATTCTTAAAACGCCAACTATAAAATGATTGACGATATTTTTCAAAAAATATTTTAATTTCCAAGGATTTTATATTGTTATATAATAATTTGGCGATTTTTAGGGTGAAAAATTTTTACCCCATCAAAATTGGGCGAACCAGGGCTTCAAAAAATGCAAAATGGCGAATCTTTTTTGGGAGAAAAACATGGAAAAATAGCCCACTGGGCTAAAATTCGCCCCTAAAATTATCCCTGATGACCAGAGACCCAAGGCCCACATGTCAAAGATACTTACATATTCTTGGTCCTTATGAGCTCATGATTCCAATGAGCCTATTTCAGGCGACATGTAAGTAGCTTCACAACACTTCTATTTTTAGCAGTTTTCCTTTTAGGGCTTGCATGTCATTTCTATGCACATCTTTGGATTCCTTGCAGAAAAGCAAGGCTAATGAGACTATTTTCAGCAACATCTAGTTTTAGACATCTATATTTAACAGCACTCTCCAGTGTTTATCTTCATTTTCAATCTTTCCTACTTTTTCTGCTTTTTTCTGCTTTTTTGGAGCTATGCTACTCTTTTGGGCATGTCTATATTTAGCAGTGCTATTTTTGGCAAGTGTAGGCTGTGGTATCAAGGTTCCAAGTGTGCAATGGTGGAGTGGTTTGAGAATTCTAGTGGGCGAAGGATGATGAGTCAAGTGCAGTGTTGAGTAGCTAGCTGGAGGGTTTCCCTTAATATGAGATTCCAAATTGACTTATGCTAAAACCCTAATACTTGCAAAACCATAATTTGACTTGCTGTATTTAGTTGTCATTCTTGCTTAGTTTGACTTTCTAAAACTTTGGTTTGAGACTTTGAGTTGTTAATTTGACCACTCCCAACCCTAGTTTAACCTCTCCGGTATATTTGGCATGTTTACTAACCTCATCATCACTAGTGCTTTGCTATTTCAGTGACCCTAATCTGCCTTTTTATCATCCTTGTAACTTTAACATGCAAAAAATCCTGGGTCAAGTTGCCTTTGCTAAAATTTACAAAGCAAAAGGCCTTAAATAAAGTTCTTATTCTTGAACTCTAGCTCCAATTCTTAAATATACCAAGCCAAGAAAGCTCCAAATCAAATTGCTCATGCTAACTATAACAAGCAGAAAAGCTTATCCGAACTCCTTTTAGTTGGCATTTTTGCTAAGCTGGAAAACCTGCTAATTTTTCCAATTTCAATCCATAGCTCGATTTCATTCATAACTGGAAAGTTTTTTTTTTTTTGGAACTTTATACTTTATCCTCAAGAGGAATTCATTAGACTGGGTTATTATTGACAAGTTTTATTTGGAGGATGACTTTTCCTTATGAAATCTGCATGCAATTGAAATATTCAAGGAATATAGGTGGCATAGTGATTGTTTCTAATCCATAGAGGAGTCTTCAATGCCATAAATCACTTTAGTGCTTTAATTTAGACATCTTTCAGCACATTCTGTGGTTACAAGTGATAAGCAGTAGCCTGTTTGGTGGTTGTCTATAATAAACACTATGATAAAGCAGTGAGATAGCAGTAGTTTAGTAAATGATTAGGATGGAAACATAAATAGGTTTGAAAGGGGATTCTTCTACACCAATATTAGTGCTGCAAGGAGTTATTATTGGCAGGTATCAATCCTGGAATTGGTAACCAACAGTTGATGTATGAGGAATAGATGCGACTTGAGGCTTTTCCCCATCCATTAACACTTGGAAGCAGTATTTAATCTATTTGTTTGCATGTTGCAGCTGGATGTAATACACTTTGTGGTTGTTCCTAGCAGCCACAGCCAGGATTGTTTAGAGAGAAATTATGCCATGCAGAGGTTGTCAAAAATTTAGTATGATTTCTTTCCTTTTCCACAGAGTTAGGGCAGAGGTTGTAATTTTTGTTTTTTCAGATTAGTAGATTTCGCAGCTTTACAAAAAAAATTTATATATTATCCTAACTTTCTGTACAACCATAAGAACCTATGCATCAAATTAAATGCCCTTTATATTTCCTCTTTGACATCAAAACTGTTAAGTTAATCTTGACTCAGAAAAGGGTGGGTTTGCCACACATGGTTTACAATGACACATAGTTTTAGTTCATGGTATTCATGTGAAGGAGGCCTATTTAAATGGCTTATTGACAATTGTCTCCATTTAATAGTGTGTGACTTTTGTCTCTATTGTAAAGTTCCCCAAATGTCTGGTATGGGATGGATTGGCCCAAGGATAATAAATATTAAATATATCAATTGGAAGTTAGTTTTCCCAATTAAAGGGTTTCCAACATAAATCTTGGCTTTTATTTGTGCTTTTTATTTCTACTTTTTTCTTTTGTTGATTTTATATGGTATAAAAACCCAAGTAGAGTATATACCTAGACTCTCTCACAAGAGTGGTCTGAGAATGAGAGCGATGGAGAAAGGGCATAGAATTTATCAGGTTAAATTTTGATACAGAAGGAAGGGTCTCTTAGAAAGCATGGCAGTTTCCCAGTAGGCTGGAATGGTGAATGAAAGAGGCAGCAACTTTGCAGTTGTTGTTGTGGGGTTCATCCTACAGATGGCAAATTAGAAAGTTTTCACTCAAGAAGTTCTCACACAGTGTTGACAAGATTCCAGTGGTTGAAGCAAGCATTGGCGGAAGCACATAGAGGCCAGGTGGAATAACATGAATATATCACATGTGAAGGCCTTGATTTAGGGATTCATCTATGTAGGTTGAAAATTGACTTTACGTGAGAATTATGGGGGCTATTATAATAATCCTGGATTTCCAAATAAACTTAGAGGTGGGGTTTTTAAGTATCTTGACTCAATCATGGGTAGGTTTACTGTAAGTGGTTTACAGTGGCACATGCTATTCATGTGAACGAAGCCTATTTAAGTGACTTACTATCTTCACTGTAAAGAGCCTCAAGTGACTAGTGTTTGCTGTGTCCAAAAACCTGGATAGATTGGTAATGAATATATCTTTGTGTGGTTTTCCCAGGTTTGGCTCTCCACTTTAGATTGGGTCTTTTATCTGTGTGTGCATCCTTGTGTTTATCACTCTCCTACAGGGCTAAAATTTAATAAAAACTAGGGCTGTAACAGTATACTATTAGATTAGCAGCAACAAGGAAGGTCTTCCTGCATGCATACGTCCTTGCATGCAGAAGACTTTAAATCAAGAAACCATTTGTATCTAATTATTTTTCCTAAGTTTACTTGGGTTTTTTCGAGGGTTTCCATACCCAAAATAATAGTGTCAATATTGTGATGTGATATTGTGATTTATTTCTCAGTTTTATATTCCGCTGCATACTGTAAAAGATATTCATGTGTGGTTATCAGTAGAGATTTTGAATGCACTATTAGCCCTAGTTTGAATAATAAAGGAAAATTTACATATACATCATCTTGATGGAGTGGATTGAACCTAATGTTGAGATTTGTGTTTATCTTCCTAATGCAGGGCAGATAGAACCTGATATTGAGCTTGTGACATGGTACAAGACAACATTTTACTGTTTCATGCATGTAAGTTTTCCAAAATAAAGAAGGCATATTATAATTAGAAAATACATACAAACAAACAGAATAGAATAAGTATATATTTTTGTATGTTGAAAGAACAGATATGAATGAGGAAAGAGAGAGAGAAGTGAAAAGAATTTAGCAATTGAAAAAGGAATTATATTAAAATTAGAAAAATAGTCAGTCAAGGATACCTTTATTAAAGAAAAAATCAATGAGCCCTCGGGTGGAGGCAGCCTTTTAGTTACATTCCTGCTTTGAGATGGTGTCTGACCTTCATAACCTTCTGGCGCTATCCAGTTCAACTGTGCTAAACGTGAATTTTGTCCTTTCAAATACTGAATTGCCTCTCTCATAGAATCTCTCTCCTCTTCCAATGATTGTATTCTCTGAATAAGCTGTTTAACTTCACCTTGGAAGGAATCACATTCAGTCTCAGGCCTCAATTCCATAGGATGACTGTCAACAACATGCCCTGCTGTATTCATGTGGCCATCATGATGTACAGTTATCACTTCCTTGTTCACTACAGTCATATCTACCCCATTTCCTTTTAGAGAGTTGCATCTTCTTGTTCTTGTACTTCTGTTTTCTTGATCAGAAACATCACTGACGCTAGTTTTTCTGTTGTTTTCATCTTCCATAGGTTGAGTAAAAGAATCTTTTATGGCAATTGATTCCTCTTGCGTCAACATGCCTTTCATGTCCAATTTGTCATTTTCTTCTACAATCTCTTTGACCATCAGACTATCAGACACCGCCTCATCCTCTGCAGATAGACTCTGAGAGGACTTAGATCCTTCCCTGGAACAGGGTACTAATTTGGTATGCAGCACCTTCTTTGTCAAAATCAGTGATTCATGTATATGGGTAGGTGAATCTCGTTCTTCAAAGAGAGAACTCATACTAGACTTTCTGTCACTTTCATTCTCACACTTAGTCACCTTTTCTCCTAAAGATGAGCTGTTGACATTGAGATTTGATAATCCATCACTTCCATCTGAACGTTCTTTGCCAGCTTCTCCCCTGCTGGAAAGCCTTTGAAACGATTTATTCGATCCATCTCTCAAACTAGCTGAATAGGATGCTAGACTTTTTTGAAGCACCTTCTTTGTGGCAACCCATTCAATATCTAGCTGATCATTGTGTGTCCTTTTCTCTAGCTGCTGCACCCTCTGAAACAACCTCTCAATGCATTCCCATAGTGTCAGGTTATCTTCTGCTAGGGACTTTTCAATGGCATCCATTGCCATTCTCTCTGCCCCATCAATATCAGATTTATTCCGACCATCCCTCCCATTCAAAGTAAGGTATTTTGCTTGAGTCAAATGAGGATAGTCATCTGACTGCAATGGATTGAAAGGACTAGAGTCTAAGCCATGTCCTAGCAAAATTTCCGGAAAGAATGTATCCCCCTGCTCTTGTTGTGGCCGCGAAGAACTCGTAGCATCACTCCATTAATCCAGACATATCCTTCCACTCTTTGCTTCCTTAGCATGTCTCTACACAACGTCTCTCGTCTGCCCATCCCAGAAATCCAAGCTATCTACTCTCTCTGCACTGGAATTTATCCTACTACAAGAATAGTCAGATGGAGAGAAAGAGCCCTCTCTGTCATTCAACCCAGACCTTTTAGGCGACCTAATATTCCCATCCTCAAATTACTCAAAACCAAGACTCAACATCCTATGCTTGAAAGATTCCCGAAGACTTGACTTCTATTGTTGTAATTCCAGCAGGTCTGGATATTTAATAAAGCTTGAGCAGTTGGCCCTTATGTGTTTTCCTTGTTTTCTGTGATGGAATCTGGTAGTGTGTGTTAGGTCAGTTTAGTAGATTATGAAGACATTCATCCCTGATTTGCTAAACTATTGCAGGTCTGAATGAGTCTCCTAAACCCTGAGGATCTACAAAGGGAAGAAATTTGTTCCTAAAGAGCATAGATAGATTTGTTTACCTTGCCATTTATATTCCAAGTGACAATGTGCATACACAGATTATCAAGGCCAGCGAGCCAAGCGAACTTACTGGGTCTCCTTTCGATCCTTCTGATTCCCCGAGTACAGGTCTTTTCCTTTTCACTCAAACTTCTTTCCAAAAAATTGAGTATATCCTTCCTTCACAGTCCATAAAAAGAAACCAAATCAAATCCGCATAAGCCATCAATATTCGACCTTTCCTCCTCATATTCTCGATCCAGCGCTTCAGTACCCCAGCTAAGTCTTAGTTTCGAAACCTCGAAAGGCTCCTCCTCATCTGAATACGCCGTGTAAGGGCTCTCATAGGGATGTTTCCAAGGCGAAACAATCAATCTTAACTCCTTACTCTTCGGTGCCTTCCTTCTCACAACCTGCTTCTGTTCATCGATTATATCATATTCAAAACTCCTATGTACAGTACTACTGCACGAGCTTCCCATTCTTGGCAGGCTATTAAATGTGAATTCTACAGAAGTCTATTCGTTGTCAAATGTCTCGTACAACCCAATTTGATAGGTGTGTATCATATGCCAAACATTATGTTCATTTTATAGATATAGTTATGGATCGACGAAGAGTCATATAAAATGAAATTTCGCAACAATATACCGAATTCCCCAAAACTATAAGGTTCATATGGATTCATATTTTCTTTATGCCTTGGTATTATGTAATGACTTTGAGGGGTTGTCCTTATGAGGAGATGTGGACCTAGGAGCCGATTATGTTCAAATATGAAACCCCATTTTGTGGAGGCAAACCAACCCTTAGTATTTTCATACTATACATGATATTTTTGTTTAAGGTGCAAGCAAAATGGTCACAGGTGAAGAACCAGATAGATTTCCAACAAAGGAAATGAGTAATCACTCGATAGTAGGAGTGAGGTTTTGTATGGAGACATTTATATCATGATTCAAGTATGTGTTTTTGAAGGAAAAATTAGACTTATTACAAAGTTCATTTATGCCAGATATTTCTGATTGTAAATATGTTAATGTGGTTTGAAATGGGCCTACTTCAATCCTGGTTAAAAAAATAGCTTATTCATATGTCATTTGAAATTGGGAATATGATTGTAAAATAAATTGATCAATTCCCCATTTTTACCAAGTAAATAAATTCTTTGAAATCAAAATAGATTGGTGATATCTCATGGTTTGACTTTGAGTGATCTTCAAACTAAATATGACAACAATTGAGTGTGAAATCAATCTCCTAGAAGGTGTTATTATAGACATTAAGGAATATATAGTTGGAGGCTAGAGGTAATGAAGAAAAGAGCAGGTTGAGACAAATAAGGATAACTCAAGCAACCTTGGGGCTATTTATGATTTTTAGGATTGGAAACCTTTAAGGGAGGTACTATCTCTAAATAGTTCCAACCTTGAAATAAATGATGAGAGGATGCGACCCTATAAGGAAATTTGCAAAAAACATGGAAGAATGTAAAAATAAGTTTACTATCCCTCTTGCCATTCTGGAGATAAAAACTAGAACTTCCTCGCTGTGTTGGGATTGAATTTGGGGTTAAGATACCAATTTTTGGAAAGAAAAAAAGGAAGTTGAAAACACTAAAGTAAAAGGCATGGCTCTTTCAAAATATAGGGAAATTTAAGAAACACTCATAGCAATTCTAGTGACAAAGGAAGTGGTTATGACCCAAAGAAACCCAAGATAGTTAATGAACACATTTTAGGAACCTTTACTCAAAAAGAGAGTTATCACCATATTCAAAAGGCTCCGTCGCTTAAGCGACGGTTATGAGAATATCCGTTGCTTAAGCAACGCTTGTGGCCACATTTACAAAAAAAATGTATCTTTGTGATTTTTGGTAAGTTTAAAAAGAGAAATCCACACGCCGTCAGATTTTCCATCGGATTTTGGATCGAAATGTAGTAGTGTTATTAGGTGACGTCATTCTCCTCGATGCTTATGGATATAAAGGAATTGAAATATGAGGGCTGAAGCAAGCTTGCTGTGTTGTTAAGATGGGAGCTCTATCATCTGGCTACTTGGAGACTGTTGTTACTCAGGATGGAAGCGGGTTCCTCTTCCATGGTTGTGCCTGTTCCAAATTCGGTGGACAGAAAGATTAGGGAGGTGAAGCACAAGCTCAAATTGCTGAAAACTCAGGTGAATGCAATTGATTACGAGGGCAAACGACGATTGGAACATGTGAACAAGGATTTGGTCTTTCTTCAAAAGAAAATCAAACGAAAGGTCAAGCAGACTGAAAATTTGCTCACCAGGAAGATTGTTGAGCTAGAAATCAAGGTGGACAAGATCGCTCTCAAACTTATCAAGCATGAAGGAAATGGTATGTCCTCTTGTTCGGATGGTTAAAATTTGTCTGTTTGTTTGGGTTCACCATCCTGCTTGCATTCGACTCTCCACTTCCCTACATAGTTTTAGTCTCTGTTTATCATATGTTAGGTAGTTTGTTAATTATATTACTCACTTCTAAACTTTGTTAAGGATTTATACTGTTTGATTGCCGCTTCCTCAAGGGCATTTTTGATGGTTTAAATGTCTTTTCTGCTTCCTCAAGGGCACCTATGGCTATTCTGGTTTCTATGTATATTGGTCTTCAGCTGCCACTCCCATGAGGGTTCTTTGTAAACTGGAACCCTTTGGTGGTTACACCACCTCCCTTTATAATATAATCATTTTTGTCTAAAAAAAACAATGGTTAACTAAGTGTTAATAGTGAGGGACTAGTTAACTAAAGTGTTTACACTTTAGTTAAACTAAAATATGACACTTAAGTTAATAAACAAATGCCACTTCAGCTATTAAGTGATTTGCATGAAAACGCTTTAGTTAAAGCACTATGACACTTATGTTATTCTATTAAATAAGTGATCAACATTCAGTTAGATAATGAGTTCACTCAGTTGTCTGTTAAACATCAGTTAATTTCAAATACGAAATGCATGGCCCATATGTTATGCATGATGAGTATTCCAATGTAAGGAGTCAACTATCCTTGAAGGAAATTCACAATTTTGGGTGTATGTGTGTACTAAATTCATGAAATCATTATCTATAGTTTGCATGGATTGTTATTAATGTGTTGGGCACATGGAAAGTCTATACAGTTGATTAGTATTCTCTATTGATTTTTGTTTCCTCTTATCTCGCAATCTGTTATTGTCTAAAAGGAATTATCTACAATCTATCTATTATAATATGAACAATTGTTGGGTTTTTAATCCTCATTGTTTTTTAGGGTTTTCCTAGGGCACATATTGTGTTGTGGATGAATGATTTGTGTGATTGAATGCTATCTTGATCTTATTGTTCATATTATCTATAATTAAAGTCTTAAAGTTCAAATATCTTCATATTTGATAAAAAACAAATTTAACATGGTATTAGACCTCAGGACGTGAAGTAGTTGAGTTTGTGCAAGAAACTAGAAGCGTACATAGATCCTGAGGGTTGAGAAAAATTCTTAAGGCATGGCATCGATCTATGTTTGAACAAAAGACCATCTGTAGGGTATTTCCAACTTCAACACATGGAAGGCGAGGGTATTGAACATTATTGATGAACATGATTTGGATACTTATGTATCCACTATGGTAGAGGAGCCTACCACTAATGCAGGGTGATTCAAATTCAAGAAGAATCAAGCAAATCCCAAGAGGATCATATATGAATCAGCTAAGGAAAATATCATGTTTGTGATCACTCCATTGAATTTTCTAAGGGGTGTTTTGATACACTCATGAACTTGTATGAGAAGAAGGCCCCAAGTCAAAAGAGGGTGAACAAGCTGCAGAACCTAAATATGGAGAAGGAAAATACCATGGAATCATTATTCACCAAGATATCTCAAGCGAGATCATCTTGCTAGTATTAAATTTGTGATGGATGAACATGATCTTCTTCAAAATGCCATTGATAGAACCCCATCCTCATGGCAGACATTATTAACTACAGTAAATGGTGGAGACTCAAGAGGAAACCTAACTTTGAGAGGTTGTAGCATGACTACATCAAGGAGGAGGGATGAATTTAGATCAAGTCCATGTGCATCAAGGAAGAAAATATTTCCCTCAAGGAAAGAATGAAGAAAGGGAGGAAACCATTCGATCCAAAGAACTATTTTCATGCAAAGAAGGAGTTCAATAAATACTTCAAAAATTCAAAGGATAAATATTTCTATTGTCAAAAGAAGGGTCATTTTGTAAGAGAGTGCCATGCAAATAAAAGGAATCAAATAAAGTTTCATGCATCTACCATAGTAGAAGAATAAACTTCATTAAATAAGGAAGCCGAGGAGAAATATACAAGGATGGAGTACTACCTTGTATTGGAACTATCTGGATCTCTCATCACAAGTGAATATACATGGATAATTAACAATGGTCAAAGAAAGCACATGTCAGGGTACATAGGTGCAATATATAACCTATAAGAGAAAAAGTTTACATGCATGGTTGAGTTGTGGGACAACTTATCATATTCAAACCAAGGAGTTGGATCTACCTCCTTGTAGCAGAGTTTGGAAGATGTGTTACATGTGGAGGACATTCTTTATGTCCCAGGCTTGAAGAAGAACCCACTTTCAGTTTGGGTTCTTTAATATAATGGATTATGGGTTATCTTCATGGAAAATCAAGCATTTCTATGGCCAAAGAAAAAAAGTATTGATACTATTGATGTTATTGAGGTTCAAGAAGGAGGACTCTACAAGGTCCCCAGGAAGTACATTCAAGCTATGGTACATCACACTATCATCCCATGCAAGCTATGGTATAGGAGGCTCGGTAACCTCCACTACAAAGCACTACTAGGATTACAATGCATGGCTAAAGGTATGCCTATATTTTATTTTAACCATGATAGTGTATGTCAGGGTTGTGCACTTGTAAATAATGTGAAAATTATTTTTTCTAGCAGCCATACGAGATCTAAAGGGATTTCAGATTTAGTGCATTATGATGTATGTGGTACCATGTCATCCATGTGACAATATTTATTATGTATTATTGATTAATGAATTCTCTATAAACTCATGGATTTACTTCCTTAAGGATAAAAGTGAAACATTTAGCAATGTTATAGAATCATACCACCTAGCACCATGGTCACATACACCTAGGAAACATTTTCATTTGTCTTGTACTTATGTCATATGGTCCACACCTTGTATATGTTGATCTAGCAAGATATATGGGGGTTTTGGACTCATTAATGTACCTAAGTGCCCTATTTTTGGTTAATTAATAGAATGAATGCCCTCATTAATGAAATTTTAGTCCTTAGGGAACTCCTACTCCTTAAAAGAGGGAATTAGTTTGACCAAAGGAACCCATGCATGCATTTAGGTGTTTTTTGGCCCTTTTGGACCATTAAACTTTTCCTAGAGCTAGTACCACTTACCCATGCACTCCACCATGCCTATAATACCCTCATTTATTTCCTAACATGCTTCACCCACGTTCACATGGCCATTTGTGACCGTTTTAGGTGGTTTGGGATCTTATTGGTCAACTTAGGGGGGTTTGAGGTCCAATATAATCCTGCCACAGGTATGCCACCAATTTTCCTCCTGAGTATAATGAATTTTATCCCATTTTATTATAAATATGTACTTGTTGGTGAAACCCACCAACAAATCCTTTTCGACATGGGTTCTATCTCTATCGACCGCCAACCAACGCGATCTCCCTGAGCACTGGCCTAGACAGGTTTTACCTTGCAAGCAACATCCACAAAGAAGATGAAGTCTTGCCTGAGATGTTCAAGGGAGAGCTATTAGAACTGAGTTTCTGGTAGTGAGGACGGAGGATATGGGGATCCAACCAGGGGGCAACATAACAATTGGATTAAGAGCTATGCAGTCGACATTAATTCATTTCCACAACTACATAGCGCATCATGCATTTGTCATAGTATCGCTAGTGCAACAACATAATTTATAAACAACTCAACTCACAATGCAACAAAAATGTAACAAACTTAAAACAGATTGCATCAACATCAATATAGCGAAAATGGAATAAACCATGGAGACATTATAATAGATCATGATAAAGTAGATTGCAGCATCATAACAGATTAGATCACAATAGGAATAAAAGATAATATTTGTGCAACAACTGTCATATCATATTAATCTTGCGCAAAGGATCCAAAACACACTATTCTTCTCCAAAACAGGAGGTTGAATACATCAGGAAAAACCTAGATAGATCGTAGATACAACAAGAAACTCTCCAAAACCATAAACTGATTGCACTAGACCTCATGTGACAATCATGCTCCAGATAATGCCAATTCTTAGATCATGCTCATCCTACTATATCAATTCAATTACAAAACTAGTTCTATAAATAGGCTTGCACCTTTTCATTGAGGGTCCACTTCTAACTAACTTATAAATGTTAATGACCTATTGTGACAAAAATTGGTCAAATAATATATTAAATATTCAAAACAGTTATTATTCTTCCCATCGCGCTGATCTACTCTTGCGTGGTACCGCATGAGCTTGCGCATCTACCGCGACACTGTGCAACTCACTTACCAAAACCCCTGCCAATAGGCCCCAAACATAGTCTTGTGGCTTATTCTCAAGCCACGTCAGGTTGACAAGGTATACGCCGATGTCCACACCTTGAAATATTCAAACTGTTGTGCGATCTCACAAAACTGAAGCTGGAATTTGTCAGCAATACTCTGAAAATTAGTTAAAGATTGCTGCACTGGGTGCTCTTCTCCAGCCTTGCTGTAGACCATCTGTCAATTCTCTTGTACTTCCTCCAGCGTGGCGACTGCTTTAACGACCAACTATCCACCGATTTCTTGAAACTCATCTAGCTAAGCATGGAACTTTTGTTGGCGTTCCTATGTACGGGCAACTTACTGTTGAATATCCTTCAATTCCTTGGCCCTGGTGATCTGTACCATCAGCGAAATCTACTGCAGTGACATCTTCAAGGTTTTCAGTTGACCTTCGACTTCTTGCACCTGTGCAGTCAACTGATAAAGTTGCTCATCTTTGACAACGCTCTACCAAAAGTGCATTGTCGCCTCCATAATGGTCTTGGCCTCTTACTCCATGGTTTCGAACTGAGCCATGATTTCTTCAATGGAAGCCTTCCTTTTAGCAACCTGCTTCAGCGGCATTGTAGGTTCGACTAGGGAATTGAGAATCAGGTTGGTATCCTGGACTTGGACAATAGTTTCCCCAATCGCTTGGCCTTATCGACTGGGGTGAGCTCAGCCGTGCTCTAAAAAATGTGCTTGCAGGCCTCAGTGATGGCTTGCTCAACTTCACTGCATCTGGCACACAACTGTGCTTGTTTAACAATTAGGTTGTCTTGCACCTTCTTTAGCTTAGTAATATCCTCGGCAGCCTTTTGCTGCAACTCATCTTGCGCGACCTTCAATGCATCTATTTCTCGCACTTTTTCTTTGGCCAGCTGCACCTAGAGCTGATGCAGCTCCTTTGCTTCTTTCTATAGCTTCTCAGCTACGCTCTGTGACTGGACATATCCCTTAGTCAGCTCTTTCTGTTGGTCTACTAATTCTAGGGTGGAAACGTGCTACAACTCCACCAACGCCATAGTAGATAAATTGTTCAGATCCAAGGCCACACTATGGATCAGTCACAGCAACTGGTGTACTTCCCCATTTCCTGCATCAATCACAGTCGGGGGAACTTACATGTTCCTATCCTAGGGCTCAGTGTTGATCAACGGGACATCCTACATCATGGGTCTCGCAGATGGCTACGTGGAAACAATATAAAAAATGGAATTTAATATATCTCTTACCGCATTGAATTCTTCATGGTTCGACTCTCAGATCGCCTGTGTCGCAGCCTCAGAGGAGTCAGTGACTGCTTTGATGATTCGTTGTAGTTGGTCCTCCATCAACGATTGAATACCACTTCCCACATCATATTCTTGGTGCCATTTGGTGCGAGTCTCCTCCTGCATGCGCTGTGCTTCGGCCTTGGGGTCTGTCGACGACTCATTGTCAGAGTTGTGAATAATCAACTCCTTCTGGGAAGGCTCTTCTGGGGCAGCAGGTGGTCGCTCCATATATAGTTCCTCCTGACTCACTAAGTTGCGCCATTCAATCGATCACTCTTGAACAATAGCATCCAATTATTCCATCGTGACTTTGTAAGCCAAAGGTAGCCACTACTGGTCAGGATCCTGCCTTTCCTAAATGTAAATAGAGTGGGGCCCGATGGAAAATGAAATTATCTACTGATACTTGGCCGCGACATAAGGAGATACATGGGGAACGACAATAGATGCATCTTGCAACGCCTCCCAATAAACCAAAAAATGAATGGCATAGTCCACCTATCGACTGGGCTCTTCAACCCACCATAAGTTTTGATATTATGCACCTCAGCGCACCTTTAGCGCATCAACCGTCATTTGTCAGTAGTCTTCAGGTTCCATCCAGGCCACGAGGGAAATAAGGATCAACAACCAACTATATGAAAATGGCCTCCCAACTTGAGCAATAAGAGCATCTTCTAGCCACTGGTTCAGCAAAAACAAAGACCAATTCATCTACACTCCCTCAGCACACATCTGGGCTCATGCGACAACACCCGAGTTACATTGGAACAGGCGATTTCCTCGAACAACCTTACTCACCAGAATGCTTGCGCCAATGTGCACTGCTTGTGAGCTGATGCTATCGATTCAATTAGCACAACCATCATGCTGTAAGACAAAGCGCTCCTTTAGCTACTTGGAAATCTTTTTGTTAGTATCCCTCCCACAAATATACTGCGTCGAATCTTCCCCGGCCTTCAGCAAGCCTGCGATGCTTGCAATTAAATATACTGTAACAGGGATGGGTGTATTTAACCAAAGCATCCCCCCGTGAAAACAAGCCAATAGTTTCTTAACACATGCATGGGATTCATTCAGTCACCCAAAATGAGGCATATTGATGTGCCCCAATAATCCAGATTGGTCTAACCCACTCGAGTGCCCAAGTTTTAGGAATCTGTTGAATGGGGGCACCACGCACTGTCGGGACTGACTTGTAGGGCTCATGCTAGACATATTTAAGTAACAACAAGTCATGGTCTTTGAATTTCAACCTAATCAATGCAGGGATGATGTCAACCTAGCACGTCATCCCTTCCGACAGTGGGGGCAATTTCGGCGGATACTTCTGACTTTTCAACGGCTGCCTCAGATTTGATCCCGGACATGTAGGAGCGATATACCCCAAAATATCATGGATAGAGACACCCCAAGCCACTTTAGACTCTACATATCCCAAGCTTGATGGCCCGATCTGTGCAGTTCCTTCTCCTTGCACTCTCACTGACGTGCGGGTTTGCCTCTTTTGCGGCAGCATGGAATTGGGCTTCTAAGCCTGCCACTTCCGCTTGGGGATAGTGATGAGCCAACTCGCATTTTCATGAATTCTTCTTCAACAATCGTGGGCTAAATAGGGGACTCTAGCTCACTTGAAATCTCAATGGAATCGAGGTTGCTCAGCATGCCTCATGCCCCAAACCTTAAAATGCCTTCGACAACTCTAACCTTCAATGCTGCAACTCACTCCAAAGCTCACAACACACTGCACAATTCTCCCTCTGCTCAACACCCGAGTTACTCAACTGAAGAATGCCATCCTCCTATGTCCCACGCTCTTTTTATAGCCACCTCCAATTCAAACTCATCATTGTCAAATCTACGATCACCATTATGACTAAATATGGTAGCAATGATGCCAAATCCATGAACAATCCTACTCCTCTAACAGTTGGATCAGCCATTAATGCACATCTCTTCAATAAGCACCACCAGCCAACTGTTTTAACTACCTGCATTTATTACTTGATTTGACCAACCCACATCCCTGCAGCTGTCGTAAGTGGTCAAACGTTCATCTCTACAAACTCTAACCTCATGCAACCTCTTCCCCAGGGCTCGCCTTGCTGCTTTGAAACAAATTCTTCAATTTTTTTTACATAGTGCTTCAGGCAGTGTGCAGCTCCAGCCCCATCCTATAGGGCTTCAAGCGACTCCCATTAACGAGCATCGGAAATACCACACCATCTAATTGTTGTAACTGAACTACACCTCCAGAAGTAATGGAATGAATAAGATACAGACCTAAGTAGTGCATTTGTAACTTACCTGGATTCTTTATGAACTTACTGTCGTATAATAGCACCAAAGCTCTTTCTACAAACTGTTTTTTATTAATGTGGTGATCATTCCATGCCTTATGTCGATCCTTTGCAACCTATTGGTTGAAGCCAGTAATAAAGCGGTCTTCTACAAGCTAGAGCAACTACACAAGGCGCTCTTCTACTGCTTCTACATCATCCATGCCTATCACCGCGGTGATGCGCAAACTAGGAACAATGTACTCCATGGGAATTACTTCCTCTTTCCCATAAACCAGCTTGAATGGTGTCTATCCTGTTAGCCGTTAGCAAGTAGTACGATAGGCCCATAACACTGTGGGAATTTTCAGGTCCTAGTCATTGTGGTTAGCATTACATACCTTAGTCAATGCTATTTCCAAAATTTGTTGAATGCTTCGACAGTCCCATTCGCCTGCGGATGATATGGTGTACTCCTCTTATGTTGCACTTGCAATTCCTCAGTTAGCGCTTTCATAGTCTAGTTGCTGAAGTGACTTCCCTGGTCACTCATCAATATCCTAGGACACCCAAACCATGTCACAATGTTTTCAAAGATGAACCTCACTGCTGTCGCAGCAGTACAATCCAAAAATGGTGCATCTTTCACCCACCTAGTTAGATAGTTGGTTGCAGTAATGATGTATCACGCATCATTCTGCTTCCCTAGTGGATTAATAAGACCCACAAAATCCACAACCCATTTTTCAAATGGTTGCAGAGTCACCAATGGTACCAGTGGCATCTCATCCCGTCGTGATGGTTTACTGACACGCTGGCAGATGTCATATCTCCTTACATATTTGGCAGCATTGTTATGCAATGTAGGCCACCATAGTCCGGTGTGCAACACCTTTCGCGCAGTAGCACATCCTCCATAGTGGCCCCCCGCAATTGTTGCATGTGCTTCTTCTAGAATGGGACCCTGCTCATGTGGTAAAATACACCGTCACAATATTTCATCTGGTCCAAGATTATATAACTTCCCAACAATTAGTTGAAAATCAAAAGCCTTCACGACCAGTTGCTTCTTTTGGCTAGTCGACATGTCCTCTGGGGCGACACTAGTGGCCAAAAAGTGAAAAATTGTGGCATAGTGATCATCTATGATGTAAACATGGAACAATTACGCATCTAGCAATCCATCATCAATATTGGTCGGTTCTTCACCATTCTTGACGCAAGACAAATGGTCCGTACTCGCGTTCAACCATCCTGGCGTCACAACTATTTCAAAATCAAACTCCTGGAAGAGTAACAGCCATCGACAGATCTCCCCCCCCCCCCAACATAGGCTTATTGACCAAGTATTGCAAAGCAGAATGATTGATGAACATCTTGAAATGTCCTCCCAACAAATAGTGTCAGAGCTTTTGCAAGGCATAAAACATCACCAAGCCTTCCCTTTCTTTCGTTGTATAATTGTTTTCATCAAATGGAAACTTTCTATTGGCATATGTGATTGGGTGATCTAAGTCTCCCTCACCTGGTTGCGCAAGAACAACCCCCAACGCAATGGAAGAAGTGTCGACGTGCACATGGAACTACTTATTCCAATCAGGAAAAACCATTATGGGCGTAGAGGCCATCTTGTCCTTCAAAGTGTCAAAAATTCCTTGACATTCCTGAGTCCATTCATATGCTGCATCCTTTTTCAGTAGTTTCTCCATGGGGGCAGTAATCGCAGCGTATCCTTTGATAAACTTGCAATAGTATCCCGTATGCCCCAACGTTTCCCAAAGCATCTTCACATTTGTTGGTGGCGATAAATTGAGGATTAGCACGATATTCACTAGATCAACCAATAGACCTTTCTTACACATTATGTGCCCAAGTAGCATTCCAAACGACACATAGAAAATACACTTCTTAGAGTTTAACATGATCTGATGTTGTCGACACCTTTCTAGCATCAGTCGCAAGTTGTCGAGATGGTCCCTAATTAGTCCATAGACAATCCAATCATCCATATACACCTACAGGAAATTTTGAATAAAGTATTTAAACACAACGACAACTACCGGAGAAAATACAGCTGGTGCATTCTTCAGCCCAAAAGGCATGACTGTATATTGAAAACAGCCCCATTCAGTGACAAACGTGGTCTTATGGTGATCCTCCTTTGTAATCCAGATCTGTTGGTATCCCAAAAATCCATCCGTGAAAGAATACATCTCTTGGCTGCCTATGCCTTCAACAAGGGGTCATGCACACATGCATCATTGAACTTCCTTAGGTCGACGTAAATGCATATTTTGCCTATTTTTTTTTATCCTGGACCACCATAGGACTTATCCACTTAGACTCTTATACAGGCTCGATGATCCCAACATCGAGCATTCACTCTATCTCGTCCTTCACACGGTCCTTGTATCGTGGGTTCAGTCGATACGGCCTATGTCGCACAGGTTTGGCATCTGGTTTCAATAGGATTTTCATTTCCCCTAGGTCTCCTAAAATCCCATTCATCTATGAAAACTATGTCGAAAAAAGGTCTTGGAATTCATGTAGTAGGTCTATGATCTTGGCCATGGTTTCCTCGTCCCAGTAGTCCCCGACATAGGCAAATTTTGGGTTCTTTGCTTACCCAATGTTGACTTTATGGATCCTCAGTAGTTGACTCATTGAGTCCGTCGGTATGTCTAGGGCTATGACATCGTGGCTTCCTTCGGACTCTGGAATATTAACATTCTGCAACTCATCATCATCTTCAGGTTCTGTCATCATGGATTGGATGGAGTAGTGCACATGTGGATCAACCAAGTATGCGATAGGGATGACCTTTAGTACTATGTCATAGATGATTTGTAAAGAATTACATACCTTTGGGTTAGCGTCCTGGAAATTAAATGTCTACGCAAAGAAAACAGACAACTCCTACCAAGTGGTGATAGTTCTGTGCAACTCTGCCACTACATACAAGGATCTCAGCATATCTTCCAGAGTGTGAACGAAATCATGGACCCATTCATCTCTGGGTTGCAACGCCTATAAAGTCTGACACTTGATCAAATGACTGGTGGGATCATTCCATCCATCATATCTCCCAGCATGATAGACCTCTGAATTGTTGAAGTGCACCATCATCAATCTCCAGCACTGTTCCCAATCATGGATCATTTGTTTGTGTGTCACCCACCATCGAGCTGGAGTAGCCTTCACTACTACATCGAGGGTCAGTATCCTTTGCGATTCAAAAAATTTCTCTTTGAATTCTTGAAAGAACTATGATAGTCCCGGTAGTCCTTCATAAATGGGAAACTCAACAATCTCAATAGAAACACACTAGAGAGACTATGTAATCAACCCACATTTCCTTAATGATACTTCATGCAACCTATTCTACCAATTTTCCATAGCATCATCAGAGTTAGAGGACGCATAACTTGCGCTACGCCATCCAAGTTTTCCATCGACGGTAGGATGGATATAGTCTTCAAAGATGTTATAAGCATGATCCCAAATTCTATCGACTTCATCCTTCACAAGTTCAATATATCGTTAGCCCTCATGAGGGTCCATAGGAGCAATGACTGTGACATCCTGGTTTTCAAATTTCATAACTCATTTTTTGAAGTTGTTAACCGCCATGCTATCATTAGCCCATCCAATCCTTAGTAGTGCAGGATAGGAACCACCATCTTCGACTACTTATATCACATCAAATTCAACATGCATTTTCATACCTTCAATGTTGACAACCAAGTTTGAGACGTGACCATTGGGTTGAACCTTCACCTTATTTGCTAGTCACAGTTGTACTGGTGACCATCCCAATGTTGGATTTCCCATCAATTGCCAGGTTTGCTTGGTTAGAATATTTACATCTAATCCAAGATCCAGAATGACCAAGTCAACCTCATAATCTCTGATATGGATATTCATCCTCATCTCCTTTCCTATCTTCCTCTTTTGCAAAGAATTTACTACAAAATCCTTCACTACCTTATCCGGGTGGTACAATAAGGTCTCAAGCTCGACAAGGGCATTAGGGTCCCTTGGAAATGATAGACAGCTCTCAAATAACTGTCGCAAGGTACCATGCTGTCATGATGGTCCTGCCTCTATAGATGGATCAAAAGCAAATGGCATGTCAATAATTGGTAACTTACTCGGATTACTCCCCATTGCATGCTTTTCCCCAAATAAGGTGTCTTTCTTTGTAACAATGTCAAATGCCACATTTTTCTTGCCAGCAAGATGAACTTGCTATCGCGGTCCATCATCTCTAGTTGTCGCACTAGTGTGAGTGACAATCCCAACATTCAAGTCCTTCATTTGCAGTTCAGCCTGAATTATTGCAACTGTCGGTCCTTGATTCAGGTTCAATTGAGGATTCTGATTCAATGTTTGATTCATCGGCTGGTTCTAAGTCTACAGTGGGTTCTTTGTCTGATTCTGTGGTGGGATCTGGTTCTGCATTATTGGTTGGTTCTATACTTGGAACGTAGGCTTACTCTGATTCTGCACGTTCTGCTACTGAGGAATGTTTCCAGCCTGGCATTTTGCAATCAACTGAGGGAAGTTTTCAACATTATGATCATCGGCCACATAGTATGTGAACTTTGCATGAGGGAACTCCCTCTGATAGTTCCTGAATACTCCATAGGTATAACACTAGATTGATTTGCGACCTCATCCTCCTCCTTGAATGAAGCCTCCTCCTCGGCCTCTGAATCCTCCGCGGAATCCTCATTGGACTCCTCCTTGCTAAAACTGCAGTTGATCCATCAGCTACTATGGTGGGTTTATTGTTGTTGGATGTAGTGTGCAACATGAACATATTGTGGCTGAGACTGAATGAGCAGCGCCTAACTATATTGTGGTCGCGATGTATACTGCGATTGTGCTACAATCTGTGGCTGGGGTGCAAACTGTGGCTGCGCTGTAAACTATCGTTGTGGTTGCGTAGGGATAAACTGCATCTAGGGTGGTGGTGTATACTGCACCTGGGATGCTGGTTGTACCACTTGTGGCTGCACTTGCATTTCCCCAGGGTCCTCACCTTTAACAAAATATGAACCTGACGTCCTTTCCTGGAGCAGATCATAAGCTCGATAGCTTTTATCATCATGTCCTAATGACCGACAAAATATACAGAAAATATTTTTTTCCTTGGTAACCATATTTTGCATGTAATAATATTTCTCATGTTGATGCCCATAGACCTAACATATGCAACACCATGGTATACCAGCACAGCTCAATGGGTTCGAGGCTCCTGACAGCAAATAATTTCGAAACGTCAAACATGTGTCCTTGGTATGTCCATCTGCATGGAAACGGGTGCACCAAAGGTCATGATCTTCCTTGGCCCTTTTGATATCTTGTAGTTGCAGTGTTATATTGGCCAACTATGCTTGAAACTGGTTCATTCCAACCGTGGTTTCTCTTACTAGCGATGCCTCCAATTTCATAACAGTCTCCAGAGCCTCACTCGGTGTCACAATCTTTTGCTGCATTAGTGGTTGTCTGATATGCAGGACAAGCACGGTAATTAACCACTCCTTGTGCTGAACATCACTCATCTGAAAAATGACATGAGCCATCAATGTATTAAACCGTTGATCAAAATCCCAAATCATCTCATTGGGGAACTGTCTGATCTATTTCAATTCAGTAATGTATTGAGCCTCAAACTTTGGCTTCTTGAATTCTTCAAATAACCTAGTTTGGATCTCATCCAATGTTTTTGCAGTACCTCCTTGAGGAACCCGCATGAATCTCATGGACCATTCCAACGCATGGTCCTTAAGAGTAGTTTCCAGCTGGCTTTTCTTGACATCATCATCTACGGCCTGTCGAGCGGTCGATATTGATTCACACAAGAACCAATATTGCTCTGGGTCAGCAGCTTCCTTTCAATGAAATATTGGTAGCTTCATTTTGTCACCCACCATTGTGGCCTTCTTCCTCCTACTGGTGCTTTATTTCTAGATTGTTGCTGACACATCAGGTAAGTCAACGCAGAATGCACGTTTCTTCCTTATGGTGGAGTAGTGCATGGAGGTGTGGGCACGTTACAGCTAGGGTTTGATCATGTCATCCTTCTGGGCGTAAATTGGGCCTAGGCACCCTCATTTTCACAAAAAGGTCACTTCATCTTGTGTGGTTGTTCCTCGTGGCATTGCACTTCAATCGCGGTAGGACCTTCTCCCATCCTCTGCCTCTTCACTTGAAACCTTGCTCCTCCACTTGTACAACCACTTGTTTCCTCGGTGATCTTCAGATTCTCACCAGAAATCATGCCCATCTACCCCTTACCTTTCCATGCGTCTCCCCCATTTCATCGTGGTGCGCACATCCTCCACACACCAGAGTTCCACTACTCTTGGTCCATCTTCAAAATATCTTTTTCACAT
>LPNX010235359.1:142071-217250 GCA_001517045.1 Pseudotsuga menziesii | reverse complement strand
TTACTCATAAGTCAATATTAAGGGGGGGTGTTAGAATAATCAACCCATAGTTAGCTACCTTAGACATTAATTTAATTATTTTTGTCTTATTTGCCTAGTCTCATGATTCCACCTTGTGCAAGTTGTCATTTACCTATCCATAGAGGTCAAAATTGCCTAATTTGACTCATGTAGTGCATGGGAAACCTCAAGGAATCAATTCTGCTTTATTCTTGGTCTCCTAGGTGCCCTTCTGCTTTTTCTGCTTTATTTCCTACTTTTTCAGTGCTTTAAGGCAATTGGGAAAGTTTGACTAGGTGAGGTGAACTAGTTTTTTGTCCTCTACATCCTCCACTATTTTCTCCTTGGAAAAGCATGTATGAGTTTTCATTCCATCACTCTTTAGCTTGCCTAAGTGATTTTTCCAATTCGTGAGCTCCATGACTGATTTGGAAGTAGCTTTTTGCACCTATGGGGGATTTGCTTAATTTTAGTAAGCCTGATTTATGCTAGATTCGAATTTCTCCTCATGCATTCGAATCCCTGATGTAATTATTTAATAAATCAGCCTATGTTATTGCAGGGTTGGCTATTGTACACTTATTCAATACAGTTTAGTGTTCAGCTCATTATTCAGTCTCTTTTGTGAGTGATTTTGCATGATCAATTGATAATTGTTGTGAGTAAAATTGTTCTATCACTGGGTTCAATTTCCACAAGTTCTATCTCATCCAAGGGAAGGATATTTGGATAATCCCATTAGTTTTGTAAGCAATAAGTTTTCAACTACTAAATAGAATTACACTACTGCAATAGTGCGAAGGGATAGTGATGGTGTATGCAGGCATTATCTACTGGGATCACACTTTAATATGTACACGGATCATTCTACATGATGATAGTTAGTCAAAAAGCTAGTGTTGGTGAGGGGAGATACACAAATGGTTGTTAGTATTTCTAGAATATGATTTTGAAGTGGCTACACAACCAAGAAACTTAAATTCAGGACTTGATAATTTGTTGCACATACTCAAGAAATTTGGATGATCGCCTACTAGATGCACACTTGTTCACAACAAATGGTCGATGATTATTTTTAAAATATTTCCCAGTAATTTAGAGCAAGATTATCCCCACCCAAATTGACAGAAAGAAACATATAGTAGTGAAGGAAACATATTATCAACTTACAGTGGGGAGTTTATATAAGTTAGGTGCATATGGTACTTTGGGATGATGTGTATTAGAGAACTACTATAATACTATTAGAGGCACATGAAAGAGTTGTGGGAGGCCAGTTTGTAGACAAAGAAATAGCTCGGGATATTTTGTACACAATAATTTTGTGTCCCAACCTTCATAAGGAATTCCTTTAATAGCACAAGTTACACTATAGTATTATGGGGAATTTGGATGGAAAATGTTCCAGAATCCAGCCAACCCTAATTTAAAATCCATGTCATCATTTATTAGCTGATCAAAATGCTTTAAAATTCAAAAGAGATGCATATAAAAAAATGGAAGGAGAAAAAAAAACTAATTTTTTGGGTCATATTTTTAACTTATCTCCTTGCAGATTTACTCAAATTTCAAGCGGGAGCACTTGTTGGGTGTGGAATTAAATTATGAATCCAATGAGTACCCAACCTACGTACTTTAACAACATTTACATTGTGAAAATCTTAAAATACATAATAAAAATAATAATAATAAATAAATAAAAACATTTTCTCTCTCTAGAAACATGCTTTTTAATGTATTTTCATTTTTTGTGATGTGGATGTTGTTAAAAGTATGCAGTATGGGTACCTTTTGGATGCAAAATTTAATTATACATCCAAGGAGTTCTCCCACTTGAAATTTGAGTAAAACTACAAGAATATAAGTTGAAAATACGATCCAAAAAGGTAATTTCTTACTCTCTCTACTACTATTATTTTATTAGTTTCCTTAGGATTTCCTTCATAGGAATATT
Organism: Pseudotsuga menziesii; assembly: GCA_001517045.1. Classification (NCBI taxonomy): domain Eukaryota; kingdom Viridiplantae; phylum Streptophyta; class Pinopsida; order Pinales; family Pinaceae; genus Pseudotsuga; species Pseudotsuga menziesii. The sequence continues at coordinate 215,296 of LPNX010235359.1, read as the reverse complement.
TTTCATCCAAATTTACCCTATGGATTTTGAAACTTTGGTAGTTGATTTCATTGGACCAATAAATACGCCATCAAAAAGGTCAAGATAAAGATATATAATCACTACGATATATTACTTAACCTGATGGGTTGAAGCAGATTTTGCCAAAGATTACAGCTCACAAACAGCTATGCAGTTTCTATTTGAGAATGTTGTTACAAGGTTTGGATGTCCAAGAATACTTATGAATGATCAAGGGAACCATTTTCTGAACAAGCATATTTCATTTTAATAGAATTATTTCATATTTATCACCAGAAGAGAACACCCCATCATCCTGAGGAAAGCAGAACAGTAGAAGTGTTTAACAAGGTCTTGGAACATGCGTTGATGATGATATGAAATGTAAATTGAGATGAATGGGACCTGAGTATATCTCGAGTATTATATCAACATATTAGGAAACAAGTACAATTTGATAAGACAAACACCATTCCATCTAGTATACATGAAGGAGGTAGTTATGCACATGGAGTTCATTATATCAAGTCTATGCATTGATAGGCTGGCATAGCTCATAAATTTTTGCACAGTAGAGAAAATATTTTCAATGCTAATGGAACTAAAGGAAGAAATCTCCATCATAGTGTTTCATCATCAGGTTCATAAATCACGTGAAAAGGCATGACATGATAAACATATTAGGAAGAAGAAGGTACATATATGAGACCTAGTTTTTATTTATGAAAACAAGTTTTTGAAGCAAACAAATAAGTTTTGAATGCACTAGTTGGGTCCATGTGTGATAAATCTGGTGACAGAGGAAGACATTGTTCAATTGCACAAATTGAGTGGAGAAATCATGGCAAGAATTTTCAATGGGAGTTGGATGAAACTATAGAGGGACAATAGTCCTTTTACTCAGTAACCTTAGTAAGTGAAAAAATATAAAAAAAATAAAAAATCATAGAAAGAAAAGGATAAAAAAGAAGGTGTTCAAGAAAGACAATGGACTACACACAAAGAGAGGAGGATCTATGCAGATGCTGGGGAAAGCATTAAAGAGAAAAATTGGTGGCGAGTTAGTGGAAACACATCATCACAAATGCAGAGAAATGGTGATATTTTTATAGGATGATAAATGTAGACCTCGATCCATCGAAATATATGAAATTAACAAAGTATCCTAACAATATTTTAATGTGTATGGAACTATATTGGACTTGTTACTGATAAAACTAGAAGGCTAGTGTTTGATAAGAACATATGAGGAAATTAAGCCATTGTCACCATAGTCACATTTATTGAACTAATTTGGAGTGTCATAACCTCCAACACAATAGCCCTCATAGAAAAATTGTAAACACAACCACCAAATTCTAGATATTCCTATACAAGTTGTGTTAGTGATGAGTTCCTTCAATCAACCTCCGAATGAAGAATACATAGTATGTAAAAATAGTGATTTTAACAAAATCCAAGCAATGTATCAATGAAAATATCAAGAGATCATTCATGAAATATATATTGTAAAGTATCATTCAATCCAACCAATATATGCATGATGTCGTAAGAGAAACATTGATTTTTCAATAATCTGTGATCCCAATGTTATTTAGTCATTTAGGAGATCATCTTACATTCATAAACATATGACCATTCATGATCACAATCTACAACAGTAAGAATTTTTTTCATACCAGTAGTATGTGAGACAATAGCAGTAGTATGTTTAAAAACAATAGTTACCAATAAGTATTTCACACCAATAGAAAATCTCATTTAACTGTATATCAGGCCAACTTTTAAAACATGAACTTTATTCTTCTTGGAAATGAGGTAACTAGTCTTAATCTAAGATGTGTCATTTATGGCATGCAAAGTAGTAGAAACATCATCTCTTTCATCCAACAATAATTGATGTATATTTATTAACCACCTTTGATGTTTTATGTTGATTTTTGTTGCAGGTATTACGTGGTTGATATAATAATGGACAGTCTGCAATAAATTGGAGATTGTATATAGTGGCTAAAGGAGGTTGTTAGATCCTTGTGGTGGGTTGTAAGAGGATAGACAGAGAACCTAGATGAAAGGTTGAGGACAAGGAGAGGCTTGTGGGAGGAAATGACGGATGTAGGGTAGGTTAGTGCAGTGGAAAAGCCAAGTTTTAGGGTAATTTTTGGTATTTTTATAAATTTTCAGTTTTTAGGTTTTTTAGGGATTCCATAAATGTTGCACCAAGGTTTTTAGGGTCTGAAAAGGAGAGCCAAACTTGTAGGAGCGAAGTCCGAAAATTTAGGAAGGCCAAAAATTTGAAAAAAATATTTTGTTTTTTGTTTTTTAGGGTTCCAAACATAAAATTACAGACCTAATTCTACCATGAAAATGTAATGTTTACACATGCCTACAAGAGAATTTGATCAAATAGTGACAAACTTAGGGTTTTAATGGATATTACCCTTAAACCCTAGCCTTATAGGAATGTGACCAACCTTCCTCTTTGAGGTCTTTCTCCTTGTCTACTAAATTAGGGTTTCTTGTAACAAACTCTAGAGTTCCTTTCAAGAGCCTAATTTAGGGAGAAAGTTGGAGATCCAATACTAAAATATGTAAAAACCTCCTTTATGGAGCATTTTCACTATGCCAAGACGATAGAAAGATAGATAAGAGGCCCTGTTTAGAAAAAATGCATCCTTATGGCCACCATTAAATCGTTCAAGAAGCAGAAAATTAGCTACCATTCACCAGGCAAGACTAAAACAAACTAGACTTACTTGAGCATGAGTTCTTCCGACAATTATAGCATCCACCAAGCAATAGAAAATCAAAATAAAACCAATTTTTCATCCAAAAGAGAAAGAAGACATCCCTCCAAGAGGTGTGCATCATTGCATAAGGTTATCTTGGGTAAAAAAGTAACAAATTGAGTTTTGTCCCATGAGTTGTGTTTTCAAAATGAAGTGAGGAGATCTATTTATATGTTTTCACACTCACTTTTTACAAATAGAGCCAGACCAACATGCCTTTAAAATGTCAATTTGAAATTATAAAATGTCAAATTAAAATTATAACACAAATGGTATAAAATAATCTAACATGTGGGTAAATGGGGGCATTTTCCCCAGAGTTTACCCAAAAATGATCAAAATAGTTAAAACTGGGAAAATTACTTTGAACTAAAGCCTAGATTAAGTAAGGGGGTGGGGGGATTCATGCCCCATATAACCCCAATTGTGATGATAATACATAAACACACACCCCCTCCCTCTCCCCCCCCCCCTTCAAAAAAAAAACAAGTAGTATGACCTAGTGAGGATGATGATGTCATATTTAGAAGAGGCCCAAGAAGAGAGGGATCTAGGTTGTAGAGGGACCAAGAGGGTGCCTAAGGTGACCTTGAAGAGAGGCAAGAGACTCATATCTAGAATATATTCCACCATGATATAAATAAGTGGGAGGGGTCATGTAACCCAGAGAACCACCCCTAGGATCCCTAGACACCAACCCTATGGTTAAAAACCCCAACAAAGGGAAGTCAACAATGCCATTAATCCATAGTAATCCTAAAGGAAGGACCAAAGTATCCAACCATGAACACCACTCAAAAATTCTAGATAACACTTGTCGTGGTTTGAAAAAATGAACCTCTCTCCTTGGGGACCCATCTGAAGATGCGTTGGTATTGGTACCATGTAACACTAGCTCCAACTGCGGGATGAGTATTATTCTTGGGAGTGCTTGATAACTTGTGAATATTCTAGTACCTATATACCTACACACACATAAAATATCCAAGGATATCAATAGCACATCAAGAGGATACTTTCGTCCTTCCTTTATAAGTATAATGAAATGCAAGTAGCTAAATATGAGGAACAACAAATGCAATGCAAGGTAACAGTAATATTCCTAGACTCAAATGAAACTAAACCTACCTACACTAAACATGATAACCATAATAGGATAAGTGAAATCATACCATCAATGTAGTCAGTTGAGTAACCAATTCATACATGAAATATTTATTTTGTCTTTAGATATAATCCATGATAATATATCAGTGATGATAAGCTGAGTACATACCAATACTTCCATCATGTTGTAAAATGAACAAAATATGGATGTAGGAACATGGAATCCTTGATATTGATGCCATAGAGAGGGATTTCTCTAAAAATATTTATTCATCCATGCTTCTATTGGACTTATGTATGGGCCACCTCCATGATTCATTGACATTGAGGAAGAATTTTACATGAAATTGGTCATCTGATTTTGAACATGAGAGACCATTTGTAAAGGTGATCCATATAGAATATTATTTTGGGGATAGTTGTAACATATTCTTGTACCTATTCAAACATTAATTTGGATATAGAAGAATATTTTTCATCTTTGGAGCATTTATGTTAATTCCTTCAATATTCTTTAAAATTTTGAAACTGTCATCCAAAAGACTCATACCTTCATGCTTCAAATGAAAAGATAAACAATAAATGCTATGAAACTGAGTAGTGAAAATATTACATTCACACATACATGTCTTGAACTTGTTTAAATGCATCATTAAGAACTTACTGACATAGGATAGAAACGGTTGAACAAATCATGCAATATTTTCTAAGAGATGATGCAAATATTAGTGGGCATGACTTACTAGAAGGGATGAAAAACCAGTCGAATATATATATGTATGGCATACCACACTTCTCCTGGTGGTTGGAAGGAAAGGCTGAACTAAGTCATACGACACCTCATTAGGGGTGTGTTTTCCAAATATTCACACTTTGTATCATATTGCGGCATTCAGTTATAACAATCATTTGTAATATTTGGAGGTGCTTCATATTCAACTGTAGTGGAAAAAGGATTTATCCATTCTTCATTATTAGTAAAATGTACAAGCACAAAATATTTAAGAGTTTCATCATATTTTTTGATATTTGTACAATCATTTGTCCATTCTTTATTCATGTTGACTTATTCTCCCACATCTATGCTATCAGAGGGATAAAAAATAATATTTTTGGTGTTCAAGAATCATACATGGGTGGCCCAAGGAAACTCCAATAATCATTATCTTCAAGGAACTTATCATTCTCTTCTAAGAGACCCAAAATATCTTGCGGATTTGTAACTAGAGAAACCAACACTCCCTTGTACTCTTCATTCTCTTCTATGAAGGAGTCCTAGCCATCTTTTCTGAGAGTGACATCTCCTTCATATTCAAAAGTTGCTTCACTCTTGGACATACTAGCATCATCGATGAGACCTTGAAGCATTATTTCTTCAAGCAAGTTTTCTGAGACTTCATTTTTGTCAAGAGCTTCTTCCTTAACAAAATTTTCAAAATTTTCCTGTATTTCTTTTATCGGATTGATGTATTTCTCTTTTTCGAATAGATCCTTTACTTATTTCACATGAGCCATCCATCTATGTTGTTTTCCATGGCACCAATGTCTATAGAATATTTCAATCAATTTTGGAAGAGAAAATATCTTAACTTTAGGCAAGTTTGTGAACCAAACATAGGCCTTTCCTTCTAGTGAAGAGTGAACCATCTCATCTAAACACCTTCTTCCAACTCAACATCCTCTGGGAATAACAACAAAAAATTCATGACCATGTTTTCAACATATTCCTCTTTCTAATCACTAAAGTGATTCCATAGTTCGTGTGGTAGTCCATCTGAATAACCTGGGAACTTTGATAGGCCAAGTAGAGCGAAATATACTTCCATTTCTACAATAGTTGGACTATTAGGATCTTTAAAATCAAGTGGAGTATCCTCATTGATTTATTTGTTAGGAACATCTTGTTTCTCATTGTTTCGCTATGTCTCTTCCCATATATAGTTGATCATTGTTGGGAAAAATAATTGCTTATTTCAATTAACATATATTATCAACTAGGGCTTTCGTAAGCTTATGAGGTGTCATTCAAAATACGTAAGCTTGTGAAGTGTCGTGCAAAATATATGAAAAACTAGGAATAAATTGATCACACTTGCTAAACTGCTCAGAAGACATAAATAGATTGAATGAATTCACTGTGTGTATACTAATCAATCACCCTTCAAGTTTCAATATTTGTGAATTAGGATCTTGGTAAATATGATCACAAAGTTCAGATAACAATCTGGTCTTGATGCTCAAAAGATACAAATATTAAAGAAATCATACTACAACTCTTCAAAAGGTATGAGAAAATTGAATGAAGTCACCTTGTATATACATGGAAACTAGTCTCGAAATCAAACAATGATCTTGCAATAGCTGTTAGTATTATCAAAATGTTTAGGAAACAATTATGCTTCTATAACATATTGAAGAGATGCATAAAACCTTAGTGTTCAAGAAATTAAACCAAATAGATGAAATATCATAGGTCTAGGTCCTATGTCAATTAGATTCACATATGGACTTCTAAGGTTTATGATATTTCAGCCACTGGGGGAAACCGAGCACATGTGGATCCTCTAAAAGTTCTAAAAACTAATCAACACACTTGCATGGAAATTAAAAGACTGGAATAAATAGTTGAAAGTTCAGAAAACTATTTAAATGAATTGGATCTACTCTAATTGCAGAAACGTAAATGAAACTATTGAAAGAATTAAATTTGAGAAATCATCTAATTCCTTCTATGGATCTAGTTTCACTGAATTTGCATTACCAAAATGAATTTGTAATTCATGGACCAATATTAAGATAAATATGAAACAAAATTATGAAATCATAAACCCACACATCAAAGAGATGAATTTGCAACATAATTTAAATCTTTATGTTTCCTGGGATGAGTCTACAAAAAAATTATGGAAATGTTAAACACAATGTATAAGATGAATCTGAAACAAAATAAAAAAAATTAACCAAACTTGCATAAATAAAATGTATGATCTAACTCTGCAAGTACAGATCAGAACAAGGGTCCCTCTTGCCTGAGCGCATCGCAGGAAATTACATGCTCATTAATGAACCAGGAACAATGTTATTCTATTAATGAAAATGGCATTACATAAATTCTCTATCCATCCATCAAAGAATTGAAGGATCACATTTTATATGTTATGGTTACAAATAAAACATGAAATACGTGGATCTCCAAGGTCATACATATAAATAAGAAAATAATTATCTCATGATTTGGAGATATGAAATTGTGGTGGGAAATTCAAATTAGATATAATTAACCAAAATAGATTATTGTAGATTATACAAATTATGCTTGGGACAGGTTACACATATTCAATCAAGATCTGATATACCAAAAATGTCTTAACCAATTGGTGACTTATGTCTTTAGAGTTCCCTTAAAACACATCTCTGTAATTTCAGTATCTGTAATATTGAAATATGTCATTGTAGATTACCAAACTACCTAGTTCTGGTAGCCTGTATTCTTCTACAATTCCAGTAACACATATATGATTCCAGTAATAGTTGAGATCTTATAAAATATATAGAGTGGCTACAAATTATAGACATGATTAGCTGGATTATTCTGAAATTATGACCAAAGCACAAGAAATCATACATAATTGGGGATAATTACCTTATTTAGATATATGGTGAAAATGGTAAGTATAATAAGAAAATGGAAGGAAAATGATGGGTAAAATGGATAAATTTAAGTAATAAAGAGTTGTCTAGTAAGTGCGAACTTGATCAAAACTAAGGCCCAACAGTCATCCTTACGTGTTCCTCCATATCACAATCCCATTCCTCACTGAATGCATCGATCAACTGTATGAATGAAGAAATATTTTTAAGAGGAAATCCTTCATACCAATTTATGACATCCTAGTTGTCCTCTAAGTTGAGAGATAGTAGAAAGATATTCATTTTAATTTCTTCATCTATGATATTGTTTCCCTAAATAAATTGCATGAAATCCTAAATATGTGTTGCTTCCTGATACTTATATTCATGAAATAATGGAAAATTTGCCTTCCCTTTGTCTTCAATAGCATACTAATGTGGATAACCCAGAATGTGTGAAAAATCCAATATATCCATCCACAATTCATAAGAGCATGCCATATCATATGGATTCCTTCTAGTCCTCGAATAGTAATTTATTTTCTTCTATGGAATTTTTCAAGTGAGACCTTCCAAGTTATACTTAAACAATATCACCGAAGTACTAAACAAGAATGTACCTAAGAAAATGAGATGAGTTCTTGGTGGAGTCACTAGATAAACCTGTCAAGTTAGTCCTTCCAAAATATAAATATATTGATAATGAGGATGTACCTTAAGATTTACCAAGGTGTCCTTCTTGCATGTATTAATCAACTCAACCATATTGAGGTCCCCAAAAACAATGACAAAAATGTTATCCGGAAAACTAGCAGGCTAGTGTCCGGTAAGCGCATATGAGGAAATCGATCCAATGTCACCATGGTCATGTTTCTTGAACTACTTTGGAGTTTCATAACCTCCAAGGGGAGAGACATTATAGAACACCTATAAACACTAAGCCACCAAACTCTATATCTTCATATACAAGTCGTGTTAGTGACAAATTCCTTCAATCAACCTCGTAATGAAGAAGACGTACTATGTAAAAATAATGATGCTACCAAACGACAAGCAATGTATCAACAAAAATATCAACAGTTGATTCATGAAATATCTACTGTAAGTTAGAAATAAATCCAACCAATATATGCATGTTTTCATAAGAGAAGCAATGATTTTCCAATAACATGTCATCCCAATGTTATTCAGTCATTTAGGATATCATCTTATGTCCATAAACATATTACCATTCATGATCAAAATATATAACAATAAGAAGTATGTTGATAGTATCAGTATGTGAGACAATAGCCGCAGTATGTAACACAATAGTTACCAAGAACTATTTCAGACCAATAATCAATCTCACTTAATTGTATATCAGACCAACTTTTAAAACATGAACTCTATTCTTCTAGCAAATCAAATAACTAGTATTAATATGAGATGTGTCATTTATGGCATGAAAAGTAGTAGAAATATCATCCCTTTTATCCAACATTAATTGATGTATATTTACTAACCACTCTTGATGTTTTATGTTGATTTTTGTTGTAGGTATTAGGTGGTTGATATGATAATGGACAATTAGCATTAAATTGTACACTATATATAGTGGTTAAAGTATATCTTTGCATCCTAGTGGTGGGATGTAAGAGGAGAGACTGAGACCCTACGTTAAAGGTAGAGGACAAGGAGAGGAATGTGGGAGGAAAGGAGGGTTGTAGGGTAGGTTAGGGAAATGAAAAGCTAGGCCTTAGGGTATTTTTTGGTATTTTTATTATTTTTTCAGTTTTTAGGTTTTTTAGGGAGTCCATAAATTTTGCACTAGGGTATTTAGGGTCTAAAATGGAGGGTCAAATATTTAGAAGTGAAGGCCTAAATTTTACAAAGGAAAAAAATTTGAAAAAAATATATGTTTTATTTTTATTTTTTTAGGGTTTCAAACATAAAATTACAGACTTAATTCTTGTTAAATTTGAGAACCATAGATCTATAGGCCAATATGAGAGCTATTGGAAAGGAATTGTGCAGTGAAATAATTAATATCAATGTACACTGAGCAAAGAATTCATGACACAAATTTAAAATTAATCTGACAAGAATTGCTCAGGTAATCACAACATTAATATTAATTCATTAATCAGTAATAAAATGGTAGTACAATAAATAGAATTAAAATACACTGGATAGGATTTGAATCTACCAACTCTAACTAACTTTTTAGGTAACTGAGTGTGCAAAAAATCACAGTTGTATCTCACTAGTTTAACTGCAGATGTCTAAATCAGCCTATAATTAGTTAACTAATGAGGTAGGTGGAAAAAAGTCTCCACACCCCTTGCATGCATGTAGAATTGGTGCTAGGATAATTAATAGTGATCTAATTGAAATTAAATGGAGGATAACTCAGCATATATTCTTACCTACCACAACTAATTGAAGGTGACTAATGGTGGCACTCGGAGTAGGATCCTATAATGTAGGGATTTGTCCTAGAGGCACATAAAATCATGCATGCAGATGCAATAAGTGGTAGATAACCCCTAGGTGTGTCCCCCATAATCTAGTGTAGTGATAATAACTTCCTAAGTTAGTAAAAATGACCAAATAGACTATATTGGAGAAATGAGGATTAATCAATCCTAACACCACCCCCCCTTAATCCTAAATTTGGACAAATTGGGCCCTGGACACTAGGAAAAAATTCACACATAAAATATAATGAATAAAATAAGGAAAATGGAGAAACCATCATAGGAAACCCCCCTGAAAATAAGCAAGTAATCAGGAAACAAGCTTCCACACTTAAGAGAAAAAATTTCTCTTTGAGCAAAAACTTGTGAAGATATTGTTGCAATCTACAACACTATGGAGCTGTAATGCTGAATCTTGGTTATTTTATGCATCAATATCTTAGGACTGTGAATTTTAACCTCTCAAAACTAAATTATTATTTATGGAGGGATTTTCCTCTTTGGAATAAGAGGAATATGCTCAACTAAATCAGGAACATAGACAACTGCAAGATGAAAAGTGGATCCATGTAGAGCAACTAAGATCAATTTATGAGAGAGAAAAAGTGCTTGAGAATTCAAACCATGTGAGGTAAAACGAAGAAACTTATATGTTACATCCTTGAACATCAAACCATGTGAGGTAAAATCATCTCCAGGTGTTAGGAGCAAGTGTCTAGGCCAATGCAGGATATCTCCATCTTTACTAGTACTATGAGGAGATGAGCATGCGATCAAGTAGGAAGGTAGAGAAGTCCTGGGACCATGGAGAGAGAATAATTGATCTCCATAATATGATATAGCTTCTAATATATCCAATGATTCAAAAAATTTAATATCAGCAAAATCATGAGAGAAAAATGAAATCAAAACCCTAGCAACACATTTGAAAGAGACTTGAGGTAGTTGATTTTCACGCAAAAATTGATGAGAACAACTAGAGGCTCTTGAAACTTAAAATTTGAACCAAATAATGTCATATTATATCCAAGAGTGTGGAACAAAGGTTCCAAGTTCTCCACTAAGATGGTAGATGCACAATTTTCTCCTTCTTCAACAAAACTCGGAGTATTGGTGCAAGCAATCATGTAGGAATTTGCTAGAAGATTTATATCAATGAGGATGAATGGATCACTCCTAAAATATGATATTTATTCCAAAACATCCAAAGTATAAATTTTTTGCACACCATCGACAATATTGGAGAGAAAGGAATCAAATTTCTCTTTAGCTCCTTGAGCTTTCACTAGAAAACTTTGCACAAAATTTAGAACAGAAGAATCATTGGAAAATGACTGAGTATAATGGAAGGATATTTTTTCTTCAAAAATGGAGATTCAAATGTCTTCTTCTAGATTATCTATATGAGAAAATGAGATATCAGATATCTCATAAACTTCTAGAGCAACAGGAGAAGGATTCACTGCAAGGAGACTTTCAACAATTCGAATTTATTGAGTTGAAGATTCCGCTTCTTATACATTTTGAACAACTTCATATGAGAGAATAGAGGCCAATACTTTTAAAGGGATAACACATGAGGAGGTTTTGGATTCTCTCCAGCTATCATCTTCTTCTTTTTGTACATGAAAGGATCCATCTAGATTTATCCAGAGCTTGAATGGATACTCAACAGATTCCATGAGATAACACATATCATGAGATATTACCATACCCATACTTCCATATGCTCTATCAAAGTCATTTATACAATCTTATTACTCTTCATAATATTCTTTACCAACTCCAAAAGACCCATAAAGGAGATCATGGCTCTCAATATATTCAACCATCTTCAATTTCCACTCGGCATAACTAAATGGTGATAGAGGAGGAACTGATATTAAATGTATTTTGAAGTTGTACCTACAAATGCGCTACAAAAACAAACTAGTTTGCAATAATATGTCATTCGAAACCTTTCCACCTTGAAATGTGCACTTTTTCTAGAGTATGTCACACCTGAATAGACTTCTCTAGGAAAAATCCGGAGGTAGAAATGCTATGATTTCAGGAATTATGTGGGAACTCAACTGCTTTTGGTGCACAATGGAGGTTTCTAAGGTTTGAGTTTTATCCTAAAAAGGGATCTGGTACCCTGTTAAATTTTAGAACCATATATATACAAGCCAATATGAGAGCTATTGGAAAGGAATTATGCAATGGAATAGTTAAGATCAATGTACACTGAGAAAATAATTCATGACATAAATTTTAGATTAATCAAACAAGAANGAACATTAATATTAATTTGTTAATCAGTAATACAATGGTAGTACAATAAATAGAATTTGAATATTGTAGATAGGATTTGAATATACCAACTCTAAATGGTTGTTTAGCTATCTCAGTGTGGAAAAATCACAACTAGAGCTCACCAGTTTAAGTCTGGATGTCTAAATCAGTCTGCAATCAGTTAACTGATGAGGTAGGCGTACAAAAGGTGCCACAACCCCTGCATGCATGAAAAAATGGCTCTAGGCTAATTGAAGTGAGAAGAACTATTTATATGTTCTCACACTCACTTTTTACAAATAGAACCAGGCTGACATGCCTTCAAAATGTAAATTTGAAATTATAACATGTCAAATTAAAATTATAACATAAATAATATAAAATTGTCAAATATGTGGGTAATTTGGGGAATTTTCCCTGGATTTTACCCAAAAATGACTAAAATATCTAAAACTGAGAAGATTACTTTAATTTAACGATGGAGTAAGCCAGGGGGGGTCATGCCCCATATAACCCCAACAATTTTGATAATCCCTCAACTCCCCCGCAAAAAGAAAATCAAGCAATACATCCTGGTGAGGATGATAACGTCATCTCTGGAAGAGGCTCAAGGAGAGAGGGCAGTAGGTTGCAGACGGAACAAGAGAGTGCGTAAGGTGACATGCAAGAGAGACAATATCCTCATAGCTATAAGAAATTCAATTGTAATATAAATACATCGGAGGGTTCATGTGACCCAGTGACCCACCCCTAGGAGCCACAAAAACAAACCCCATGGTTAAAAACCCCAACAAAGGGTAGTAATAAATTCCATTAATCCATAGTAATCCTAAAGGAAGGACCAAAAGGTCCAGCCATGACCAGCACTTAGGAAATGCTAGATAACACCAATCATGGTCTGAAAAAATGACCCTCTTTCCCTATAGAAACATATAAAGGTGTGACGGTACTGGTACCACGAAATAGGATCCTTAACACACCAACTATTAACAACGTATAAAAGAAGACAAGGGATGATGATAAATGGTTATTGTTGTGTGGATATCCATATAGAATAGAGAGTCGAGTGGGGTATAGATAGATCCCAGTAATTCATATTCAGGTCCAATCTAAAATGAGTCATGGAACCAACAAATAAATGAACAGCTGCATGATAGACCAAGAATTCTCGCACAAAAAGACCAATGGTACCTGTACAGGAATAAACCTCTAGAGCGGTGTGATGTACCAAAATTGGAATCGAGGAACAACAAATAAAAACTCATCCAAGGTGTCTAAGATATGATACCACTATCATATCCTTGATATGTAATTAAAGAGATACCAATCCCACAAACTGATCATTTTTTATCTAGTTCAACACTTTTGTTGAAAATTTTTCTTGCAACCTCCTAACAACACTTTAACTAGCACAATTTTGGCACTGGGAGCTAGTGTAATACCCCGGTTGCATTAAAAATACATGATACACATATTGTAAATAATCTTGGTGCAGAAGGCCCCACCATCGATTTGGTTATGTTGTGTTTTTGTTTTGGGGATGGTCATCGATGGTATATCGAGACATACGACATATATTTAATTGTGGCATCATGTAAACACGCATTTTAATTAAATAACCCAACCATATATGTTCGTGGAAACTAAAATGAGAAGGGGCATGATTCCAAAGGGTAAGGAAGGGGAATGTGGAACTTTGAGTCATGGGGGAAAGCCATGTGTCACCACCACCCTTAATTATTCCATTGTTAGTTGGAGCGGTGATTGGCTGGCAGGAAAACCACCACCACACCCATGCCCACTCACACTCTCCCCACGATGCATCTGTTGGTCTATCCACGCACCAGATCACAAGTCTGTTCATCTCCTCTCAGGTGAGATGAGATAAAAGGTTCCACATTCCATTGTAGGGGGTTCGGTTCCTTTATGCCTCACCGATTGTTGGCTTACGAGAATGCTAGTTCTGCCTCACGAATTTGAAGGCTTGAGGATCGATTTCTTTCCTTCATTCACGCAGAGTTTGTGTCTTTTTCCACCATTCCTAGGCTGCATAATGTTCTGTCATTTTTTTCCATCGTTTAATCATGAGTTGAAGACTGCTACTCTATTGCTGGGTCATGACCATAATTTTCTTCCACATTTTGTTTAGCTATGTCTTTTTCCATCCCGCACAGTTTGGGAGTTTTTTTCTCTTCCCATTTTCTAGTCTATGTAGTTAGTCCAGCGATTGCATTAAGGATCGGTGCTGAGGGTTCATAGTGTTGTGGACTGTTTTTTGTCCACAAATGATTGGCTATGTTTTCCCTATAAAGCTTGTCTGGTTGTTTGGTTGCTTGCATGCAGCATTTTTTTCCACGAATTGCCTTGGAGTGGGGAATGAGGGCCTGAGATACTTGATAAACCTGGTGGCTTAGAACCACACAGACAGAGCCGCTGAGCTGTTTTTCTTCTCCACAACCCTTGAATAGCACTGGAAGGGATATTAGGGTCTGAGGGACAGCGTTGCAGTGAAAGGACTGATTTCCTTGTGTTGGGTTTGTGTGGGTGTTCTACAAGCCAATCTAGTTTGGGTGTCAATGCAGCAGCTTAGCATTAGCCTTTCCCAGCTTCTGGATGGCCTGATAAACCCAACTTTGTTGGCTTGGCTGATCCATTGTTCGCCTGATAAACCCAACTGTGTTGGCTTGGCTGAATTGGGTACCCTTTGGGTGTTGTTATCTGTGGCTATGTGTAAGCCTGTTAGTTCCTTATTCCTTAGGGAATCATGCCCATATCGGGGGTGGTAGCGTTGCTGAGAGATTAAAGAGCACGCGGGCCTATGGTTGGGTGGAATCTTCCAGTGACATAGCTGGTTGCGGAACAATTTCTCTATAAGATAAGTACTCTTGCCTAACTTGTGTCCACAATTATATATTTACCATTGATGAATGATAATATACATGTTAAATGCTGATCTATATATGCATGAATGTAGATTGATATGTTTTGCTTCTATTGCATATATGAGTGATTATGCTTCATAAAATGTTTATGTTTTAAGTATCATGCTTCAACACTATAAGTATGTATGTCAATGTTCATGGGGCTAGACGCCCGGATGATTTGACGTATAGTAGCATCCTATTCACCAGTCGGAGGGTTGAGGACATTAAAGTGTGGTATCAGAGCCCTGGTTGCAGTATGGGCGTGAATGGGCCATGAAGATGTAGTGATAAAGTTATGTTGTAGCATGGGCCTGAATGGGCCATGATAGATCAAATGGCAGAAGTAGGTTTCCTTCTACCCAGCAGCAATTAGAAAAGTGTGATAGAAAAACCTCAACTTCAAAATTTTCTAAGTGCCAGAACTATTAACCCATCGGATCACTTACTGGGAAGGCCACTCGACGGATAGTTGATTCGACGGCCGATGCAGCAGAAGACTACAGAGGAAAAAGTTCAAAAAAAATTTAAGTGTTTGGCCATTGGCACATCAGGACACTTAGATGAATGGATCGCCGATGCTTAGCTGATTGACCGTCACCGTTACAGATGGCTAGACCACTACGCCTCCAACGGGTAGAGCCTCTGACTGCCAATGGCATAGAATTTTCAAAAAAAATTCTAATTGTTGACTTCGTCGGCCATCGGAGCATGTTAGTAGTATGCATCGCCAATGAACAACGGAATGCATTAGATGATTTGCGTCACCATTGCGGGTAGCTAGAATACTATCCTTCTGACGGATAGAGCTTGCAACAGCCAACGGCGTAAAGAAAGTTTAAAATTTTTTCTAAGGCCTGAAATTGTCGGCCATTGAAAGAAGATAGTTTTTTGTACGTCTGCCATTGCAGAAGCCTAGAGCACTAGTCTTCCGACAGGGAGAAGCTCCGACTGCTGATGCCGGTCAAAATCAGTTTGTCGATCGAAAAGCATTAGAGGATTGGACTGCCGATCGGGAAAGGATCGAAGATGATGAGCCACTGTTGCAGCTGTTGATCGAACTAACCCGCAGATGCTTTAGTCTTCCACTCACCGATGGCGAGGTGTTAGTGGATTATGGAGCCAACAGAGTCAGTGTAATATAGAGAAAGTTTTCGGTGACAGAAGAAGAAAGTTTCAAAATTTTGTTTAAGTGTTGAAATCATTGGCAAAAGTTAGTTGATGAGACCGTCGATGGACATCAGTGGAAAATAGTTGATCAAGCACCCGCCATTGCAGATGGCTAGACCACTATGCATCTGATAAATAGAGCCTCCAACCACCGATCATGCAGAATTTTTGAAAGGGAATAGGATTATCAACGATTGGAGGAGAATAGTCGTTGACATAACCAATGAACAGAAGATGGAAGAACAAATGCCATGGAAGACAAGGCAAGAAGAAATTCAAAATTTTCTCTAAGGCATGAGATCATCGGCCATCGGGAAATGTTAGTGGATCGGATCACCGATCGAAAAAATTTCAATGAAGGTGACCCGCCATTGCGGCTGCTTAGTCAACTATCCCTCTGACGCTGTAGTGATTAGTGCTTCCGACATCCGATGAGAAGAAAATTTGAAAATTTTGTTTAAATGTAAGGATGTCGGAATGTTATTCGAGAATGGTAAGGGTTTGAGAGCCACTGTTGTGGCAGTATAAGACACTATCTCCCTGATGGTTAGTAGGTCCAACAGCCAATAATGTCCGCAGAACCCACAGATAAATCGCTTTCTGCCATTGCAACTGCCTAGGATACTAACCATCCAATGCAATAACGTAGCCGATTGCCGACACACAAAGGAGGTAAGTTGCCATTTGGATCACCACAACGACAGGAAATGGAGTGACTTGGATCACCGGTGTGTGGGGTAGTCCTTCTGACGACCGATAGGCTTGTGGCCGTGGAAGACACAGGAGGTTTATTGGCCACGGTTGTGGAAACCGAGATGACTAGCCACCTGATGTACAAGACAACCGACCACCTATGCAGTGCATAAGCTAGTTTCCATCACCAATTCGGTTTGGAAAGTTGGATGTGGATCCCATGCAAAGGAAGGGAATAGACCAACGAATCACCGATGAAGACGTGGGATTGGAGGAAAAACTGGGAAGAGCTGAAAAAACATCGGAAATTTGTTAATGGTCGGATTGACAATGTGAAGCTCAGCCGATTCACCCGCGAAAATGGTGGGAAGATCATTTTTCACCGTTGCGGCTGCTCAAAGGACTATGTGCCCGATGCACAGTCAACTTGCTCACTGATGCAGATCAGAAGTGTAGTTGTTTTGACCACTGTGGAATCAGAATAATAGCTGGGATGAGGTCCGATTACGGCCTAAGGAAATTTGGGTTTTTCAAAGGGATTTAACAACAAATTTTCGAGCATTTTTCGACTTCCTTTCAATTGATTTTCAGCGGATTTCAGCAAATTATCAGCGGTCACAGGGCTGAAAAGAAATAAGGAAAATTCTATGTTTTAGCATAATTGTTGTTTTATGAAATTTCCATAAGAAAAAGGTAAGTAGTTTTGATTTATATTGATGTATGCATCTAATATTTTTCTACTAACACATTTGTAGAACTATAGATAATTTCCGAGAGTAGTACTCTAGAAAGAACAGTGTGGTAAAGCAAGAGGTGGTCCAGTTATGAGAACCCATGGTGGGTATGATGCTTGGGATTCTTACGAGTGAGCAGAAGATGCCATGGGAGAAAATGTCCGTAATGGAAATGAGTACATAGAGTCTAATGGAAGGAGATTCTAGGGGACACCGTCCGAGGTTGTAGCCACCATGAGAAGCTTGGTTAAATCCCAGGAAGAGCAGCATTAGTTGAATGCTGCCATATTGCAAAGTTTGATAGATTTACAAAAAAAGATAGATTCTGGACAAGGTACATCAAGACTGGAAAGAAGTAAGAGTAGCACTAGGAGAAGAAGAAGGACTTCCAGTGGATGATCTGACTCTGAAGAATCTAGTGGAGATACAAGTTCATCTTCTCATAAAAGGAAAAGAAGAAGGCACCATAGGGATTTCTCTCGAGATGAATTTAAGAAAGATAAACCTCCTACATTTGATGGTGAGATAAAGACAGGAAAAGAAGCTGAAGGTTGGCTTCTTGGGATCAAGAATTACTTTCAGGTGCAAGATTATTCAGGAAACATGAAGGCACAAGTCGCCATATTCAGTCTAAATGGAAGGGCATCCATTTGGTGGGAACACTTCAAGCAGGTAAAGAATATCAGTGAAAGGAAACTGAAATGGAAACAGTTCAAGAAGTATTTCAGGCAGAAATACCTTTCTGACAGGTATTATGATGACAAGATCAAGGAGTTCCATGAGCTGAGATTGGGACAGCAGACCATGGATGAATATGCAAATAAATTCTTGGAATTGTTGAGGTATGTCCGGTACATTAGAGATGAAAAAGTTAAGATCCAGTGGTTTCTAACTGGATTGCCTCAAGCCTACAAAGATAGAATTGAGTTCTATGAGCCGAGAACTCTCAAAGAAGTAATAAGAAAGGTTAAATATTTCTATGAGCAGAGCAAATGTAAACCTGATTACCATAAGGCATGGAAGGACAAGAAGAATGAAAAGTTTGACCAAAGAAGGAAAGGGTTTAAACCTTCTAGATTCAGGAATCAGCAGAAGCAGCCATCCCAAGCCGCGAGTAAGCTAGTTGGAGTGTTAGGAGAAAATCCTAAAGAGCCACAACAGAATAAAGGTCCACTCAAATGTTGGAAATGTGAAGGACCTCACTTGCGCAGATATTGTCCCCTTGAGAATGAAAGTGTAAGGCCAGCTTATAACCTTCAGGGAGTAGAAACAGTGGGTCAAGTAGCAAGGGCAGTCCCTAGAATTTATGCAGCACTAGAGGACCACCAGGCAGATCATCAATCAACTGTGGTTGAAGTTGCAGGTAAGATTGTTGAACAATCTATTTCTATTTTGATTGACATTGGTTCTACTCACAATTATATCACTCCTTGGGTAGTGGAGATTTGTGCTTTTAAGAAGGTAAAGCATCGAAAATCTTGGTTAGTTCAGCTAGCCACTGGGACTAAGAGAAAATCCAGTGACATGGTAGAGAATTTCCCATTGGTCATGAATGGATTGAACACTTGTGTAGATCTGAATGTTCTACTGCTTGGTTCCTATGATGTTCTCAATGGAATGGATTGGTTAGAAGCTCATAAAAAGAAACTTGACTACTATAACAAGAATTTTGAATGCACAGATGAAGAAGGAAACCCAGTAGTTGTGAAGGGTATTCCAAAGGTAATTTCAGTAAGACAGGTTTCAGCAATGTAGTTGAACAATTTCTGTAGGAAAGGCTGCCAGTTGTATGCAGCTCATATTCTGGAACCAACAAGAGATGAAACTCCTAGTTTGGAGGACTATTAGGTGTTACAAGAATTCAAGGATGTGTTTCCTGATAAGATTCCAGGGCTTCCTCCACAGAGGAAAATTGATTTCACCATTGAACTTGTGCCAGGAACAGCATTAGTGTCCAAGATAGCCTACATAATGAGTACACCAGAGATGCTAGAATTGAAGATGCAACTGCAAGAGTTGTTGGAAAAGAAGTATATCTGATTGAGTGTGTCTCCTAGGGGAGCACCAATTCTATTTGTAAAGAAGAAGGATGGTACACTCAGGTTATGTATTGATTATAGATATTTGAACAAGGTTACTGTGAAGAATAAATATCCTTTCCCTAGGATTGATGACCTCTTTGATCAAATGAGAAGAGCAAATGTATTTTCCAAGATTGACTGGAGGTCTAGTTACCATCAGGTGAGAATCAAGGACGAAGACATTCATAAGACAGCCTTTAGGACAAGTTATGGACATTATGAGTTTGTAGTGGTACTGTTTGGTCTCAAAAATGCACCAGCTACATTTATGTGCCTTATGAACACCGTCTTTAGTAAGTATTTGGACAAGTTTGTTATTGTTTTCCTTGATGACATTCTTGTTTATTCTAAGAATGAGGAAGAGCGTGAAGAGCATTTGAGATTGACATTGCAAGTGCTGAGGGAACATCAGTTGTATGAAAAACTAAGCAAGTGTGACTTCTACAGGGATAGAATTCAGTACTTGGGTCACATTATCTCAAAAGAGTGTATATCAGTAGACCCTGAGAAGATCAAAGCCATTATGAATTGGCCTACTCCAAGAAATGTGACGGATGTAAGATCTTTATGGGACTTGCAGGATACTACAGGAGATTCATTGAAGGATTTTCCAAGGTTACACATGCCATCACTTCTTTGCAAAAGAAGGGGATGAAGTTCAAATGGAATTCGAAGTGTGAAGAAATATTCCAGCGGTTGAAGAACCTTTTCACCAGTGCACTAGTATTGAAATTTGCAGACCTAGAAAAAGATTTTGTGGTGTGTACAGATGCATGCAGACAAGGGCTTGGAGGAGTCCTTATGCAGGACAACCACGTGATATTTTATGAGTCGAGAAAGCTGAAGGAGCATGAGAAGAACTATGCCACTCATGATCTAGAGCTTGCGGCCATAATACATGCTCTCAAGATGTGGAGACATTACTTGATGGGTAGAAGATTTGAGCTCAGAACAGACCATTGTGGTCTGAAGTACTTGTTTGATCAGCCTACTATGAATGCTAGGCAAGTGAGATGGATGGATTTTATATGTGAGTTTGATTTTGAAATCAAGCACATAAAAGGAAAAGAGAACAAGGTAGTTGATGCACTCAGCAGGAAGGTACAGGAAATGCATGTGGCATCTCTTAGTATTTTCCAATCAGAATTGAGGCAGCAGATTGTTAATCATGTTGTCGGAGATGAAATGTATGAGCAGGTAAAAGAAAAATTGCAGCAGCAAAGTCTTGAGAAGAGGTATGAGGGATATAAATTGGAAGAAGATGGACTTCTCACTTTTAAAGGCAGAATTTATATTTCGAATGTAGCAAAATTGAGGAGAGTTGTTATGGATGAAATCCATCAAGCTCTATATTCTGGTCACCCAGGATATCAGAAGACAATTGCTACAGCTAGAAGGCAGTACTTTTGGCCAGGTATGAAAAAGGACATGGTTGAGTACATTTCAAGGTGCATGAAATTTCAACAGGTAAAAGGTCGAGCATCAACATCCAGTAATTTTGTTGCAGCCTTTGCCAATTCCGGAATGGAAATGGGAAGTTATTTCCATGGATTTTATTACAGGATTGTCAATGACTTGGAGACAACATGATTCCATCATGGTTGTGGTAGACAAGTTGACAAAAGTAGCACATTTTATACCAGTGAAGTCTACGCACAAGACTGATGACATTAAAAATATTTTTATGAAGGAGATTTTCAAATTGCATGGATTGCCGAAGGCAATAATTTCTGACAGAGATGTCAAATTCACTTCCAATTGGAAGGGGTTGTTTGCAGATTTGGGTACAAAGTTAAACTTTAGCACTGCATACCATCCTCAGACAGATGGACAGACATAAAGATTTAATCAGGTGCTTGAAGGTATGCTTCGCATGTATGTGATGGACAAACCATCCAAGTGGGAAGATTACTTACACTTGGTAGAGTTTGCTTACAACAATGGACAAAAAGCATCCTTGGGGATGAGTCTATATGAAGTTTTGTATGGAAGAAGGTGTAGGACATGAGTGACTTGGGATAACCCAGTGAACAGAGTTGTACTTGGACTAGAATTGCTCAAGTAAATGGAGCAAGAGGTTGTAAAGATTAGGCAGAATCTGAAGGCAGCACATGACAGACATAATAGCTATGCAAATAAGCATAGGATAAACAGGGAGTTTAGTGTTGGGGATCATGTTTACCTCAAAGTGAAAGCAAAGAAGAGTTCCTTGAAGCTTGGAAGTTGT
Source organism: Pseudotsuga menziesii (assembly GCA_001517045.1). Classification (NCBI taxonomy): domain Eukaryota; kingdom Viridiplantae; phylum Streptophyta; class Pinopsida; order Pinales; family Pinaceae; genus Pseudotsuga; species Pseudotsuga menziesii. The sequence continues at coordinate 193,211 of LPNX010235359.1, read as the reverse complement.
GCCAAGTTGTCACCTAGATATTGTGGGCTATTTGAAGTGCTTGAAAGAATAGGGCCTATTGCATATAGACTTGCATTTCCTGCTAGTACTAGAGCTCATAATGTTTTTCATGTTTCTTTGCTTAAGAAATATGTACATGATCCTAACCATGTGATAAATTGGGATGTGATCCAGGTGGAACCCGAGGGAGAATTCCAAATCGAACCAATGCACATCCTCGACAGAAAGGTCACAATGCTCTGGAATCGAGCCATATGGCAGGTAAAGGTGCAATGGGAGCATTCCGGACCTGAAGAAGCTACGTGGGAGCTGGAGGATGCCATGCGATTGGCACATCCACTTTTGTTCAAGCCTACGGAACAATGAGGCGGTACCAGTGTAGCATTTTGTTCAAGTTTTGCAAATCACTGAGGATAGTGTTATTGAAGGGGTAGGGGAATGTAATACCCCGGTTTTAACCCTACTTGCATTAAAAATACATGATATACATATTGTAAATAATCTTGGTGCGGAGCTAAAGGCCAAGGCCCCACCATCGATTTGGTTATGTTGTGTTTCTATTTTTGGGATGGTCACCGATGGTATATCGAGACATATGACATATATTTAATTGTGCCATCATGTAAACACACATTTTAATTAAATAACCCAACCAGCTATGTTCGCAGCAGCTAAAATAAGGGGCATGATTCCAAAGGGTAAGGAAGGGGAATGTTGAACTTTGAGTCATGGGGGAAATCCATGTGTCACCACCACCCTTAATTATTCCATTGTTAGTTGGAGCAGAGATTGGCTGGTAGGAAAACCACCACCATGCCCAAGCCCCCTCACACTCTCCCCATGATGCATCTATTGGTCTATCCACTCACCATATCACAAGTCTATTCTTCTCCTCTCAGGCGAGTTGAGATAAAAGATTCCACATTCCATTATAGGGGGCTCGGTTCCTTTTTGCCTCACTGATTGTTGGCTTGTAAGAATGCTAGTTCTGCCTCACGAATTTGAATTCTTGCAGATCGATTTCTTTCCTCTGTTCATGCAGAGTCTGTGTCTTTTTCCATCATTGACAGGTTGCATAATGTTCTGTCATTTTTTTCCATCGTTGAATCATGAATTGAAGACTGCTACTCTATTGTTGGGTCGTGACCGTAATTTTCTTCCACATTTTGTTTAGCTGTGTCTTTTTCCATCCCGCACGGTTTGGAAGTTTTGTTCTCTTCCCATTTTCTAGTCTGTGCAGTTACTCCAGTGATTGCATTAAGGATCGGTGCTGAGGGTTCATAGTGTTGTGGACTACTATTTGTCCATGAATGATTGGCTATGTTTTCCTTGTAAAGCTTGTCTGGTTATTTGGCTGCTTGCATACAGTAGTTTTTTCCATGGATTGCCTTGGAGTGGGGAATGAGGGCCTGAGATTCTTGATAAACCTGGTGGTTGAGAACCACACAGACAGGGCCGCTAAGCTAGTTTTCTTCTCTGCAACCCCTGAATAGCACTGGAAGGGAGATTAGGGTATAAGGGACTGTGTTGCAGAGAAAGGACTGGTTTCCTTGTGTTGGGTGTGTGTGGGTGTTCTAGGAGCCAGTCTGGTTTGAGTGTTGGTGCACCAAATTAGCATTAGCCTTTCCCAGCTCCTGGATGGCCTAATAAACCCAACTTTGTTGGCTTGGCTGATCCATTGTTCACATGATAAATCCAACTATGTTGGCTTGGCTGAATTGGGTACCCTTGGGGTGTTGTTATCTGTGGATATGTGTAATCCTGTTAGTTCCTTATTCCTTGGGGAATCATGCCTGGCTCGGGGGTGGCAGCGTTGCTGAGAGATTAAAGAGCATGCGGGCCTATGGTTGGGTGGAACATTGTAGCGACGTAGCTGGTTGTGGAACAATTTCTCTATAAGATAAGTACTCTTTCCTAACTTGTGTCTACAATTATATATTTACCATTGATGAATGATGATATACATGTTAAATTCTGATCTATATATGCATTAATGTAGATTGATATGTTTTTCTTCCGTTCTTTATATGAGTGATTATGCTTCGTAAAATGTTTTATGTTTTAAGTATCATGCTTCAGCACTATAAGTATGTATGTTCATGTTCATGGGTCTAGACACCTGGATGATTTGACGTATAGTAGTGTCCTCTTCGCTGGTCGAAGGGTCGGGGACATTACAGCTAGTATTTTCCAAACAATCCAAAATGGCACCAAATATTATATATTTTTAGATCAATAGCAACGGATAGTTCCTAACACATTCTAATTTACTCCAATTATCTTATGATAGACTACATGGGTCATGAATGGAAGCTTCAAATAGTGAAACCCAAGGTAAGGTCGTAAGTGTTATTGAGGATATATACCGGTTTGGTGAAATGATTATAAATTATTCGTTCAAAAACCTTTTTGAGCGAAAAAAATAAGTTTTCCTTACTATAAAAATATCTCCCAACAAAACCTAAAGGGTTTCAAAACTTATAAATACATGGAAATGGGTGAACTATAAGTATTTATTTCGGGGCTTGCACAGAATGACACTGAACAATACTCAAAGCTCATATCTATAACATGGGTAGGGATAAGAAACCTTAGTACAATATGTAGTGGAAACATATGGGTATGAAACACTCATATCATAGGCATTGGATTCCATACATACTGTGGTGGGCACATTCTCTGGGTACATCACACCTGGGATGGTCCTATGACCACATGGTTTCAGTTGCCGCGACTTTTGTGGAAACCCAATGTCTCTTGGTGCTTCGTCGGATGTATATAAACTTAGTGTATGATGTTAAATAAATTGGGTACCTTAGGTAATAGAATAAGCTCGTGGAAATGTAGATTTATGAATTTGGAGGAAAAATAACAAAGTGGGGCTACGCGAAAACCTTGTTTCCAACTCAATCCAAAAACTAGTAAATGCTCTCAAATTTTATATCTATATATAGGGTTGTGTCCAATTTTTTCCTAGATACCTATATAAACTTATAGAATCATATTTTTAATTACAAAAAGGAATATATTCTTGAAACAGTGAGAGCTAGTCGAAATTGGCTAATGGAAGAGCAAGGGTGGAATTGTCTTTTGTAAAGGAAATTGGATCTGCAGAAGGGAATTCGAATATGGAACATACACCTATAGTAGGTATTAAAAAATATTAATATCATAGTGATACATTATAATTAACACATTTATCATGCATTCTCATCTTATGAAAGAGACAACAAATAATTGAATAGGTGCATAGCAAAATAGAAGCATGAGAACATTGGAGCTTTTATTATGAATCAAAATTATGAGAATACATCAAATGACAATATGGTATGAATAAAATAATATAAATTATATGTAATATGTTTCCAACTCCACTTCACCAATTCCTTGGTTACTTAGATGTTGAATGGCGCCATCACCCAACTCGTTTGCAAGGGGAGCATCACCCAAGAAATCACAAGGCTAATAAAATCAATGGAATTCAAGTAAACAATCAACTAGCACCCAATTATGTGCTATGCATCCCTTTTTAAACTTTTCCCTTGCACCCAATACCATATTCCAAAACCATGGATTAGAGAAAAGCATGGACAAGAGTAATTTTCCCTTACTTATCCAATACCATGGAAAAATATCATGGATCATCCCAAAACCATACATTGAGTAGTTAGTGGTCCAAATTTCTCCATTATCACCATAATTTCCCCCTCTAGCCTCCTTGACCACTTACCTCCTTTTTTCAACCACTTTAACCACTTCTTTCTCCTAATTACACTTAGTTTCTTTGTTTTAACAAAATGACCAAATACATTGAATAATTATTACATTTGGTACAAAAACCTCCCTCGAAACCTCTTTGACTTGGTTAACTTATTTAATGCATGTATGATCTTTCCTAGGCTCCACAATGACCCCGTTCACACCTTGGACCAACCTTACTTGAGAAAATGTGAAAAAAAATGACCTTCAACCATCTGTTTGAACTTCTTCATGTGGCCACCTATGAAAATTTTTCAACCTTTGGCCCCTCCTAGATAATTCTTAAATAAAATTTCCTAGGTGAGTTAGGACCAAAAACCATAGCAAAATTTAGGAACAAGAAAAGTACTCCCCTCTTAATCTTTCTTGTCCTCAAGTAATGAAACCATGGAAGAAATTCCACAATGAATCAAACTCCATTCCAAAGATGCTTTTGTACATATGGATGATTGATCCAAGGGAACCAAACAGGGTAATTTTTAGGGAAGAAATTTCGCCAATTGATTATTTTTCGGGTTTTTTCCCAAAAAATAAGTTCATTATTTGGTCATTTCTAGTGTCTAATATTGCATATATTTACATAAAATATGTTTTTTTAATCATAATATTTGCCAAAATTTACACATTTCAGTGTTAATTTTATGTTTCATATTTAATATTTGGGCCTACCTATCTATAAACATGTTTTTTTCAATCCAAAGCAATCGCCTAGAATATTATACTTAGGTACAATATTAGAATCCTTGAAAAATACCCTAGAACCAAACCACCCACTCTATGTTCCGTAACTGGATATTATATGATCATGGGTATCAATAGCAAATAAATGAAAGTGAAAAATGTGCATGCCTCATTGCATGATCCCACAAACCAACTGACATGGTAAACATCTCCATCTACCATCGGCAAGATAAACCACTCATAATATTTCACATGAAAGACCATGAATGCACTGTAATTATCTCTATACTGCATCTTTGAACTCCCACTAAACTTTGAAGGGAATCTCCAAAAGGATAGCTCCATCTACTCACCATCCAACCATGCACTTAGTGTGAATACTAAGCATAAATAATACCTATATCCCAAATGATAATAAAAAATGCAAGGTGTAAGATACATCCTCCAATGCACCATGCATGCAAACCAGAAGTCCATTGAAAGAAATGTTCCCTGAGTAGGAAACTAAAGAAAGTGAAAACTTTTGAAATCGTTAGAGAGAAGGTTGGCTTGATCCATCAAGCCAACATGCAAACAACTCCTCCAAATACAAGCGATTCCAAGATACCATCACTTTCATTTCACTGCCATTAATTCTAATGTGATCCAACAAGACCCATTAGGAAAACGAATGCTTGGATCCCACAACCTCCACTACAAGTATTCATGTGATAGTGTCAAAGGTGAAAACTTGACATCCGAATGAATGCTAGGGTACAATCTCTAGTTTGCATCCTCCAAACATGATCAACACTATGTAGAATTTGGCACCATGAAGGGTACTAGGAAGGATGAAAGAACCATCATGAGGAATGACAAGATCATGAAACCGTACTAAAAGTGTGTCAATATCAATGTTGGTCCAAATCATAGAGATACCATCCATCATGAAACATGCATCCTCAAGGCCAAACCCAAACAAGTATCCCTGAATCAAAAACGAGGTTCTTATGTGTCCAATGCACACATGAATTAAAGGTGACATCAATGAAGTTCAAGTGACAAGGGTGAAAATCCCATTTCCCATCTAAAAAATGGTAGGCGTTCTCAAAGAGAAAAGAATGCCATCCATCATGAAATATGCATCCTCTTGGTAGGAACAAACCCAAGCAAGTATCTCCTAATCAACAAGAAGTTTCTTATGTGTCGAAAACACATAAGAATAAAAGGTGGCATAAATGAAGCTCAAGTGAGGTTTAAAATATTATGATAGACTTCATGGGCCATGAATGTAATATTCATACAGTGAAAACCAAGGCAATGTTGTAAGTGTTATTGAGGATATACTGGTTCAATGAAATGATCATAAATTATTTGTTTCAAAACCTTTTAGGATGAAATGGAAAGTGTTACTCACTAGAAATAGAGCTCCCAACACAATGGAATAGGTTTTAGAACTCGTAAAGACACAGAAAGGGGTAAACCATAAGTATTTATTTCATGGATTGTACAGAATGACACTAGTGGAGACTCAAAGTACAAATCTATAACATGGGTAGGGTTGAGACACACTAATACAATATAAAGTGGAAACATGTAGGTCTTAAACACTCATATCATAGGGATTGGATTCCATACATATTGTGGTGGGAACATTCTCTAGGTATGCCACACCCGGGATGGTCCTAAGACAACATGGTTTCAGTCTTCAGGACTTATTTGGAAACCCAATGGCTTGTGGTGATTTAGAAAATGTATCTAACCTCAAGGTAGGAACAACATTGGGTAACATTATGTAATAGTAGCAGGTCATGGAAATATAGATTTATGAATTTTGAGGAAACATAAGGAAGTGGGACTACGTAGAAACCATGTTTCCAACTCGATCTAAAAACTAGTTCATGATCACAAATTTTAGATATCAAGGTAGGGAGGGGACCAATTTTGTCCTAGATACCCAGAAAAAAAAAGCTACAGATTCATATTTGGACTTATGGAAAGAAATATATTCCTGAAACAATGAGAGCTAATCGAAATTGGCTAGTGGAAGAGCAAGGGTGGAATTGTCTTTTGTAAAGGGAATTTGATCTGCAAAAAGGAATTTGGATATGGAACATAAACTTATATGAGGTCTCAAAAAATATGCATTTTATAGCGATACACCATCATTAACACATTTATCATCCATTCTCATATTGTAAAAGAGACAACAAATAATTGCATAGATGCATACCAAAATAGAAGCTTAAGAACACTAGAGCTTTTATTATGAATAAAAAATTATGAGAATACATCAGATGAAAATATGGTATGCATCAAACATTATCAATGAGTTGGATTATGTTTCTAACTGCACTTCACCAATTCCTTGGTTACTTAGATGTTGAAGGGTGACATCACCCAACTAGTTTGCAAGGGGGAAATTACGCAAACAAATCAATGGAATTCAAGTAAGCAATTAGATAACCCCAAATGATGCACTGCCTAACTTTTTAAAATTTTCCCTTGCACCAAATACCACACCCCAAAACCATGGCTTAGAGAAAACCATGGACAATACCATTTTCCCCTTACTTAGCCAATACCATGGACAAATACCATGGATTATTCAAAAACCATACATTGAGCAGTTAGTTTTCTAAATTGCTCCTTTATCACCATAAGTGCACCCTATAACCTCCTTAAACACTTCCCTCATTTTTCCAACCACTTTTACCACTTGTTCCTCCTAATTACACTTAGTTTTCCTATTTTAATAAAATGACCAAATACATTGCATAATTATTCCATTTGGTCCAAAAACCTCCCTAGGTGCCTCTTTGACTTAGTTCACGTATTTAATGCATGTATGAGCTCTCCTAGGTTCCATAATGACCCCATTCACATCTTGTACCAACCTTACTTGAGAAAATGTAGACAAACATAACCTTCAACCATCTAACCAACTTCTTCATGTGGCCACCTAGGCAAATTATCCAACCTTTGGCACCTCCTAGATAATTCTTCAATAAAATTGCCTAGGTGACTTAAGCCAAAATACCATAGAAACATTTAGGAACATGAGAAGAAAGTATATCATTTCTTGGCATATAAAGTTTTCTGAAGGCATATGTTCCACCATGGAAGGCTACAACAAAGCTAGTTCACTACCTAATGATTCAAAGTATATCCTCACCACACTAGAAATTCCACAAGGGGTCAATATTGAGGGAAATATGTTGGGAAAGATAGCAGGACTAAGGTATTGATACCATGACCTGGTGGATTTGAAAAAGTTTCTGGAATTAGAAATAGGGAAGTACTTACACATAAGACTCAGCATAGACATAGGGGTAGTCACATTCAAGCCACATGAGTGGGAAATAGGACTGCAACAAACAGGAATACTGAGCGTGTTGGAAATTCCACACTTTGGTTATAGCACAGAGATTAATGCCTACATAAAGCTACTATTTATTTGTGTCCATGGAGGTTCCCTTTGTATGGATAGACTAATTTCAATTGACACTCTATTGATTGTGTAAACCATAGTATTGTCATCAATAGGGGAAGACACACTACCCTTATTCACTAACAAGATACAAGAGAAAGCCATAGCAGAAAGGATGAAGGAGAAACATGATAACTACAAAGTAGCATGTAGGTAAGATGTCACAAGAATCAATGATGGTGGATTCATATTTGTGATGCAGGTGATGGTTTTCAAGTTATTTGGAAAATGTCATAAGATCGGGTTCTAGTAGGAGCAATAGAAGTAGCAAAAAAGTGTGTTGTAGGGGTACAAATGAACTGAGAGACATTTATGGTAACTCAATGCTTGACAAACTGTCAAGAACCATATGAAAAATTTATGGCACTCCATTATGCATGGTTTATAATTTTGATTTACTTAGTCACTTGGAGGAAACCAAAAGAAACCCATTTCCCAGCAGTTGCAAAAAAATCGTGCCTTGAAGCTAGGTACGTATCTTTGTGGAATACTACGCACCAAAATAGGTATATGTATAGCAATGTATATTGTACATTTATAACAAGAGAATTAGGAAGCGTATAGAAAACACACCATGCATTCAACCACACATGATTAAAAACATACAAAGGAATTTCATCCTTCAAATAAGAGTTGCACCACATGTATATCCAAGAAAAGAGAAATCCATAGGAATAATTATTCTCGATGCACCTTAGACTAATAGAGCAAGATTTCAATGTTATTGTGAATGATTGGGACACAAAATGGAAAATCCTAGTACCAGAAGAAATAAAAATAGAGACACAAACACTAACTTAGACACAATAAGAGAAACAACAAGGAGAGAAATAAGAACAAGGGAATGGTGCAGGTGGCACCAAGCAAAAAACATAACCGGCCACAAGAGAAAAGAGAAAGGAACATTATAAAGAGAACTCCTCAAGAAAGCAAAACAAGAGGAAAGTGTCAAAGGAGACAACTATTCATACCTTGACATACGATGACATGGAAAATATTGGAAACCAAATGAAGGAAGTGAAAAAAGATGCATTGCAACAAGTTGCGCAAAAACAAGAAGAAATGCACATGAGTGTTCAAGAGAAAATAGATTCATTGTGACAAATTTTGAAATCCACCAGGATAAATATAGGACAACCAATAGTATACGAACAAATAGAAAAGACAACAAGGATGGAAGAGAGATCACTGAAGAAATATCAACCATCCTCAACATTAGCAAAGCGTCGAGTTTTGAAATTATTAGTAGGATCCTTAACATTCCCAACAACAAAAATGCAAGTGTGTGAACATGAATCCATATTAATTTTTTGTTGTCGCAATTACTGGTGGTTATGCTGCACAAATTACAGACCAGTTTTATGTATGAAATGTAGTGGCATGTAGATCCAACTCCTATGTATTTGGACAAACAAAATTGCAGAAAAGGACACACTACACATAGAGTACAGTAAACTCCTTGTGGAACGTGATGAGGCTAAACAAAGGAATGCAAGAATAAAACAAGCAGTGGAGGAGGTATACAATAACATACCAAAAGTACATGTAAAAGAAGATACCCCCTTGGAAGAGAAACTAACAAATATAAGAGAATCCATTGAGGGATTCCAAACAAAGATAATGGATTCGGAAGCACACTCCATACTAAGTACCCCACCAGAAAAAATGGAACAAAGGTAGAAAACAACCACAAAAGGAGTGCAAACTATTAGGAATTTGGATGTAGAATGTTCAAAACTATATGAAGAAAGTGTACAAGTGTGGACCGAACTAATAGAGGATATAGAGTTGTAATTAGTAAAATAGAGGATACAAACTACACAAGAGAAAGCGCAAAACTTTAAGGAAACAATGAGAAATATATCAGTAACAAAAAGAATGTCTCCAACAACTAAAAATGCGTAGTTACGTCGCCGAATAAAATAGCTAAGATATGAACAACAAACTCTCATGCAAAATCTTGAGCCACTCTAGGAAGAGGCATTTCAGGTAACATTAGAGTTTGTGGATGCACAAGGCATAATAAAACAAGAAATACAAGTCAATGAATAGAAGCTAAAGACATAAATAATTGTGTAGACGATAGAGGATATTGTGGCTCAAGAAACACAAGCAAAGGAGAAGGTAGAAACCACTAATTCAACCTTACATAACTTCGTTGTGACAAGGAAATCAATGCAGCTCAAAGCATGAGTCAGTCGAAACAAGCCACAGGTAACTGTTGGGGGCCTATTAGAGCAGGATTTTGGACAAGTTTTGAGGACAACAAAAAGGGAATGGACCGTAAAATGGGCTGGTCAAGGGATAGTGCATGCAAAAAAAGGAAGTTAGTTAGAACCCTTTAGGCACTTTTTGTCCACTTGTTATGGGATAAGACCCATTGTAATTGTATAAATATGTATGAGGTTTTGGATGTTAGAGATATGTTTTTTTGATAGATGTTGGAGGAGAGTCTTTATGATCAGTGTTCTTTGATGCAATATTTGTAAGGAATATGGGGTTTATGGAGGTATAAGACAGAGATATGATGTAAGAGAAAAATGCACCTGTTTTGTAAGAAATTGTTTGGATGACAATAAAGAAGTGCATTTTTGTGGATGAAATGGCTATGTGTTATGATGAGTGTTCTCTTTACTACGCACTTATGATATGCTCTATTTTATATTTGGATTATTTCTCTAAGTAAAATATATGTTTTCATGAATTATTTTTTTATTCACACATGCTATGCAGATTAAATAAAATGATTATGATATGAATATGGTATTTGTTTCTTTGCACATGTTGTGATGGTTTAGTAATATATTTGGTAATATTTCCTCCCTTCTCTCCATTATTGCGGAAACTTGGTTACTGTAGTCCATATATATTCCTCGAGTGGGACTTCACCTACTTATGGGTGATGTTGGAAGGGCATGTATCTAAGGGTTTTTTGGTGAATAAATGTTGTAACCCGGGATTTCCCACTGCACACCAACAAATGGTTCCATTTTTGGGACCAAGATCTGTGATTGAAGGGAATGTTGATGCTGACTAAGAAACAGATAGACCAATTGCTAGAAGAAAAGGAGTATGTATTTTCCAGAGATCAAAATAAGGACCCATAGATCAACTAACAAGAGTGGTTAATATATCTACATGCAATTTTCTTTGGTGAATTATTGATCATTTTCGATTACTAGTTAAAAATATTAGCTAAAATAAATTAAACATATTGGCTTGTTATTCTATGGGATTAGATTCCTTGGTTGATTCAACAAGTTAATAATGTAAGTAATTAGATCTCGTGCATAGTTGATTTTTGGCTAGAAAATGTATTGGGGATTTATGTTATCGAGTTTATTATAAAATGTACATGGTCATATAGTACTTTTAATAAAAAATTATTTAAAGGTCCACATGGAAGATATTTGAAAGAACTGTCTACTTGGATCAAGATGTTGTTGTGTGACAAGGGAGTGATGAGGTTGGAATTTGATCAGTAGGTTCCTTTCGTGCATAAGGGTTTGGGGGATGACTATGGATGGTATGAAAGTATGGTAGGGATGCAGGAGAGAAAAAAAGTTTTGGATGGGTTGAGATTGTCGATAAAGAAGAAGGTGTGACAAAGATGAGATCAGAGTGTTGTGTAGTGAAAAATATTCTGATACATTAAGAAGAGGACTGTGGCTAATAGAGAAGGGAAACACAATGAATTTGAGGAAAGAGACACTAATTCAACCGTATATATCGAAGTCTTACCACAAAGATAAGACGCATTGCATTTGAACAACCACACTCAACGTATTCCTTGTGTCGAACACATGATCCCATCCTTGTCTCCAAGATATGAGGCAAGAACTAAAATTTTGTCACAAAAAAAATATATTTAGGAAGAAAGGATAGAAAGAGAGGTAGATATAGCACTTGGAGTAGTGCGACAACCCAGAACTAGTCAGCAATATTGTGTAGTAAACAATGGTGGACCCCACATTATGGATGCATGTCTTCCATAGAGTGGGGACAGAAGATTCAAAACAAAACTTATTTGTCTGTGAATATATATAAATTTTAAAGTAGATCCAAACGATGATACAAAAATTGCACCGTTAGTAATGACATTTAGAGACCATGTTACTTTGGCTTATGAATTATCATTCTACCACGCCTGAAGGACAACCTAAAACATTTGAAGACATCAAGAAAGCTTTACTAAAATAATTTAAGAAACAAAAGTATGATTCCCACTATATAATAGAGCTAAAAGAGATTAAGTAGTTTCATAATGAATAAATATGGTATTTTGATCATAGATTCAAGGAATTGATGGATTGTCTCACCTTCCATATTCCAAAAAAACAACATAAGTAATGGTTCATTGCAGGATTGTTACCACATATATTTTTTCAATTGATGAATCAAAATATCATGTCATAGTATGATGCATTAGAAATCACCATGAAGTTGGAAGCATCCCCGTAGTAGATAATGGCACATGGATTCCTCAAGTTCAGTCGCACTTAGCAGCATTGACAATTTTCCTGTAAGAGACTGCTAAAGGGAAATAAAATGGGGAATAAGTATGGTGCATCACATGAAGAATGGAAGGTCATCATAGGAATGAGTTCCCAACAACCAAATATTACTTAGATACAACAAATCCCAATCCATTTGATTTGTGAGGAGGGGTATGATATGAGATATGCAGAATGAGGGGTCATCACCCAACCTCCTTCCCTTTCATGTAAAAGTATCGGATCACTACCATGAAATTATTTTGTAACTTTTGTAAGTCTTTGGAACATAATGAAAAGGACTGCCACACACTCGGTGTAATGAGAGAACCCACATTATATGCATACAAAATTCAATGGTAAGTTGGATTGGAAGGAGGGTATCACAAAATAATACTATGGGGGACTAAAATGAAGGAGGAAGAGGAGGATTCAATAGAGGAAGAGGACCAATTATGTGCTATAACTATAGCCATCCTAGGAATTTTGAGTGATATTGTCTAAAACCTTGAACGATGTGCACATATTGTAGACAGGTTAATCATGTGATAGAAGACTATCCAGAGATGATTGTGAACTAGAAGGAGAGAAGCAACCAACAAAATATGCATATGATAGCCACAAAATAACACAAGTATTTTCCAAGGATAGCAACATTTATGCATGGAGGAGAAAGGATAGGATTCAATGCAGTAGATCAAGGAAATCAAACTAAAAAATGGATCTAGAAAGTAATAGAACTACCCTTGATGTTTGATCCTCAGAGGGAGAGGGACACACATAAGAAATAAAATAAGGAGATGATAGAAATAGAATGAAAAAAATTGACCTCACAACCTATGTATGATTGACCACCTGTGTATGATATACGTCCAGTCTACAACTACTCGACTGCTAAAAGGTCTCTTGGAAATACCAGTACTTTGAGAGGATTCTTATAAGTTTGTTTATAATTAATAAAGGACGAAGCTACATTAAACATGCTACATATATTGATCGACTAGTGCATACAAGATAAAGAAGAACATGTTATCTAATTAGTAGTTAACTAGGTATAGTGCAAAATAAGGATGAATATGGAATTTTGACTTAGTCTGTAGATAGGAGACTATGATATGGATTATATCATATTGGATAAGCATATGATGTGAACATCCTTATAAGGTAGACATGGGAGATTATGGGAAGACAAAATGTGTTCTAGCCACCCGTTCAACTGAGGCTAGCAAATCATAATAGAATTGTTTTGATTAGAATACTAACATGGGTGAATGTTGATATTGATGGAGTGTATAGTACAACATATTTTGAAGTCATCAAGATAGTGGATAATAATAACCCTTATCAATCATTGTTTGGAATCAAATGGTATTTTGAAACCCAATATATTATTCATTTGAAAAAGAGATAATCTATCTTTGAAGGAGATAGTCTAAGAGTTACTGCACCATTGGATCCCACAAAAGGAAGACAATATGTGGAACTAGTAAGTAACAAGGAACTTGATAACCTTTACAATATTATTGTGTGAATGGATTACAATGTTAATCCTATTACTGATGGTGTACTCAATTGATGAAGCATCATATCTTGCACATCATATTCAAAGGAATTCTTAGAGAATTGGTAGTGGAGGATGGGTGAAGTATCTACAAGGAGGCATGCTTGTATCACCTGCACACTGTTCTAGATTGGAGCTGAGGCTTGTGATCCCCTAAGGTATGATTCACTAACATGTATAGATTATTTTGTTAAATAATTTGAAGTGCAGCTACAAGAACAACATAGAATTATAGCATTAGATGTCACACTAAAAGCAACCTTGGAAAGATGGTGGGCGACAAAAAAGGACAGGATAAATGATTGGTAGCAATGTAGAACAATGTTATAGGTTAGGTTCATAATTGAAAATAATGTGTAGAAGTATATTGGGTTGATTTTTTTTCAAATCATCTTGCATAGTGCACTGTGACATGGAATTCAAAACCAAGCCATGGATGGAGACACTTTTTTTGTACATACTTTGGACATGATCTCGAAGAACTTATACATAGAACTAGAAGTATGTAGAGGAAAATCCAACTAGGAATTTTTTACAATGAAATTCATTCAGTTGACACGGTGTTGTAGATGATCAAAAATAGGATCTTTACATCAGAAGACACAATGGGACCAGTAACTCTATGAAGTGTGCATAGAAAATCCATGACTATTAAAAAAGTTCTAGAATGCTATAATGTCACTGAAGAAGACCGGGAGGATGAAAACCTGAGAATTTTGTAAGTGACAAAAACCAAAGGAGAGAACACAATGGAAGGACCCAACCTTGGATCTAGCAACCATGCAAAATTGTTGAAAATAGGAAAGGTAAATATTGGTAAAAACAATAATCACAAGTTCTTAAATATTGGATATTAATGGAATGAAGAAACTATGGAGAAGATTGTTGATTTACTGCATCAATACCAGTGCCTATTTTCAACAACATTTTCAGAAATTAAAGGGATTTCTAGGGAGTTGGGGAAAATGAAGATCCTTTTGAAGTTGGAGGCCAAGCCAATAGAAAAGAGACCATATCGATTGAACCCATTATATAAGTAGAAAGTAAAAGAAAAAATAGATAAGATGTTGGAAGATGTCAAAGAGTTATAATGGTCAACTTGATGCTGGTTCAAGGAAAGGAAACAGGTAGAATAAAAAATTGTGTATATCTACACAAATTAAATTATTTTTGTTTAAATGACCCATTTCTTACCCCATTCACAGATGAAGTCTTGGAGAAAGTAGGAAGACATGAACCTTACTCATTTATTAATAGATTCTCAGGATATCATGTGATCAAGATTGCATAGGAAGATAGGAATAAGAAAACCTTTGTGACGGAATGGGAATTCTATCAGTATACAGTCATGCTTTTTGGGTTGAAGAATGCACAAGCAATATTGTCCTAAGTGGTACTTGTCACAATGTTAAATGATTTTATTCATAAATTTATAAAGGTATATTTGGATGATTGTATAAGATTCATTTTGCTAAAGTATCATATTGAGACTCTATGCTTTATGTTTGATAGATGTTGACAGTACCAAATTTCCTTAAATTTGAAGAAGTGTGTCACTCTGAGGACCATTTGGTATTTTGTTGGGACATGTAGTATGTAAACAAGGAATTTTCGTTGATAATGTGAATATTTATGTTATTGTTGATCTGGCACCTCCTATCTCATTGTGAAAACTATGAGCAACATTGGGTCATATGGGATACTACATGAAGTTTATTCAGTGATATGCACAGATCATAGCCCCATTGCAAAAAATGTTGAAAAAGGAGTTCAAGTTTCAATTTAATGAGGAATTCCAGCAAAGTTTGGATACCTTGAAGAAAAAATTGGTTATTGCACCAATTTAGTATTCCCCGATTAGAAGATGGAATTACATTCCCATGTAGATACATCATATATAGAATTGGGCACATTTCTAGCTCAAGGGAAGGAGATTTAGATCATCACAATGATTTTGAAAGAACAAAGTTGTCAAATAATGAACAGAATTACACTACTACAAAGCATGAAGGGTTGGTGATGGTGTATGCATTGCATAGGTTTAGGCATTCTCTACTAGGATCACACTTTAAAACATACATGGGTCATTCGGCACTACGAGACTTAGCAAAAAATGTAGTATTGGTGGGGAAAATATGAAGATTGTTGTTATTATTTCAAGAATATGATTTTGAACTGGTCATGAAACCAAGAAAGTTGAATTCAGGACCTAATCATTTGTCATCATACTCATAGTAAAATTTGTAGGAAATTTGTAGGATAGCCTACCATATGCACACTTATTTTTAGTACAAATGGTGGATTATTACTTTGCAGAGATTGTTAATTTCTTGAGCACAACAATAGCCCCACTTGAATTAATAGTCCAACAAAAGAACAACTAGTAGTGAAGGAAACATATTATCAACTTATAGCATGGATTTTATATAAGCCAGGTAAAAATGGTATTCCGCAACGATGTGTATTAGAGAATGAGAGGCCTATAATACTATTAGAATCACATGAAGGAGTCATGAAAGGACACTATGCAAGGAAAGAAATATCTCAGAATATTTTGCACACAATACTTTGGTGGCCCACTCTTCATAAGGAAGCAAAGGAGTTATGTCAGACCTACGATGTGTGTCAATGACTTGGGAAGCCATTTAGAAGAGATGATATTCCTTTAGTACCACATGTTACACTGCAGGATTTGATAAATGGGAAGTTGATTTCATTGGACCAATAATCCAACCATTAAATAGGTCAATATAATGATATATAATCAATACGAAATATTACATTACCTTATGGGCTAACACAAAACCTATCAGAGATTGCATCTTGTAGACAGCTATGAAATTTCTATTTAAGGATGTTGTTACAAGGTTTGGATGTCCAAGAATACTTATGAGTGATCAGGTGACCCATTTCTGAATAAGATGATTGCTTCTTTGATAGAATAATTTCATATTTATCTCCATAATAACACACCCTATCATACTCAAGAAATAGGAACATTAGAAGTGTTTAACAATATCTTGGAACATGCACTGATGAAGATATGCACTGTAAATAAGATGATCGGGGCATGAGGATTCCTTTAGTATTATGGGAATGTCAAAAACCAGGTAAGAAGTTGACATGAAATACACCATTATGTCTAGTATATGGAGAGGAGGAAATTATTCCCATGGAGTTCATTGTAATGAGTCTACACATTGATACGCTAATAGAGTTCACATATTCTTACACAATAGAGAAAAGACTATCAATGCAAATGAACTAGAGGAAAATCACTTCATCATGGGGTTTCATTAGTAAGTTCAAAAATTAAGTGAAAAGGAATGGCATGATACACATATTAATATTCAAAAGAAGTTCTAGATAGGAGACCTATTTTTTCTTTATGAAAAAAAGTTTTTGAAGAACCCAAGTAAGTTTCGAATGCATTGGTTGGGTCCATATGTGATAAATATTTTGACAGGGGAAGGTGTTATTTAGTTACATAAATTGAACAAAGAAATCATGGTAGGATTTGTTAATGGAAATCAAGTGAAACCATTATAGGGATATTCATCCTTCCACACAATAACCTGAGTAAGTAGGAAAATATCATAGAAGAAAAGTATCAAGTAGAAGGAGTGCAAGATTAAAAAAAATGGACTACACACAAAAAGAGGTAGACCTATGAAAATGGTACGAAAATGTAATACCCAATTTTTGACCCCATGGTATTGAAATTGTACATGATTTATATATTATAATTAGAATCATGGAAAGGGGCTCAAGGCGAAGGCCCTGCCACTGATTGGAGTTTTGTGTATAGGTGATCAAGGTCGATACCTATGGTTATGGTGCTGAGTCAGACACTGTATATTTTGATGTATCATGTAACTATGCAATTAATAAAATACCACAACTATCTATGGGACTGCAACGAGAAACAAATAGTAGCATGATTTCACAAGGAATAGGGAGGAGAGTTAGTCAAACCCCTGAGTCAATAGGGTGTGACTAGATGTCAATGGGGAAACCCATGATCCCTTAGCTACCTTTTTTTCCTCTATCCTCAAGCATTCATTTCTTCCAGAAGTTAGTTGAGGTAGTTAATCCATTGGGAAGAGCAATGCAGGGCAGTATGATTGTGTATTTGAGCAAGCATGCAAGTGTGCAGTCTGGGAAGTCATGATCTTTCTTTTGACGTAAGGAAGCATGTGATGTGTTCTAGTCCGTATTTCCTCAGTCAGTGGAAAGGTATTGTTTTTCCTGAGATCATTATGAAGGATACCATGATCATTAGTTCATTTAGGATTTCTTTGGATACGCGCAAGGTGGTGGTTCGACTATCCTGAGTTGTGAAAGTGTGGTTGCGCTATGTTTTTTGCTGGGTTAATGGGTAGTGGAGATCTCTCGATTTTATGAGAGTGTGATCCTCTATAGTTTCCCCAGTCTTGTTGTTCAGTGGTTCATTGTTTAATAACATTTTTATTACTTTCCTGAGTGGTGGAAGGTGTTTCCGTGGTGGTATCCTCTTTTACAGAGTGAGTGGAGCTTCTTTTTGTTGTGTTTACATTGTGAGGGTTTGTGATGTGCATCCTTGTTTTGGTCTAAAAGACATAGGAGGGGAAGAGGCCCAGAATTGGTTGATAAACCTAGTGAAGAGAGGAACCTCACAGTAATATCAAGAGGGACTGGAAAATCATTTATGCACACCGTGAAGAGCACTGGAAAGGAAGGTATGGCATGAGGGAACTGTGTAGCAATGAAGGGAATACTTCCGTGTGCTGGGTGTGTAGGTATTGTGGAATGCCAAGTTGAATAGATATGGTGTAGTTGTCCATAGATCTGTGGTTGAGCTCACTAGCTTAGTAATTCTACCTTTCCATTTCCTTACCAGCATAATAAGCCAAACTATTAGTTGGCTTGGCTGTGTTTTGTTGTGCATTTGACCAGGTGTGAGTCATTTATTTGGTAGTCTGAGAAACCCAATTGTAGGTTGGTTTGACTATGTTTTGATATGTGTTGCCTATGTGTGAGCCTATTGTTCCCTAGTTACTTGTGGAAACCATGCCCAGATCGAGGGTGGAAGTGGTGTTGAGAGATTAATGAACACATTGTCCTATGGTTCGGTGTGTTAATGTATTTTTAACTTCGGAATGTATTCATCTATATATCTTATGTATTGTACCCCGATGTTTATTCTGGGATGTGTCTGTAATGTAATTAAGTCATGTCATGCCCCGATGTTCCTATCGGGAGGTTCTATAATGTAAACAAGTCATGTCAAGTCATTGTGGGTAACCCTCCTATTCGTCAAGGGTTAAAGTCCCTGTAGTTGTGGGGCCCTAGGGTTATTAGAATATCCTAGAGAATTCGACCCTAGGTGAGTCATTGTAAATTAGGGAAATAGTCCCCACCATTATGTTAAGGATAACCCTCCTTGTTGGTCAGAGGAGGCAAAGTCCCCACAAGTTGTGGGGCACTAGGGTTATTAGACACTCCTAGAGATGTCGGCTCTAGTAAGTAATTATTAAGTGAGGCCGACATGTTGGAGTGGGTTTCGAGTGAATGAAAGAATATAAATAGAGAGTGAGCCTATATATTTATCACACACACATTCACTCATTGGGGCACATGAGTGAGAGAGAGAAGTTGTTCGGACAAGAGAGAGACTACTGTTGTCGGGAGATCATCTTTATGTTTTTTGGTTTTACTTTTGGTGTCGATTCTATCTCAAAGGAAGTTGCAGGGTTTTCTCCTTTATGGTTTCCCCGAGGAAACTCTTTGTGTTCATTATCTCTTGTGTTTTATTGCTGTGCATGTTATTCTCTCAGATAAGATCCTAAGATCATAATTCTAGCTTGAATGATAAAAATATAACATGGTATCAGAGCTAACCTAAGAAGAAGACATTGTGTAGCTATAGAAGCTAGGGATTCTTACCTTCTGGGTCTCTCTCCATAATCCATCATCAAAAGTATGCTAGGTTGACTCTTCATTGAAGGGCGCATCTTTCTATCAAAGCGGAATTCAATTTCGAGCGTTTTCAGTTTTAGATGCCGGAAATTAGGGCTTTCTACAGAAAAGGAATTTTTGAGTGAGCCCGGTATAGGATTTCTATCCTCATCAAAATTGAATTTTATAGACCTGTTTCAAGATTTTTGGTTGGGTATAACTCTGGGAAAGTCAAACCCTAGTTTGACCCCAAGCTGAAAAAACCCTAAATACTAAAACTGATAAGTTTTGTTACACTCGCTATATCTCAGGATTGGAGAAGGCTCAAGTGCTGAAACTTTCACATGACGAAGCTAAACTCCCGAGTTACATTGTACCCAAACTTTAGCCTCTGATTCTCTATATTTTGGGAGATATGATCCCTCCAAGTTAGGGTTCCAACCTCTTCCAGGATTCATCCCTAAATAGGACACCTGGGGATAATTGCTATATCTTGGGCTACAAAGGTCCAAATAAAATTTCTAAAGATGTTACAGAAAGAGCCCAGAATTTAATTTCTTTGATCTAAGTTTCAGACCCAGAAGATGAAACAGTGACGCACGGCATTCCATACAACTTCTCTATGTTGAACAGTCCTGAAACATATCACCTTGGAAAAATGTTCATAAGTCCCAATTGGTGAAACCAATTCTGATGAAACCTATGGTTTTGGAACAGTGACAGGCGAGGCTACCTCATTGCAAAGTTTCAGACACAGAGGAGTAGTAATTTTGGTGATACCTTAGAAATAGTAACATGAATTTATGCAGAAGAAATTGGAAAACTAGGGCTTCCCTCCACTGTTTTCAGAAAAGGAGTACATTGGAAAGCTGAACTTGAAGAGATCTATATTTCTATCCAATTAGATCTAAAAGATTTCATGTTTTGAAAATTATGGTTTCTTTGAAAAACCCTAAATCAGCCAGCTCTAGAACCATGACGCACACCTCAAATCGGTAAGATCTAATCTTTTGTTATTTTCATTTGAGGTTCTCATTTCAAAGTAATATATCACAACAACTTGATGATAAGCTTGGTGAAGTTGACAACTTCCAATCCTGGAAGTATATGATCTCTCTGAAGAAAATGAATTGGACACCTACACAAGTAGAGAGGTTCTAGTTCTAGAGGGAGATGAGGCTAAAATCCTTACACAAGAAGAACTTGGTCAAGACCAAGAAGACCATTGTTGATTCAATAATGGATCAAATTGTACCACAAGTGTATTCCCTAAAGACATTGAATATGTTTGATTCCTTAACCAAGCTATTTGAAGGGAAGAACATAAATCAGAAGATGACTTTGAGAAAATAGTTGAAGAATGTGAAGATCCAAAATGCATAGACCATGCATCCATACCTTACAAGGGTCTCTCAAATCAAAGAACAGCTTGAAGCGGTATAAGAAGAAGTGGAGAATGCAGAAGTGGTGATAATAACCTTGAATGGCCTCCTAGGATCATGGGATTCATTCATTTGAGGAATGTGTGCCAAAAGGAAGTGATTACTTTCAACAGACTCTAGGAAGAAGAAGAAGCTCGACTCATAAGAAGAGAAGAGAAGATGGGAGCGACTTAAGATCAAGCTCTCACCATCCAAAGAAGATCCCTCAAGCGATGAGGAATATGAAGAACTCAACTCTTGAAGATCCTCTTATCCATATTAGCATTTGGATAAGAAATGATGCTACTATGAATGAAGAAGATGATGAAGTTGAAGGCTCAAGAAGGAGTCTACCCACGAAACAAATAAAGATAAATATTCAATTGTCATTTCATGATATTGTTTTATTATGCATTTGTTTATATTCAGTTAATGTATTATGCATGATAGAATGTTTGCATTAATGATAGTATACTACTAATATGCATGTGATGGGTAAGTATCTCATGGTGCTATACAACTCTCCATTGCTGCTTATCTAGAATGAAACCTCTTTGCTGACATATTGGATTAGTGCACAATCTCAATGTTGTCTTGGTAGAGATGGAAAGCATCTAGAAAGTTTTCATGAGATATGGATGAATGTTGTATTGGATAAATTAATTGCATGATCATATATTTATGCATAAGAATTTTCCAGTATGAATATTCCTTATGAAATGTTTCTAACCATACAAATGCATTTGACTTGTAGGAAAGATTGCATACATAATTTCCTACAAGAAAAGAAGGATGAGACTTGTTCCAAAGAACAAGTGACGACAGTTCAAGATAAAGAATAATATGACGAATGCAGCGACATCATTGATGCAGAACCTTCCAGCTATGAAGAAGTAACCAAGAAGAAAGGGAAGACCTGTTCAAGAAGAATGATGTCTAGGATGCAACATCGATACATGAAGGGAAGTTTGTAGTTCCATCATGCAGTAGATGGAAACATCATGGGATACAAGGCAAGATTAGTAGCATGAGGCTTCTCACGAAAAGAAGGCATAGACTACGAAGAGACATTTGCAACCAGTGGGAGTCGAAACACATATATGATGAGCTTGATGAAGATCTTAACCTTTGCTACAAGGTTGAAGATGAAAGTCTATACACTAGATGGATACATAGAATATTAGTAGCATAGGAAGCTACTTGTCACTCTGTTACAGAATGTTTCAGTACATAGAGTACAGAAGATAGAGGAAGTATGATGCTCTACTTCAGAGGGAGTGACTACAGACGATCTTAAGGTTTGACATGGTATGAAAGGATGGATAGATTACTGATGAATCTAGGCTTTAATAAGAGTAAAGTGGATTCCAACCTTTGCTTCAAGGTTGAAGGCAGAAGACCAGTGATGCTCCTATTATGTGTCGATGCACTATTTTCTAGGCATGGAGGTGTGGCAGAATGCGGATGGAATCTTCCTAGGACAAGGGAAGTATGTAGTAGAGATCCTGAAGAGGTTCAGGATGATGGACTGCAAAGCCATGACCACATCTATGGCATCAAACCTGAAGCTATTGAGTGTTTCTTCACCAGAGATGATTGATGCTACGATGTATCATCAGATGATTGGTTCCTTGATGTACTTGACGAATACGAGACCAGATATTTGCTTTGCTGTGAACACATTGATACATGTTCACCTGATGACTGCAAAGCATGCTATGATGTACCTACAGGGTACAGTTGAGTATGGGCTCAAGTATGAGGTGAATCAGAAGATTAACCTAAAGGGTTATGTGGATTCGTATTGGGTAGGAAGTGCCATTTATAGGAAGATCACTTCGAGGTGCTACTTCAGTATGGGATCAAGTGTGATCTCTTGGTTTGGTAGGATGGAGTTCTGCATGGAGCTGAGTACAGCTAAGGCAAAAGATGTTGCCACTTGCTATTTGGGAGAGAGGAGCAGTGAAGCTCTAGTATGTGATCCAGATTGAGATCTCTCAAAGGAGGGAGTTCTAGCATAGTCAGTGAGATAGGTTTTCTGAGCATAAATCCTGGTGAAGCTTGTAGGTTTCTCATATGTAAATAGACCTATAGGTTTTCCTCAGATGTAATAATTCCTGGTAAAGCTCGCAAGTTATCCTTGGATGTAATCAGCCCTAATGTGATTCTATGATAGAAATGGCCAAAGTGATGTTTGAGTACTTCAGGGAGAAGCTTGGTGTTCTCCATATCGAGGTTCCCTCCAAGGGAAAATGATGAGACCTAGATCCATTCTGTCATGGTGAGAGGATTAGGTTCCTTCCATGGTTAGATGTAAGGGCTGATCCATTCTATCATGGTGAGAGGATTGGTTCCTTCCATGTCAGATATGAGTGATGTCCATTCTGATGTGACTGTAGGATTGGTTCCTACATGATCAGATATAAGGGCTATTGCCATTCTTTGAATGGAGGTACCTGGTCAGTTACCAGGAAAACTCAGTCTAGGACTGAGGGCCATTCTGATATGACTATGAGATGTATTCTCACATGATCAGAGATGAGTGCATGGCCATTTTGATGTTATTGAGGGATGTGTTCCCACTTAATCATATATAAGGGTTGTTGCCATTCTATCATCGTGAGAGGATTGGTTCCTTCCATGTCAGAGTGAGTGCCGACCATTCTAACTTAGGGTTAGATATAAGGGCTACTACCATTCTCTGAATGGAGGCACCTGGTTAGTTACCAAGAACCCTCAGTCTAGGAATGAGTGCCTTTCTGACGAGTCAAGGTCAGATGTAAGTGTTGTGCCTTTCCATAGATGATAGTAGTTGTGTACTGTCATCCAAGTGGATGTGAGTGCTGTGCCTTTCCATAGATGATAGTAGTTGTGTACTGTCATGCTGGTGGATGTGAGTGTTGTGAATTTCTGATGAGTCAAGGTCATATGTGAGTTCTGTGCCTTTCTGGTGAGTCAAGGTCAAATGTGAGTGTTGTATCTTTCTGATGAGTTAAGGTCAGATGTGAGTGCTGATCCTTTTCACAGATGATAATAGTTGAGTATTGTCATGCTGGTGAATGTAAGGGATGTGCCTTTCTAACATGATGTTGGATGTGTTCCTCTCATGGTAAGATGTGAGTGCTAGCCATTCTGACTTAGGGTCAGAAATAAGGGCTACCAAAGACCTACAAGAAGGTAGGCCTACAACTAGCATGAAAAGAGGGCTAGCTCTATAGAACTTCCTGTGACGAGAAGAATCATGAGATAGCACATATGATGATGATCCAGCAGTGATGATCCAGATTGAGTGATGATCTAGATCCAGTGATAATCTAGATCCAGTGATGATGATCCAGATCTAGTGATGATATAGATCCAGTGAAGATGATCCAGATCCAGTGAAGATGATCCAAATCGAGTGATGATCCAGATCAAGATAAAGATGACCTGAAGATAAAGATGAATTGAAGATAAAGATGACTTGAAGATGTAGATGACGGGATGATCCAGTGAAGAAGACCAGTGCTGACAAATTGTGTTGAGAGAATCCCTTCCTAGTTAAGAGGGAGTGTTAATGTATTTGTAACTTTGGAATGTATTCATCCATATATCTTATGTATTGTACCCCAATGTTTATTACGGGATGTGTCTGTAATGTGCTTAAGTCATGTCATGCCCCGATGTTCCTATCGAGAGGTTCTATAATATAAACAAGTCATGTCAAGTCATTGTGGGTAACCCTCCTATTAGTCAAGGGTTAAATTCCCCGCAGTTGTGGGCCCCTAGGGTTATTAGACTATCCTAGAGAAGTCGACCCTAGGTGACTCATTGTAATTCGGGGAAATAGTCCCCACCATTGTGTTAAGGATAACCCTCCTTATTGTTCAAAGGAGGAAAATTCCCCACAAGTTGTGGGGCACTAGGGTTATTAGACACTCCTAGAGATGTCGGCTCTAGTAAGTAATTGTTAAGTGACGCCGACATGTTGGAGTGGGTTTCAAGTGAACGAAAGGATATAAATAGAGAGTGAGCCTCTCTATTTATCACACACACACTCACTCATTGGGGTGCATGAGTGGGAGAGAGAAGTTGCTGAATAAGAGAGAGACTACTGCTATCGGGAGATCATCTTTATGTTTTCATGTTTTACTTTTGGTGCTGATTCTATCTCAAAGAAAGTTGCGGGGTTTTCTCCTTTATGGTTTCCCTGAGGAAAATCTTTTTGTTCATTGTCTCTTGTGTTTTATTGTTGTGCATGTTATTCTCTCAGATAATATCCTAAGATCATAATGCTAGCTTGAATGATAAAAATATAACATGGTGGAATGTTGTAGTGACATAGCTAGTTGTGGGACAACCCCATCATCCAATATAAGTATTATATGTTATTCTTGTTTATGCCTTGTATTTTCTTATGAATGACTATACTGGTTATGTAGAATGCTTATGAGTATGATGAATGTATGATCATGAATTGTTGTTAAGTATTTCAGTACAGTTACTATTGATGAATTTTAGTGCATTTGCACCTATTTTTTCCTTGTATGTTTTATGCATTTTTTCCTAAGTCCATGGAGGCTGGAAGCTTGTTAAAGAGTCAAAATGAAACTCACTTAGTGTTTCCACTCCTTGAAATCTAGATGAGGAAGGAGGAAATCAGAACAGAGCAGTGGAACAATGCAGAATGTGGGTTTTACACACCTCGGGATCTGCCTATGGGAGGCAGAGGGTGGAAGCGAAAAAGTGTAGAAAATTTCTAAGGATAAGTTAACTTTTCGATTTCCAAGGACTGAGGTCAGAAGGAAGAAGTTAGAAGTGTAGAAGAGGCTAAGGTTGAAAGCTAAGTTTTTTGGTTCACGAGTTCCGCACTCAAAGGAGGAAAGGCAGAATGCGGAAGGTGAAAACAAGGGCAAATGTTTCCATCGTTTAATAGTTTTCTGATTCCCGAGTTCCGCACTAGAGGGATGGAAGGTAGAAGGAGGAAGGTGAAATATGGCCAAGTGATTCTGTCGAAAGGTTACATTTCTGACTTCCGAGTTTCGAAGGTGGAAAGGCGAAATGAGGAAGGCGGTAGGTCATTGAACGATTTCGTCGAAAAGATGTTTTTTTGATTTCCGAGTTCCGAAGGTGGAAGGTAGAAGGGAAGAAGGTAGAACGTAAGGTGAATATCTCTGTCACACATTGTTCTCCCATTTCTTAGATTCCACAATGGAAAGGAGGAAAGGGGAGTGCAGAGGGAGGAGTGCGTAAAGGACGGGTCCAATGGAGAAAAATGGTGTTTCCAGTCACATAAGGGATCTGTGAAGGGAAGAACGACTGTTACAGTGGTTTCTAATCCTGGGAATGAATGTGGAAGTGTGTGTCACTGTCCATGCCCTATGTTTCGAAAGGATAACAAGGGTTATTGAAGTAATGTTTTTAATAATTTTGCATTATGGGTTATGGGGACGTTACATTGTGGTATCAGAGCTAATGGTTGCAACATTCGGCCTGGATGGGCCAGGTGACAGTAAGTAAATGGATTTATATATGAAATTAATATGCATCTAACAAATTATGTTGTTAACACATTTTGCAGAGGCATAGTGTAGATTGAAAAAGTGGGTTTTTGGCTTAGCCATGAGAACCGACAACATTTATGATGCACAGAATACCTATGAGCATGAGGAAGATACTATGGGAGAAAACATCTGAGTTGGAAATGTTGATACAGAGTCTAATGCGATAATATTTCAAGATACTCTGCCAGATTTTGCAGCCACCATAAGAGGCCTAAGGGTGGAGATGCGAAGTTACAGGGAAGATAATGAAAGGATGGTTAAAGCTCAGGAAGAGAATAATAGCTGAAGGAAACCATGCTGGAGATTTTTACATACATCCAAAAGCGGATGAGATCTGGGCGTCGTGCGGTACATCCAGAAGGAATCAAAAGCAGTGCTAGAAGAAGAAAAATATCTTCTAGTGGGTCATCTGACTCTAAAGGATCCACTTGGGATTCAAGTTCTTCTTCTCACATGAATAAGAAAAACAGCACTACCAGAACAACTCACATAATGAGTTTAAGAAGGAAATACCTCCTACCTTTAATGGTGAGGTAAAGAACGAACAAGAAGCTAAAGCTTGGCTTCTTGGGATGAGAAAATATTTCCAAAACCAAGACTACTCTAGAAATATGAAAGCTATTGTAGCCATCTTAAATTTGACTGGAAGAGCATCCATATGGTGGGAACACTTCAGGCAAGTGAAGAAGATTAAGGAAAGAAATATTATGTGGAAGAAATTCCAGAAGTTGTTTAGGCAGAAGTACCTCTCTAATAGGTACTATGATGATAAGAATAAAGAATTCCATGAGCTGAGATTGGGGCAGCTGGACATGGAAGAGTATGCAAATAAGTTCTTGGAACTGTTAAGGTATGTCAAGTATATCAGGGATGATAAAGTGAAAATCCAGCGTTTTTGAGTGGGATACCTCAATCCTACAAAGATAGAATTGAATTTGATGAACTTAGAACTCTAAAAGAGGCTATCAGGAAGGATAAGTATTGTTATGATCATAACAAAGGAAAACCTAATTACCATAAGGCATGGAAGGACAAAAAGAATGAGAAGTCTGACTAAAGGAAGAAAGGTTTCAAACCTTCTCACTTCCGAAATCAGCAGAGGCAACAATCACAAGATGTGAACCAGCTAGCAAAAGTGATGGGGGGGGGAACCAAGAGATCCAAAAGAAATCAAAGAACCTATCCAATGCTAGAGATGTGGAGGACCCCATCTACACAGGAACTGTCCACATTGGAGTGGGAATGAATGTCAAGTCCACAACATTCAAGAATCAACACACTTGGGCCAGGTAGCAAGGAATGCCCCTAGGATTTATGTAGTGCTAGAGGACCGCTAGGTAGATTATTAGTCAACTATGGTTGAAGTTGCAGGTAAGATTGTTGAGTAATATTTTTATGTTTTGATTGACCCGGGATCTACCCATATTTATATTACTCCTAGATTTGTTGATATTTGTTCTTTTAAGAAGTTAAAGCATAGCAAATCATGGTTAGTTCAGCTAGCCATTGGGACTAAGAGAAAGGTTAGTGAAGTGGTAGAGAAATTTTCACTAGAGATAAATGGGCTAGTCACTTGTGCATATATGAATGTTCTACCACTTGGTTCCTATGATGTTCTCATTGGAATGGATTGGTTGGAAGCACACAAACTTAAGCTTGATTGTTACAATAAAACTTTTGAATGCATGGATGAAGAAGGAAACCCAAAGGTTGTAAGAGGCATTCCAAAGTTGATCTCTGTTAGGAAAATTTCAGCAATATAGCTATAGAGGTTCTATAGGAAAGTTTTCCAGTTGTATGTAGCCCATGTGTTGGAGGCAACATAGAATGAAACTCCTAGGTTGGAGGACTTTCATGTATTGCAGGAATTCAAGGATGTTTTTCCTGATCAAATTCCAGGGCTTCCTCCAAAGAGGGACATTGATTTTACAATTGAGCTTGTGTCAGGAGTAGCACTAGTGTCTAAGACACCTTATAAGATGATTACACCAGAAATGCTAGATCCAAAGATGCAGCTACAAGATTTGTTGGACAAGAAGTATATCAGGCTAAGTGTGTCACCTTGGGGAGCACTAGTGCTATTTGTGAAAAAGAAATATGGTACGCTCGAGTTGTATATTGATTACCAAGAGTTGAACAAAGTCACTATGAAAAATAAATACCCTTTTCCTAGGATTGATGACCTCTTTGATCATATTAGAGGAGAAAAGGTATTTTCCAAGATTGACTTGAAGTCTGGTTACCATCAAGTAAGAATCAAGGATAAAGATATTCATAAGAAAACCTTTAGAACAAGGTATGGACATTATGATTTTGTGGTGGTACCATTTGGTCTCACAAATGCACCAGCTACATTTATGTGTCTTATGAACAATGTTTTCAGTAGGTATATAGACAAGTTTGTTCTTGTTTTCCTTGATGACATTCTTATTTATTCTAAGAATGAGGAAGAGCATGAAGAACATTTGAGGCTGACTTTGAAATTGTTAAGGGAGCGTAAGTTGTATGCAAAGTTGAGCAAATGTGACTTCTATAAATATAGTATTCAATGTTTGGGTCACATCATCTCATAGGAAGGCATATCTATAGACCCTAAAAAGATTGAGGCCATTATGAATTGGCCTACCCCAAGAAATGTTATAGATGTGAGGTCTTTAATGTGACTTGCAGGATATTATAGGAGGTTCATTGAAGGATTATTCAAGGTTGAACATTCAATCACTTCTTTGAAAAAGAATGGGATAAAGTTTGAATGGACACCAAGGTGTGAAGAAATCTTCTACAAATTGAAGAATCTTCTCACTAGTGCTCTAGTCTTGAAGATTGCAGACCCAGAAAAATATTTTGTGTTGTGTACTGATGCATGTGGTCAAGGACTTGGAGGATTTATTGTGCAAGACAACCACGTGGTATGCTATGAGTTAAGAAATTTGAAGGATCATGAGAATAACTATGCCACTCATGACTTAGAACTTGCAGCCATAATACATGCTCTCAAGATGTGGAGGCATTACTTAATGGGAAGAAAATTAGAGTTAAGGACGAACCACTGTGGTCTGAAATATTTGTTTGATTAGCCAAATTTAAATGTTAGGAAAGTTAGATGGCTGGAGCTTTTATGTGAGTTCGATTTTGAAATCAAACATATAAAAGGAAAAGAAAATAAATTGGTTGATGCACTCGGCAGGAAGGTGAATGAAATGCATGTGGAATCTCTTAGTATATTCCAATTAGATTTGAGACAACAGATTATTAATAATGTTGTTTAAGGTGAAACGTATGTGCAGATCAAGGACAAATTGCAGCAGTAAGGTATTGAGAAGAGGTATGAGGGATATAAATTGGAAGGAGATGGGATTCTCACTTATAAAAACATAATTTATATTCCAAATGTAGCAGACTTGAGGACAATTGTTATGGATGAAATCCATCAAGATCCATATCTTGGTCACCCAAGATATTAGAAGACAATTGCTACAGCTAGAAATCAGCATTTTTTGCCAGGAATGAAAAAGGACATGGCTGAATATATTTCAAAGTGCATGAAATGTCAGCAGGTGAAGGTTGAGCATCAACACCCATCAGGTTTCTTGCAGCCTTTTCCAGTTCCATAATGGAAATGGGAAGTTGTTTCCATGGATTTTATTACAGGATTTCCAATAACTTGGAGACAATATGATTCCATCATGGTTGTCGTGGACAAATTGAAAAATGAAACACATTTTATACATGTTAAGTCCATGTATAAGACTGATACCATTGCGAAAACCTTCATGAAGGATATTTTCAGATTGCATGGATTTACTAGGGCAATAGTTTCTGACATGGATCCCGAGTTTACTTCCAATTTTTTGAAGGTTTTATTTGCATATTTGGGCACCAAGTTGAACTTAAACACTGCCTACCATCCTCAGACATATGGACAGACAGAGAGGGTGAATCAAGTGCTAGAAGACATGATTTGCATGTATGTGATGGATAAACCAACCAAGTGGGAATATTACTTACATTTGGTGGAGTTTTATTATAATAATGGACAACAAGCATCCTTTGGGATGAGTCCATATGAAGATTTGTATGGAAGAAGGTGTAGGACACCAGTGATGCGGGATAATCCAATGAATGGGATTATGCTTGGTCCAATATTTCTCAAGGAAATGTAGAAGGAAGTTACAAAGATCAGGTAGAATCAGACAGCAGCCTAGGACAGACAGAAAAGATATGCAGACAGGAATATAGTGCATAGAGATTTCAGTGTTGGGGATCATGTTTACCTTAGAGTGAGGCCAAGGAAAATTTCCTTGAAGCTTGGAAGTTGTGCCAATATTTCACCTAGATATTGTGGGTCATTTGAAGTGCTTGTAAGAATAGGGCCAATTGCATATAGACTTGCATTGCCTGCTAGCACTAGAGATCATAATGTTTTTCATGTTTCTTTGCTTAAGAAATATGTAAATGATCCTAACCATGTGATAAATTGGGATGTGATTCAAGTGGAACCCGAGGGAGAGTTCCAAACCGATCCATTGTGCATCCTCAATAGGAAGATCATGGTGCTCCGAAATCAAGCCATTGGACAAGTGAAGGTGTAGTGGGAGAACTATGGTCCTAAAGAGGCTATGTGGGTGCTATAGGATGCCATGCGATTGGCACATCCATTTTTGTTCAATTTTGCAGAACACTAAGGGCGGTGCTGGTGTAGCATTTTTGTTCGATTTTGTAAAGCACTGAGGACAGTGCTTTTGTAAGGGGGATGGGAATGTAATACCCTGGTTTTTACCCCATGCTATTGAAATTGTACATGATGTATATATTATAATTAGAATCATGGCAAGGGGATCAAGGCCAAGGCCCTTCCATTGATTGGTGTTTTGTGTATATGTGATTAAGGTCGATACCTATGGTTATGGTGTTGAGTCATACACTGTATATTTTGATGTATCATGTAACTATGAAATTAATAAAATACCACAACTAGCTACGGGACTACAACGTGAAAGAGATAGGGGTATGATTTCACAAGGAATAGGTAGGGGAGTTAGCCAACCCCCCTAATCCAATAGGGTGTGACTAGATGTCAATGGGGAAACCCATGAGTCCTCAGCTACCTTTTTGTCCTCTTTCCTCAATCATTCATTTCTTGCAGAAGTTGGTTGAGGTAGTTAATGCCTTGGGCAGAGCAAGGAATGGAAGTCTGATTGTGTGTCTGAGCAATCCTACAAGTCTACAGTCTCGGAAGCCATAATCTTGCTTCTAACGCAAGGAAGCATGTGATGCCTCCCAGTCTATATTTCCTCAGTTGGGGAAAGGTATTTTTGTTCTTGAGCGTCATTGTGGAGGATACCATGATCATAAGTTCATTCAAGATTTCTCTAGAGATGCATAGGGTGGTGGTTCAACTATCTTGAGTCATGAAAGTGTGGTTTCGTTGTGTTTTTTGTTGGGTCAATGGGAAGTGGATATCTCTCAATTTTATGAGAGTGTGGTCCTCTATAGTTTCCCCAGTGTTGTTGTTCAGTGGTTCATTGTTTAAGAATGGTTTGTCTTACTTTCCTGAGTGGCAGAACATTTTTTCGTGATGGTATCCTTTTTTGTAGAGTGAGTGGAGCCTGTTTTGGTTGTGTTTACATTGTGGGTTGCTGTGATGTGCATCCCTATTTTGTTCTGAAATACTTAGGAGTGGGAGAGGCCTAGAATTGGCTAATAAACCTAGTGAAGAAAGGAACCTCATAGATAGATCAAGAGGGAATGGAAAATCATTTATGCACACCCTAAAGATAATTGGAAGGGAAGGTATGGCATGAGGGAACTCTGTAGTAGTGAAGGGAATACTTCCTTGTGTTGGGTGTGTAGGTATTGTGGAATTACAAGATGAATAGATCTGGTGTAGATATTAATAGCTCTGTGGTTGAGCTCACTAGATTAGAAATTCTACCTTTCCATTTCCTTAACGTCCTAATAAGCCCAACTGTTAGTTGGTTTGGCTGTGTTTTATTGTGCATTTGACTAGGCATGAGTCATTGCTTTGGCAGTCTGAGAAACCCAACTATAATTTGGTTTGACTGTGTTTTGATGTTTGTTGGATATGTGTGAGCCTATTGTTCTGTAGTTCCTTCTGGAAATCATGCCCAACTCAAGGGTGGAAATGGTGTTGAGAGATTAATAAACACATTGGCCTATGGTTGGGTGGAATGTTGCAGCGACATAGCTATTTGCGGGACAGTCCCATCATCCAAGATATGTATTATCTATTATTCGTGTTTATGCCTTGTATTTTCTTATGAATGACTATACTAGTTATGTAGAATTCTTATGAATATTATAAATGGATGATGATGAATGCTAGTGAAGTATTTCAGTAGAGCTACTATTTATGAATGTTAGTGAATTTGCACCTATTTTTGCCTTGTATGTTTTATGCATTTTTTCCTAAGTTCAAGATTGGAATCCTATTAAAGATTTAGAATGCAACTGAATTAGTGTTCTCGCTCCTTGAAATCCACCTGGGGAAAGCAGAAGGAAGAACAGAGCAGTGGAACAAGGCAGAATGTGGGTTTTTCGCACCCTAGGATTCGCCAATGGGAGGCAGAGGGAAAAAGCGAGAAAGTGCAGAAAATTTCTAAGGAAAAGTTAACTTTCTGATTTTTGAAGTCCGAGGTTGAAAGGAGGAAATCAGAAGGGTGGAAGAGGCTAAGGTCAAAAAAGATAAATTTTCCAGTTCTTGAGTTCCGCACTATAGGGTGGAAAGGAGAAAGGCGAAAGACATAAACAATGGTAAAGGTTTTCATTGATTGATAGTTTTATGATTCTCGAGTTTTGCACTGGAGGGAAAAAAGGTGGAAGTAGGAATATGGCCAATTGATTCCATCAAAAGTTTACATTTCCTACTTTTGAGTTTCGAAGGAGGAAGGCAGAATAGTAGAAGGTGAAAGGAGGTAGGTTGTTGAACGATTCCGTCAAAAATATGTTTTTCTGACTTTCGAGTTCCAAAGGCGGAAGGGAGGAAGGAAGAATGTAAGGTGAATATCTTCGTCATGCCTTGTGCTACCAGTTCCTGAATTCCACAGTGGAAAGGTGGAAAGGGGAGTGTGGAGGGAGGATGCCGGAAAGGATAGGTTTAATGCGAAAGAAGATGTTTTCGATTGTAGAAGGGATATGTGAAGGGTGGAAAGACTATTATAGTGGTTTCTAAGCCTAGGAATGAATGCGAAAGAGTGTGTCAACATCCACTCCCTGTGTTTTGAAAAGAGAGAAAGGGTTATTGAAGTAAATTTTTTAATAATTCTGCATTATGGGGTATGGGGATGTTACAGAAAATCACTACAGAGAAAAATTGATTGCGAGCTAATGAAAATATGTCATAATAAATGTAAAGTTGCAGTGATATTTTGACAAGATGGAAAATATAGACCTTGATCTATTGGAGGATATGAAATTAATGAAGGATCCAAAAAAGAATTGAATGTGGATATAACTATATTGGATCCTTGAAATAATAGCTGATAACATCCTATAAAAGTAGACAAGGGACAATAATAAAGTGTTATTGTTGTGTTTATATATGCAGAGAAAAGAGAATTGAGTGAGTTGAATATAAATCCTAGTGAGTTATAGATAGAGACCAAGAAGTAATAATTAGAGTTGAGCTATAGAGATCCATGGCACCACCAAATACAATAACACCTGCACCACATACCAAGAAGCCACACAAAAAGAAGCCATCAGCACCTATATAGGAAGAAACCCAGAGAGCAAAAACATCAGGTCTCGATATAGAAAAATTTTGAAATCCATATGTGCCACAAGGGAAGGCTATAGAAAAACTAGTCCATCTACCCAAGGAGTTGAATTATAACCTCGTCACACCAGAAATTTCGTAGTGGGTTAGTATTAATGGAAATAGGTCGGGAGAGATAATGGGCCTAAGGTATTCAAGCCACAACCTAGTGTGTTTGAAGAATTTTCTAGAGTTATCACTAGGTAAGTATCTACACACAAGAATCACAATAAATGTAGGCATATTCATGGTCAATCCATAAGAATGGGCATTAGGATTGCAACAAAAAGGAATAATCAACGTGTTGTAAATTTCACACTTTGGATGGAGGGAAGAAATTAATGCCTATGTCAAGCTAATGTTGAGTTATACCCACGTAGGTTTCCATTGATTGTAAAAACCAATGCCGATTGACACTAAGTTGATTGTGTAGATCATAAGATGGTTATCAACAGGGGAAGACCCACTACCCTTGTTTAAAGACAAGACACAAAAGAAATATATAACAAAAAGGATGAAGGAGAAATATGACACCTATAGAGAAGCACGCGGGCCATATGTCACACGAATCAATAATGATGGAGTCAAATTTTTGGCACAGGTGATGGCTTTCAAGTTATTTCAAAAATTTCACAAAGATCAGGTGCCAGCACGAGGAATAGAAGCAAATGAACTGGGTGACAGTTTAGTTAAATTAGTTCTTGACGAAATGTTGAGAAGCATGGGACAAAGGTATGGAACTCCACTATCTGTGGTTGATAATTTTGATTTTTTTAATCACTTGGAGGGAACTGGAAGAAACCTAGTCCCTAAAATGTATGCAACAACCATTCTTTGTAGCTAGGTACATATATTTGTGTCATGTTGCGCACAAAAATAGGTAGATGGATAACAATTGTAACTTATACATTTATAAGGAAAGCATCAGCTAGTATATTGAAAACACACCGTGCATTCAACCATAAATGATTGAAGCATACAAAATAAATGCTCACTTCAAAGAAAGGCCACACCACATGTAGATCTAAGTAAAGTGAGATCTAGAGGAACAATGGTTGTTAATGCACTTCATAATGACATATCAAGATGTCAATGTCATTCTAAATGATTGGGATGCAAAAAGGAAAGTCCCGGTACTAGAAAAATAGAAACAATAGAGACATACACAAATGCAAACAAAACAAACAAAGAAACAAGGAGAGTACAAAGAACAAAGAAATGGTCCAGGTGGCATTGAGCAACAAATGGATCCAAGCATGAGACAAAATATAAAGGTGAATCCTAAGGAGGTATCCTCAAGAAATCACAAGAAGAATAAAGCATTAGGAGAAAGATATTCAGAACTTGAAAGAAGATGACTTGGAAATGATTGGTGATGAAGTGATAAAAGATGCATTGCAGTGAGCTGCATAGAAACAAGAAGAAATGCACATGAATGTGCAAGAGAATATAACTTCACTACACCAAATTTTGGAATAAACTAAGATCAATCTAGAACAACCAATAATAGAAGAATAGAAAAAAAACATAGTAAGTATGTAAAAGGAACAACTAATGACATATCAACCATCCTTAGCATCAAAATAACATCGGGTTTTGAAAATATCAGCAGGATTCTTAGAGTTTCCTACAATATAAATGTAGTAGGGATTCCAAGAATTAAGCCATATTGATTTGGTGTTTTTCCAGTTACCAAGTCTTATGTTGAATCAAATTCTATGGAGTTGGATAAAAAAAAACTATAGAAAAGGACACACTACATGCATAATATAGTAAACCCCTTGTGGAATGTGATGAGGATAAGTAGATGAATGAAAAATAAAACAAATATAGGAGAAGGTATACAACAACATCCCAAAATTACAATTCAAAGAAGATACCCCCTTGGAAGAGAAAGTAACAAAGATAAGCGAAGCCATTTAGGGATTCTACGCTAGTGAATTTGGAAGCACGCACCATGCCAAGTACCCCAACAGAAGAAAGGGGAAAAAGGGAAAAAATATCCATGATAAAAATGGAAAGTATTAGGAATTTTGATGTGGAATGTGAAACACTATATCAAGAAAATGCACAAGTGTGGACCGAATTAATGGAGGAGCTAGAGTTGAAATCAGTAGCATAGGGGCTACAAACTATGTAGGAGAAAGCACAAAAGTTTAAAGAAACAATAAGCAATATGTCAATGAATAAAAATATACAAATGAACCACAGAATAAAATAGCTAATATCCCAACATCAAACTCTCATGCAAAATATTGAGCCAGTACAAGAAGAGTCATTTTGGCTAGCAAAAGAGGTTGCAGTTGCACAAGGAATAATAAAGAAAGTGGTACAAGTCACCAAATAAAAGTTGAAGACATCAATAATTTCATAGATGAAATAGGTGGTTAAAGAAACATATAAAAGGAGAAGGTATCAATAGAGAAGGAAACCTTCATTGTGATGTAGAAAGAAGTGCAGTGCAAAGACTTAGTACGAGCCTCAGGTGAGTGTTGGGATATTGTTGGATTATGACTTTGGACCATTTTTTGGAACCGATAATAGGGATTGGACCACATGATGTGCTGTCCAAGGGACAATGCACAAAAAATAAAGAAGTTGGTTAGAATTCATTAAACACGTTTGTCCACTTGTTATGGGTTGAGCCCCATTTTAATTGTATAAATATGTAATAGGTTTTCGATGTGATGGATATTTTTTCAAGAGATGTTGGGAGAGAGGACTTATGCTTAGTATTATTTTATTTTCTATTTGTAATTCTTGTGGGTATTATGGAGTTCAAAGACAAATATATGGTGTAAGAGCACAGAGCGCCTATTTTGTAAGAAATGTTTTGGATGACAATAAACATGTGAGATTGTTTTCGATGAAATGGATATGTGTTATGAAGAATGTTATATTTATTGTGCACTTATCATATGCTATGTTTTATATGTGGATTGTTGCTAGGAGTTAAATATATGTTGTCATGGATTGTTTGTTTGTGCTCACATGTTATGAGGATTAAATAGAATGATTATGCTATGAATATTGTATATGTTTTAGCGCAAATGTTGTGATGGTTAAGTAAGATATTTGGTAATACTTCATCCCTTCTCTACATTAATGAAAAAACTTGGTTCCTACAGTCCCCATATATAGCTCGGATGAGACTTCACTTGCTTGTGGGTGATGCCGAAAGGGCTGGTATTTGATGGTTTTGTTGGTGAATAAATGTTGTAACCTAGGTCTACCCACTGCATGCAAACACATGTATCTAAAGAATGATTTATATATCTCTAGCAAGTAACGAGAAACACAACTTAAGCATCCACCAGACATTATATCCACACCAAAACATATTTTCCTCAATTCAAACCATAAAGGAGCTACAAAATAAATAAGGGAAATACTCCACATAATAATAAAAAATAGAACTTTCCCCATTATCAACCTATTTATATGTGATCTCAACCCCAAGTAGCACTATATAGGACATCAAATACAAAAAAAATACTTCAAAATTATCAAGGACAAGACATACACTACCCATGAGTAAAACATGATCAAAGAAATCCTATCCTGACAAACTAATTATAATATAAGTTGCAGCAATCAAAGGAAAATCTAAGCAATATAGGTGTTTAGGACATTTATAAAAAAAGTTCTAATATATCGAGGAATTGAAATCCATGCATAGGAAACCATGCACAAATTATCAACAATATTTATAAAACCTCAAAAATATTAAGTTTTCTCGCATAGATTCCTCTAAAAATATCACAAATATTAACCTATTTAGGTCCATTTGAAATTGGTACCAACAATTTCCACCTACTTAATGAATATTCCATATTGATCAGGGTAGACACTAGCTAAAAGAACAACTCTATGAGGTTTTGATGCATTTATGAGCCATATTTCAACATTTATTTGTAATTAGCAGCCAACGAGAACAATTAATTGATGGTTTTTCAATAGATTTTAACTAAACACATAGCACTTGATACTCTTTATGCATTTCTAAGAAATTAGAAGTATACTTTTTAAAATCAACCTTATATTCCCTCCAATTGCTTAGGAAAATTGGAAATGAAATTAAATTTATTAGTTATCATAACAACTTTATTTGACTCCTACAGTGTACATATTTCCCAACTACATGGTGTATTAGGGTTTTGGATCCCAATATAACAATGTTGGCCAAGGTTCTTAGAGGTGAAATCGAGACCTCTACATGAATATCCATTGAAGGTTATAGCCCTGGTCTTAGCTTCCAACCCTTCCATCAATAACTACATGAGGAGGCTTCCCATACATTAAGAATGTATCCTTGTTTAGCCACAACAATAATGGGTCAAGCCATGAACTGGATTTCGCCTCAAAAGATATGAAAAAAATAAATCTACAAGTGTATCTTCATACTCCATATAATGACCAATGGATTTTCTAAAATAATTTATCTCTTAGTTCCTCACGTGATCTTTGGGCCCTTTTTTGGTACACCTAACCCAACCCTTGGCATCTTTCTCCAAGTATATTGGGTTAGGTGATTTCTCATTATGTTTAAGGCCAAATTCTAGACAACCCTCATGGCCTTAATTTGGAGGCTCAAATGGAAATGTTGGAGGGATAGTTTAAATGCTTCACTCAGGTTTAGATGGATGTATATGCTCATTTAAATGCTAATATCAACACCTTATATTAGGAACATATAAGTAAACCTTTTACACAGGAAATGTAGAAGAGTGATGTTATATAGAAGACTGATGTTTTTTAGACTGGCACATGCTTGGGAATCAAGGTGGAACCTTCGCCTCTAGGTGTTACCTATATTGGTGCTCCCCTTGTCTATATTTCAAATGATGATCTTCCATGACTAGAGCTCTCTACTCACATTTTTGTTTCTATTCTAGAAAAAAAAATCTTAGTATTTTGGGAAAAGTGGGAGGCATCTATTAGGATTTATTTAGAATTTTATGCCTAGACTGTTACTAGTAGTTGGATGGTTTGAAGGGATATTGCATCCCTTATAGTCTTAGACTTTTATAATTTAGCTCTATAAACAGTTTCTTTTTCTTGTAATGGAATCTGAGTTTATGTATATATATAGTATAATATCATATCTAAAATATAATACTATATAGATATATATTAAAATATGTAACTATTATATATTACTAATAATACATATTAATTATAATATATATAATAAATATATTATATATTTTTACTTGGATGTGGGTGATGTTAGACACCTACACCCACACACCATCCCACATGGTTGTCACACGCCTAGGAATAGAGGAGGTGACATGTAGAGGAGACTTCATCTCAAAGATAAATGTAGCTAGCAATAAAATTGATGAGGTTACTTGTGTGCTCATATTTTCATGGTTGGATCCACCTGATGTCTTGGCTCTATAGGGTTGCACTGACACATCAGTCATTGCGACAAGACCTTGAACAAATTGCATCCATAGAAAATAAAGTCACTCAGTCAAATTTACATGATGAATATTTAATGAGTTAAGTGGGAGAGAGGAATATGTTCATAGATTTTAAATGAGGGAGAAAATCCTTGGGAGAAGTAAGGAAACACTCCATGAGGGTATATGTGTAGCCTTGGTGTTGAATTATTCCAGTGTTTGTATTAGTTTTAGCTTGAATTTGGGTGATAGTTTGTTAGAATAGTATGACAACCTATGTGCTCATAATGATTTCTTGGTGGATCAATCCATTTAGGAGGTCTTAGTTCCCCTCCACTAGTGAGCTCGTTATAAGAGAGTGCGTGGGACTCTGTCCTAGATGATGTTGAAGGAGTTGGAACCCTGGATTCAAATATCTCCTAATTATTTTATAGTTTACTAAATTATAACACTACATATGGATTTAACGACCCCCTATAATGTTAAAATTTACTAAATTGTAAAATTTCATTGTCAAAATTGCAACTTTCCATTTGTATATTTATCTTGTAGTTGTTATCTTGTCATATGTTTTATCCCTAGACTAAATTAGTCATTTTTAGTTGTCACTTATTATCTAGAGGTATTTTTTCCTATGACTAAATTATTCATTTAATTTAGTAATTTTTAGTTATTTTCTCAAACTTAGTAGTATTTATCTAAAAAACATTGTCTTAGATCAATTTTTTAGTCACATAGTCATTTATTTTCCCAAATTATACTAGTGTTGAGTTTCTTTGATTTTGCCTTAAAAAAACGACCTTCTGAGGGTTGACTACTCATATATTTTGTCGAACAAGTTTCACATTGGGGCATGTATTAATTTCATGTTTGGCAATTCTAGGATCAATACCTAACACCTCTTTCTAAAACTAGGAGAAAATATTATTATATTCTTTAAATAGTGCAATGTAAACTACTATCTCTTCTGGAGAACAATATACACCAATAAAGACATTCTCTACAACCCCAATTGTCTTGTATATATCATATAGTATTAGTTTTTAAATGTTATCAATATTTTCCTCTACATATACTTTGTATGTAGCAAGAGGGTTCCCATGCCAATCCATAGTTCCCAAGATGATTACTTCATTCTCATCAATCCTTAATCCATTCATGGTAAGTAAAAATAATGCACTCTGGTGCATATCTTTCCAAGCTCTTTCTTCAAGAGGCATGGCTTCTAATATAGCTTCATTAGAAGGAATAACTATGTCTAACAGATCTTGACAAGGTAAAGAATTTATAGGTCAAATGGGTATGTTATATGGGCATCTTATATTGATCGCATATATGGGAATCCAGGTAATGACATCCCAAACAAGAAAGGATAGTACCTTTTAATATGGATACCTAATTCCTGGACCCACTAATAGAATCAATAGTCAAAGGAATTGATCCTACAATAGATACTCAAGTAAGGAGTGGGAACAATATTCTATTACAGATCACACAATTGGGTTTACTCTTCCTATAAGAGTGGTGGTTGGGGGATTAATGTCCCCAATAGTAGGTAGGTCTCTTATGTTATCCATTTCATCCCACTTGGACAATGGATTAAAATGAAGTATGAAATTATGTCCTAAAAATCATGATTCTAGATAAAAACTAGAATTTGAAGGGGATTCAGTCCACTTGTTGGGTTTGTGAGATTATCAAAATCAATCGGACCTAAATCCTCTTCAAGAGGAGGGAAGGAAATGTTCTCATATCTATTAAAATGATCATTAAAACCACTAAGTTAACCTTCTTCATACAACCTATCAAAACCGCTAGATCTAGATCGTGCTTCCTCTTTAGTGGGATTCTTCACATGTCCTAACCTCTCTTCCTCTACCCCCTATGGGGGAGGATTGTTGTGATCCATTCTTTGCCTATTAGTAGGTAGATCTACCTTTTTAGGTGATAGTTTTTAGATCCTTATGGTCCAACGAATGGGTTTATCATTGACCTGGATGGACAACAATGGCCACCCACCTAGTCCACTAGCTCAAAACACGGTTTTCCATCTTGGTAGTTCTTTTTACGTTTTTTGGGTCATAATATTCTAGGTAAATTGTGAGGGACTAAATTATTTTTTTGGCATGAAAATTACGAATAAATAGCATTATGAATGTATTGGTTCATTCGAAATGTGTACTTCTCTTCCAAACCTTTTGAATGAGCTACCAAGCACCCCAAACAAAGATAGTATGAAAACATTATGCCCTTGGTAAGTTAACATGCCAACTAACCACAACAAGGCCCACAAACCTATTGTTGTTTCATCTTTTGGGGTTACGATTTTTTAATTTTAGAGTTTTCTCATTAATGATTTGTGTTAAAAGGCCCCTTTATCCTCATTGTAGCTCATCTTCTTATGGATGAGTATAACTGCCACATCTCTTCTTAAAGATCAGCTACCACCATTCTAGTTAATTTGTATCCTATATTTTACTGCATGTTCTCTTTAATTAATTTATAGAGTTTGAGTTTATTGTATCACTTTGTTCTTTCCAATATATATATGTGTACACTATTATATGTGCATTATTTCATTTTGTTCTCACATAAATATGGATCAATGGTATCAAATAATTCTTCTCTTTTGTTATTTCTCCATGCATGTCCCCAACAAGGTCAGGATATAAAAAGTTGGGTCTTGAACAAGTTGATCTTGAGACAGACCTCCCTTTGTGGCCCTAACCACCTCACATAGTGGAGGAATAGACATTTGATGACGACACCCAATTATCCTCTACCTAACGACCCATTCTACCAATGCTCCATTTTTTGAAATGAAGAAATCAAGCTCTAAATTCATGGATTACACCAAAAGCGGCACATTTAACCAAGATCCTCACTTTGTGGGAGCCCATTTGGGTTAGTACAAAAGAAGGATCGTACATGGAGGATTTGCATTGATTACAGAGATCTAAACAAAGTCATAGTCAAGATTTGGTATCTAATTCCATGGATTGATGATATTCTGAACCAAATCAAGGGGCCCCAGTATTTTAGTAAGATTGATTTGAATTTTGAATACCATTAGGTCCCAATTGAGAAAAATGATGTCTGAAATACTTCCTTCAAGTCCATATAAGGTTTTTTTCGAGTGGTTGGTCATGCCTTTTGTCTTGACTAATGATCTAGCAACTTTCATGAGGATAATGGATGGCATATTACTACCATTAATGAATTATTTTGTGGTCTTATATATGTATGACATCCTCATCTTATCAAGAATTGGAATGAGCATTTGCAACACATTCAACAGGTTGTCAAGACCCTATGACAACAAAAATTATATTTTCTCATATAGAGTCCAATATCTAGGGTACATCATCAATGATCCTAGTGTGCATGTGTATCCAAAAAAGATCCAATTCATTCATGATTCATCATCCCCAATAACCATAATCAAGCTCCATAGTTTCTTGGGCCTCACCATAAATGAGCATTTGCAACACATTCAATAGGTTTTCAACACCCTATGACATCAATAATTATGTGATAATATAGAAAAGCTCTCTTTTTGCATACAGAGTCCGATATCTATAGTACATCATGGATGAGCATAGTGTGCATGTGTGTCCAACAAATATCCAATTCATTCACGGTTCATCATCCCTAATAACCATAATAGAGCTCCATAGTTGTCACATACCCCAATTTTGTAAAATAATGTTAATTGTTTTTAATTTGATTTCCTAAGACATTATGTTAAATTTAATGCTAAGTAGGAGCTGATGACTCAGCAGAGTCAAAAGGTGTGGAATGTAATTCTGAATATTTTATTTTTAATAAATAAAAAGTGGAGACAACAGCTTGGGAGAGCTGTTAATAAGAGTGTTACTGGTCAAAATGGTGGAGGAACTAGGTGGAGGGAAAAAGACAAGTGGCAGCATCCTCAAACACTTCCTAAGTTGCAGGTGGCAACTTCCCTACATTTTGGGTCATGATCCCCCAAGAAAGTGGGATCAGAGCAAGTGGCTCAATAAATGACAACTAACCCAAAAAGACCTAGGCAATCTTTTAAAAGTACCCAATGAAGAGAGATGAGGCTACTCAGATATTTCCAGGAGAAGAATCATTCAGAAGGAATGCACTTCAAGGGATTTCATTAGGGAAAAAGGGAAAACTGTAAGGAAGGTGTTTTGAGAGAGAATCTGCAGTAACTTGGTCTTATTTAGCTTGCTAGCTGAGAGAACTTACTGATAAGTTCAGGATTGGTATTGAGTCTGAAGACTGGTACTTTATTATTGCTGCACCTAGTTCCAGCCAGGGAGACCAGAGCAAGCTCAGGGGTCCTGAGGAGTCGCTATTTGAGCGCCCTCCAGGAGTTGGTAGGGAGGAACAGCCTCCCATTGCTGTTGTCGTCCAAGCTCAAGAACAGGTTCTGTTATTTATTATTTTTTGTGTATTATCTGTGTGTAATTGAATGATGCATTGTAGCTTATGATGTAAAGATTTAGATGGTTTAGAAATGAAGTTTTTCTTAGTTGTTTAGTAATAGAATCATTTTCATGAGAAATAAAACCCTACCTGTGTTTTTCCTCATCTGGAGTGATCCAGACCGTACTCCAGCACAGGTGGTAAAATTATAAATAAAGATAGTATGATGAAAATGTAGAATAAAATGTTAGTGGAATTATAGAATTTTTCCTTTTTATTTGGTTATCAGAAGAAATATCTTTTATACCAGGAGTAGAGTTAAACCTGGACTGAGACTGTCAGTTTATTAGAAACAGAAAAAGAGGCTATA
This sequence comes from Pseudotsuga menziesii, assembly GCA_001517045.1. Taxonomy (NCBI): domain Eukaryota; kingdom Viridiplantae; phylum Streptophyta; class Pinopsida; order Pinales; family Pinaceae; genus Pseudotsuga; species Pseudotsuga menziesii. The sequence continues at coordinate 148,376 of LPNX010235359.1, read as the reverse complement.
TTGTTTACTGATAGTAGTATGTGTGGGTAGATAAAATAGTTTTGATACAATATTTACCTTCAGTAATCTTATGGCTTATTTGAATTCAAGAAAAGGGTATAATAGTTAAACTAGAGTAGGGTTAAGCTAAACAAAAATGCTTTACAACTTTATAGTTTAATTCTTTCCAGTTTAGGCTAATTAACTACTGTATGGATAATAATCAAATTGAAAGAAAGAATAGCTAGAATCTTGATTTACTTCTACAGATAATCTAGTTGGTATCAGATATTTATTTATGGATAGTAATGTATGTTATTCATTCATTCTATTCTATCTAGCTAAGAATAAACAAAAATATACAACTGCCAACCTATACTTTTTAAGATGTTAACAAATGCAACACATAGTTAGATATTTTACTTTTATTTTATAAATATTAACTTGTAACATAAACAAGACAATATAGAATACAGAGAAGTACTTCTATAAAGTATTAGTACAGTAAATGTAAGAACACAAATAATAAAATACTAACTCATTCTAAGATTATAAATAAACAAGGAATAAAGCTAATAAATATATAATTATAAGAACTGTATTAATATATAGATAAAGTAATGTTTTATCCCATTATAATAAACAGTAAACAGAATGTAATTTCTGTACTCAAAGGCTGGCTGTATCTAACAAATACATAAATACTTCAGTAAATACATGGAGTTTTTATATCTCCAAAGGTTAGAATTTATATAACAATCTTTTACAAATTCTTTTATAATAAAGTAAACTAGTATAAAAAAAACAATGAACAGAAACCCTAGCAGTTAATAATTTAAATGATTTACAGAGTATAATTTAGATATATTAGATTACAGGAATCTAAGTAACAAAACTTAGATATGCTCATTATGCCGAGCTTAAATAATATATTTATAAAACAAGAAAAACAAATAAATTTCAATACTGTACTGTAAACAAAAAGATATTTTCAAAAGAGACTGTATAGATAGCTTTACATCTTCGAGTTAGGGTAAAACCCAACTAAAATCAAATTATACAACGGAGTTAATAAAATGAAAGAGTCTAACTCCTTTATGCCTCTCGGCCTTAAATAAAATCCACAGAGTAAGGATTTTACAGCCTGTACATAAATAACACCAAAAAATAACAGTCTCGGCCTAAGCCGGAGGTCCCATATTAAGCAAAGGGTTTAACCTCTTAAACAACAATGAATAGGTCAATCTAATTGAACCAAAAACTGCAAGGGTTACAGGCCACAAAGACCAACCCACAACTGTCCCATAAGGGACCCAACAAGGAGGATTTGCCATGGATATCCATGGCTTACCGTTAACCAGCAAGTCGCCACGGTATCGCACCAGCCACGCAGATGGAGACAAGCCATCACCTGCAAACAAGACGCACGATAGTGTTAAAACCAGTAAACAAAATAATATTCTTATATTAAATTAAAAACTATGAAGTACAACAGGAGGGTTGATAATGTTTCTTACCTAGAATCTTACGAAAGCACGACCACCCACAACCAGAAGGGGAACCACCAGCACGAGGAGAAGGAAACCCTTCATTGCTACAAGAAGGAAAGAGGTTACCACCCAGCAAGCAACCAACCATGACTGAGAATGAGAATAGCAAGCGCAGCAACTATTTAGGCTCGGGTCGTCACATCATATTCTGCTAAATGCACTACTCTGCGATGAAACCTTATGCCCAGCAGCCTTGAATCGAAAGGCCACGACTCGTAAGGCCAAGCCAAAGAAGTAGGGGTTCTTTACAGTTGAAGAGTTTGGGACTGAGCATGCAAGAGGGTGAAACCCTGAATAAAAATCACTGACCTACGCTCAAACAAACAAACATTTGGTAACAACACTTCATTACAGTGCTTTTGGACGAGCCCACAAGGAGTATAACAAGAAGGAAGACTATTAACAGCCAGTGCAAGCGACAGTGCAGATAGGAATGTTTTTGCAGAGCGGCCAGAGGCCTGAAGGCGACGAAGGAATGTCAACTAGGGTTCGAGACTACCCTTTTTAACCTCCAAACACTTGGCTACGACGAGCCCACATTGACAGTTTAATAATTGGCATGTAGTGGGTAGGAACAATATAGTTTACAGCGATCAAGTATCCCAATGATTCGTAATCTAAATCATGCATGGGAAGGTTCTATAAGGTTCGTGGTACCAAATGTCGACTAACCTGCACATTATAAAATCCCAATCAAGTAAACTTTAGAACGATGAGTAGGATAAAGTCATATCGTGGATCTTTACCATTGCGTGACCTAAAACTTATGCTTGTAAAGGAGGCATGTAATTCTTAGTTTGTAAGCATAGATCAAGGGTAAACAGTAGTTTTAGTATGGCGTGTTCTTTGTTTTGTAACCCTTTTGTTTGTATTTGCTTAGTAGCCTTACCATAAATTGTAATGATCACGACAAGGGTTAAGCCTCTTATTTGTTTAACCAAAGATTCATCAACTTAAAATATTAGGCCTTAAAAACTATTATGTTTTGCATTCTATCAATGGTTACCATCCATGAAAGTTATGCCCTTTTTACATCTGTGGAAAGAATTGTATAAAACCTATTCATAGTAAGATATCTATCTTATGAGAATAGTTCTAGTTATGCTTGGAGCATTTGCTGTGTAAAACCTTAAATGGGTAAACAAAGGAGTTAAGAATTTTAGTAACTATCAGGTTTTAATGATAAGTAACCTTTTGATGATTATTAACACTAGCTAAACCTTATTCTCTGAATAGGTTTTGTGTAAATAAAAACTCTATACATCAACACTAGTAGATTCTTTTCAAGAGCAACTTGAAATAAAGATGTAATCCCGTTAAATGTCAAGTTTTGAAAAGGGGAAACTGTAGTACTTAAAACCCTTAGCATTATACATGATATTCTTATTACAAGCCGTAACCAAATCCATTTAATGTAAAGGTATTTGTGCACAATTAAAACTAGATCCTTGACTTAATAACTCTGCCATTCTTAAAACTGCTGGTAAAGAAAGATTTAAGGCATTATTACACTTGACAACTATGGTAGACATCAAGTAGTGCAGTAAGCATTAAGAACTATAAATTTACATATACTAGAAAGAAGGCAGTTATAGCCATTACTAACATAATTGAATCTCATTCCTTGGCATCTTAAAAAGGAGGACAATTTAATGACTTTACCTCAATAAGCTTTGGAAATTGATTAGCAATTATATTATTTACTGATTTATTATGGTGCGATGAACTTATATCAAAATTCTTTAGAATTAATGACAAGCAGCACCCGAACTTCTTTCCTGTAAGTCTGTAAGCACAGGAAAACTTTCTGCATTGGCTCGAAAGCTAAGTAAGCCCAGAATTTTCATGGCAGTCCCACCTTGTGGTCGCAAGAAAAACAAGTCAGTAAACTAAAAAAGAAATCATTCTATAAGATAAACATAATCAAATATATAATTCAGATAATGAATTCATTAACATTTAACTAATCAAATAATTAGTTGACTGCATTTATGAAATTTATTTGTATTTTGAAAATTTTAATTTTTTTCGGAAATTTTGGGTTTTGACAATAGTTTCTTGAGACTCACCAATTTTTATCATTGGTTTGTATTGGGGTTCTGACATGTCACTTATCCCCTTATCCAAGTGACCAAGGGTGGGTCCAAATACAATTTTGTTTGGGATAATCCACAACAAAAGTAATTTAAGGATCTAAAACACTACTTATGTTCAACACAGGTACTCACTTTACTAGATCTTCCACAACCATTTGAGATTGAGATACATGCTTCTTACTATACTGTTGGATAATTCCTCACTCATCATGGCCATATGGCGGCATATCACAGTGATATTCTCTTATATGGAGTCTCCAAATACCCCACTTATGACAAAGAAATGTATTCAATTTTCCAATCTTGATGCCAATGGAAGCATTTCATTCTAGTAAAATAGATGGTCATCCACACTAATAGAAAGTCCCCATAGTTCATGCAAACACAAGGAAATATACATAATATTCTCCACCAAAATTGGTCCACTTAATTACAACAATTCCACTTGAACATCAAATATAAGAAGGGAAGCACCAATCGAGTAGCCAATTTCCTTAGTCGACCTCCAACTATAGCCTTGACAACGGTGCTCAACTCTTGTGTCCATGAGACCTAAGGATGGTCTCGACTATATGACAATGATCCTGATTTTTCTACCATCGATTGAATAATATGTACAAGCACACTAACTACCAACTTTCATCTATAGGATGGACTATTATTTCATCTGGGAATTCTGTGTGTTCCTTTAAGCAAGTGTGTGAAGTTGATATAGGAATCTCATTATAGTCAGGTGGAAGGGAACTTTGGCATAGAAAATATAGTATTAGTACTACAAAATTATTTTTATTGGTCAAAGATTAGGAAAGAAGTTAGAAACTATATAAGGCCATGCATTGTATATTCCATAGACAAACCTGCCATTATGAAGCAAGGGTTGTACACCCCTATACCTACTCTTTATATGCCCTAGGAACCCATCTCCATGGTTTACATGTCAAGACTACCTTCAACCAAGCATGGTAATGAATGTGTATTAGTGATCATTCTAACAACCAACAAGAAGAGTATCATGGTCAAGGGCATTGCTGATCTCTTCTTTGAATTTATTTGGGTTAATGTCAAGATACCACAGACTATGATTTTAGATTAGGGTAACAGGATCTTGAAAACCTTTTGGTCCAACCTATGGTCACTGATGGACACCAAGCTTACCAATCAACTATCTTCCACCCCTAAACTGATGGAAAGACAAAGGTGGTCAATATAATTAGTGTGCACATTCTAATAATGTATAATTCTAAACATACCCTCACATGGGATGAGAGTATTCCATATTTTTAGCACAACTACAACATATCCATTCATAGCCCTACTGACCATAGCCCTTTTTAGGTGTTCTTGGGGTTCCAACCATTGGACTTGTTGATGTAGATATATCCATTTCATCCATATAGGAGAAATATTACCATGCTCAAGCTAAGGTTGGAAAGGAAACCATATTTATTGAATGGATTTAGCACATTCACCAGCAAGTTCATGATATTTTGGAGAAAAGGAAATTCCAAGTACAAGAAAGGATATGATCAACATCGGGTAATGCACAAATTTCAAGTGGGTGATAAGGTTTGGTTGAAAAATAGAAACAACGGCTCATGGGACCCCATCACAAAACTCATATGCTTCGATATGGGCCCTACACCATCACTGAGATAGTAGGAAAAAATTATTTTGAATTAAGCATTCCTCCATTCCTTGGCCTACATCTGGTATATAATGTGGAGCTCATTCCATCACTATTGGACACATTAGAGGCGAAAGAGAAACTGGCACCTATAGAACCCAAAAATGACTTCTTGGAGAAGGATATTGTTGATCATATCATGGATACATAGGTGGAGTTAAGGATATTGTTGCTTAACTTTATCGATTCATCAAAGCAAGAAGGATTCTTCACTAAGGAAAGTGGCTCACTAGGAGTCAAATTTAGTAGAAATTTCCCCATCTAATAAGTGAAATTGTTACAATAGATACCATTTCTTCTTAAGGGGTCAGGAAAAATACAGATGGACATTGGTGGCCACCCACCTAGTCCACTAGTTTAAAACAAATTTTCCATCTTATCATTTTTTATAGTTTTTTGGGTCCTAATCTTCCGGGGCCATTTTCAAGCCCTAAACAACATTGTTTTGGCACAAAAATACATCTAGATAGTCATAGAAATATATTGGGCCATTTGGAATGTGTACTTCTTGATCGCACCTTTCTAACATGCTAGAAGAACCCAAAATTAATAAAGTATGCAAAAGTTATGCCCCAGGGAAGTTGACATATCAACTAACCACAATAGGGACCACAAACCTTTTGGTGTTTCATCTTATAAGGTTAGGATTTTTTCATTGATGATTTATGTTAAAATGTATGACTTGGTCTCACTTTAACTCAAATTCTTATGGATGAGCGTAGCCGCCACATCTCTTCTCAAAGATTAGCTACCACCATTCTAGCTATTTTTTATTATGAATTTTATAGTTTGTTCTCTTTCATTAATTCATAGAGTTTGATTTTATTGTATCACTATGTTATTTGAAATATATATTTTTGTACTCTATTCTACATCCATTCTTTCTTTTTGTTCTACCATAAATATGTATCAATTGGGCATTTGTCTTAAGTAGACACAAAGGAAGTAATTTTAACAACTTGACTGATTATAGATAGACACACTACAACAAATTTG
>LPNX010235359.1:121062-141451 GCA_001517045.1 Pseudotsuga menziesii | reverse complement strand
ACAAATCCTTATTACAAACCTTTGGGGGTGGTTACAAGCCCCCCTCATAGGTACCTACGAGGATGGTTTCAAACCCCCCTTATAGGTACCTACGGAGGTCGTTTGAAACCCCCCATAAAACTCTTTACAAACCTTTGGGTGTGGTTATAAACCCCCCTTGTAGGTACTTATGGGATCGGTTCAAAACCCCCCTTAAAAGTCTTTATTACAAAACTTTGGGGGCGGTTATAAACCGCCCCCCCGTGCCCCCGCCCCCCTGTAGGTACCTACAGAGGCGATTCAAACCCCCCCCTAAAACTATCTACAAACCTTTGGGGGTGGTTATAAACCCCCCTCATAGGTACCTATAGAGGTGGTTAGAAACCCCCCTAAAAAATTTTACAAACCTTTGAGGGAGGTTATAAACCCCCCTCGTAGGTATTTACAGAGGTGGTTCAAAACCCCCCTAAAACTCTTTACAAACCTTTGGGGGTGGTTATAAACCCCCCTCATATAAACTTACAAGGGGGGTTTTGAACCCCCCTCGTTATAACATACAAGGGCAGTTTTGAACCCCCCTCATAGTGACATATGAAGTCAGTTTAGAACCCCCCTCGTAGCCATAATAAATCATAATAAAATATATTTTATTTCAAATGTCAATATTGCAATATCATTAGGGCATGAAGGAATCGAACCTTCAACCTCCTGCTTGTAAAGAAAGCGCTCTTCCATTGAGCTAGAACCCTTTAATAATTGGGGAAAGGGGAAATATTAATACCAAGATTGCATCATTTGTAATTCTAAGAAAAGACTAATAATCCCAACATTGTTTTTGACTCAAGAGACCTAAGAAAGTAGTCTGAATGTCTCTGATCTTATTTAGATATATGCTATCCACTTCAAATCATATGCTAACCACTTTAAATAATATGGCTCTGACCTTCTTTAGATATATGCTAACCACTTCAAATCCTATGATGTAATCAAGATAATGTAGATGTATGCTAGGAAATTCACATTTAGACTCTGAAACATATAATTATGCATCCAATTGACCTCAAGTTGGAATTTAAAAAGAAAAATATTATGCCACCTAGGAAGACACTCAGTTTGTTTGATTATGATCATTCCACTGTACAACACACAAACTAACAACAAATAAATGCATTTTGGAGCTCTGTAGATTTGAATCTTATGTTGTTTTATGACAAAAAGTTGTATAGAATTTTACCTTTTGTGTAGCGGGCTTAAGCCGAAAATAATAGGGGGAATGGTGTGATCAGCTATGGTTAGTTTATCGTTGAAGTTATCTATTGTATAAGATGGTTTTCTTCACAAATATATCAAATACATAAATCTTGTTTGTCATTATTTCATGCTAATGTGATTTGTTTCTAGGCGACTATTTCATCCTTATTTCAATGACGAAACCCAATAAGGACATACATGCATCATATTTCTCATTAATTTTCAGCCAATAGATCCTCCAAAATCAAATTATCAAACTTATTTATCAATCTATAAAAAAATCTCAACCAAAACATGTGCAAATTGTGATCCTTCAAGATGTTCGACATAGCTAACATCCCAATGCTTGCAAAATGCCTTGATCAAACCAAAGTCAAAAATATCTCCCTTGGACTACAATCATCTAAGCTCTCACTCACAAGAATGCTCAACCTATTCCATCATTGGAATATCTCTCCCAATGTGGGGCATAAAATCTCTAATGCATTATCTTCCAAGGAACACACAAACATTTTTATCATATTATCGTCATGGGAAACATTAAATATTGAAATGAATTCAATGAAAGATGTAACAAGTAGTATAACTTAGTTAGCATGTTCTACGAAGTTTTGAATTTGCTTGTCCCAATATGGAACAAAGAATTGATTCAGATTCCCTGGGATACCCAAGAAATCTAATGGATTGAACCATTCTTTAATCCATGATTATTCTAAAGATGCCATACTTCTTAACTTCAATATTCAATGTGACTAACTGATATGGAATTTGAAAAACATATAACCATCATACCTCATTTCAGTACTAGTGGAGTTTCCAAGTGAGGTTTCAAATGTCTTCAAGTATGTTGGATGTCCTCACTTCTACAAAAAACAAGTTCACTTTAAAATCTTCTAGAACAAGGCTTCGTTCCTTCATGGAGTCACCAGATGAAAAAATATATTCAAAGAAACAACCTTATCAAATCAATAAAGATAAAATACTAAATCTCAAGAACTGGACATTATCTCCAACAACACTAAATTTCTACCTCCTATATATTCTGCATTACCAAAACAAACCAAATTTTGAATGTCTCACGATCAGTTTTTGTATCAACAGAAGATACTGACTCTGAGTTATCTATAATTTCCTTTGGATTCAAGTTTTGTCCAAAATATATTGTTGGGAGTGAGGAGTGGGAGCGGAGCGAAAAGCGAAATTTTCAAAAGCTCCCGTTTTTGGAGCGTTTCGGGAGCATTTTTTATAGTATATATTTTGATGGAATTATATCGAAAAAACATGTAGGATGTTGAATTAGCTATAGAATACATGGATTAAACCATATAACATCAATCATCTAGTAGTTATAACTTCTAACATTATCATCAAATTATCAACCATTAAAACGTTTGTAGGATCTTGGAAAAGAAGGGAGGTACCATAACATTGTCATCAAATGATCAACCTAGTATAGGAGCATTTAATATAGGAAAGGAAGGGAGCGCCTTGAGAGCATCCTCCCAAAACTGGGAGCATTTTGGGAGTAATCTTTTGAAGTAAGCGAGCTTCGGGAGCCGGAGCGAGGGGGTGGGGGGCGCTCCCACACACTATATATTTGAGTATAATCATAACCTATACAAAAATAAATTCAGGATATATTTGACTATGGTATAAGTTTGGTCAAAAGGTCACAAAAGAACAAACTAATCCTTAAAATATAGGCAATTAAAGTTATTTCAGTACTCAACTGCAACATCAAACAATGCAAGACAGACGTTCTTCTAACAAAAATTGAGTGTCAGTATTGGAATTTAGTGCAATGCAATGTTTACAAAGGTTTATCCAGAGACACTTCTAAGTCTAGGAATTTATTTGGTTTTTTTTTTTGGAACTTGATTGAAGTCAAGGTGAGACCATGAGACATCTTGAGAGCTTTATCAATAGCCCAAAGGTGTTACTAAGCTTCGCCTTTTTTGAAAAGCTAGATAGAAATAGCATTTTCTAATTCAACAGTTACAGAATATCTAAGGGTTGCATGGTACTAAAGCATCACTTTGTATTACAAAAGAAAAGAATAAAACAACCTTGCAGACCGAAAAATCCCAGTAGAATTCATTACTGTGGCAGCTTTAGGTTTAACTCTATTCTTAATTTTTAAATATGCTCTTAAATATAATTATAATAAAAATAATAAAGAGTGGGCTCAAGTATGACTCTAAAGAAATCATTGAGAAAACATTAGATAAGTAATTTTGTTTAGAGGAAGCTCAGCTCTCATGCTAAAACCATCTAGTTAGCATACCATATAGAAGGGGAAAAAACTCAAGAATAAGTCACTTCCAGATTATCTGACTAGAGGATCAATCATGTAGAAGTGAAAGAAATCAATATGTAGTCAAGATTATTCTCACAGAAACAGAGTTTGTTCTTTCTCTAGCATGTAGTTTTACTACCAAGAGATGTCTTTTTTTATGAACATCCTAAGTAATCGAAGGAATATGGTTAGCATCAGCATGAGCATATACACATTTCTGATGGGACATGAAAGAGGAAACTAATGTTCCACAAACTTTCATGGATGTGGGGACATGCAGAGAGGCCCTCGAAATTTTAGGGGACACCACATCGAACGTTGGGGTCCCCAACATACAGGACCCTACCCTAATTATTAGATATAAAAAGAACACAACAAATTCTAAATATAATATATATGATTAGATTTTGGTAGGCATAGTTAATCACATATTTATATAATTAAACCAAAAATATCCATGGTCTACTTGCCAATTACACAATTTGGAAATTGCAATTCAAAATAGGAAAATCATTATATTTCTCATAATAAAATCATCAATGTCCAAGACAAAAATGAATAACATCATATAATTACATCCATCATTTAAATATTGAAGTGTCAATACTGTCATAATCAAAAAATACCGCCCAAAAAGAAATGGAACAAGGATCACGCAACTAGACATGCTCAATCATCTCCGTTTCATTCTCTTCATCTATATGCCATGTAAACCTATCAACATCATCCATGGAAATGTGAATATAATAGGCCCCTTGCTCAAAATTATTATCTAACTGATCTAACATTTCCAGACAAACAAATGAAAAGATATTGATGTTTCTCCAAGTTTTCACTGAAAGAATGTGTGTTATACCTGGAATGCACTTGGAATATGATAGAAAATACTTGTTCTTCACATTTTCTACCTTTGAAAATTTCTTGTTCACAAAATTCCAACTTCAACCTCATTAATGTACTCAACTAGTGTGTTGTGGCTAAGAGAAAACAAGTGTTAGTGTTTGGGAGAGTTATATAGAGAGGAAAGGAAAGGTGAGGGTGGTGGGTGCCACACCTTACTTCAATAAAAAAACTACTTTGTTGGTTGTTTTTATTTCTATATTTTTATGAGAATGCACCCCCATACTATGTAGAGGTCATCCCATAATACCCTTGAGTATCGAGGATGTATGAGGGACAACAAGGGATGCTCCCAATGATGTCTCCAAGTCAAGGGAGTGAGGGGAGCATAGGGAACACATCCCCAACCCCTAGGTACATGTCCCCATGGGACGCTAAAGGAAACAATAATGGAATATTATAAAATAAGGGAAAAAAGAGGCATAATGTGCACAAGTGGAATAATGCAGCTGCCATGCTTGTAAGCATTAACCAAGGAGGAATGCAATCTTTATAAAAAAAAAATTATATGGGATGGAAAATTTTGGGAATAATTATGACTTGAAGTGGTTGTTATAGATGTCTAGAACACATTTAATAAATTGAATTGCAATGATATGCATGTTGAATAATTAGTCTTGAGAAAAATATAAGACAATGAAAAAGGAATGTAAAATTACCTAAGGAGGTAGCATGATCTGCATTGATATATACTGAGAAAAAATTAACAGCGCTGGAAGAACAAGATAGGATAGAGTGTCCTACCACCCTAGAGGTGTTTTCCCATCCTGCAAGAAGGAAAAGGAACCCATGCATTACTATCATTATTTGACATCAGTTTTAATTTTTAAATTGAAAATCATATTTGAGATTGAATTTCACTTGACCCTAACTGGCCACAGAACATCTAAGTAATGAATTGACAACTGCTCCATTCCGATCCACTAGGCCTATACAAAAGTAGCACTACAGAATCCCAATCCACAATTAGCACTTTGTGTAGAAAAAAAATGAAAATACCATAAAATATACAAATAACAATGTTATTATCCATTGTTCAACAGTCTAAGTACTTTGCCAGCATGGTTGGAGGTCTGAATCAGAGGACTTGCAGCTGAAACTTCCTCCTCATTTACCTGTGGATTGGCCTGAAGCAATCAATATTCAACAAAAACAATCTTACTTTACTTGGTTATGTAGAAGGCCAAAGATAAGTAAATCATTAAAAAATGCAATAAAAATTAGATGAATTCCCATAGCTTCACTTAAATGTGGAGGAGGGAATAAATAAGTAAAATTATTATTGGAGACAGACAGACCAGCAAGACAACAACAACTACATATACTAATATTAATCAATCATCAAAATGAAATCCACATCTATGTAGCATGTAGAAATTGGCCAAAAAGTTTTTTTTCTATGGCTAAGGTAGTTAATACATTACAAAATTGTAGCACAATGGAATATACCATTGTGGTAGGAGAAACTATGGATTCTCCAAGTCCATTACAATATCTCACTCTTTGTACAAGAACTTTGGGGCAGATTTAGCTGAAAACTCAAATTATAAAAAAATATCAACCATTTATGATGATGTCTCCAAGCAGGCACAAGATTCTCGGAAGATGTCTCTACCATTAAGAAGACCAGTACCACCTAGCCAAGAAGCTCGTCTAGGAGATGTTTTCAATTTGTATTCCCTGAAGCTAGATTATGATCCCAGCTAAGAGAGGGGACTTCTACTTCTCTACTAATAGTTGAGACTAATGTTGTAGATGTTACAACTTATATTCCAGTTTTATGTTTCATTTTATGGTGAAGACTTGGAAGTCTTTATTCGTTAGACTTGAGATGTAATACCTACTCCATTAGTATAGTATGAGTGATGATGGAATATTCCTAGCCTCCATTGACAACTTTTGGTCCACATGTGCTCATAGATACTTTCTTCATTCTCGATTTTTTCCTAGGCACTGAGATATGTATTAAGGAGTCTTCTGTTGTATTCTAGACCATGGGGAAAATGATTTAACATTAGTAAAATTAAAGTAGAAAGGACTTTAAGAAAGAGAGGTTGACATTCTTGTAGATATTTCTATCATAATGTGTAAGCTTATAGTAACTTTGGGATTTAAAGACAAACGGAAGATCAAATATCTTCACAAACTGAAATCTACTCTATAAAATATATATCTACATACTGAATTTCTAGTTTTAAAACAAGAAAAACAGAAATAAGACAGACAATGGATAAAGAAAAAGGGAACATACTGTCATTCTAAGTTTGAAGACAAATTTGATATTGGTATGCAGAGCTTATTGAAGATGAGAAAAATTCCAATTAGTATTGTTATTGGGATTTGTTTTTCAATGGAAACATGGACAAGGGAAAATGTAATTAAAATTTTGCAACAGAAATTTGTTAAGTCTAGATTCCATGCAATTTTCCCCACTTCGTCTGGAGGTAAAATCATATAATTTAATTCAAGTACCATAAAAAAATGATTGGCAAAAGGAGTATTAAATTCAAATCATATTCATAAACATTTCACAGAGAATGTGTAAGAATATATTAGAAGTCAGAATGTTAACATAAGGAAAAATGAAGGAAGGTATCGATGTGAAATGTTTAGGCCTAACAAAATTTAAAAAGGAAAATCTTGGTTCAAAACTAGGCCTTTCCATTTGCCGATATGGATGGAAATTTAAAGCCTTAATACAAAGCTGTGTAAATCCTTACCACAAGATCTGTGATCATCAAAATAATCGTGACCTTGGGACATTGCTTACAATTTATGAACACATAAAAGAAAAAATATAATCCAGACATATGATATAATAAATATCCTAGAATTGCCAAGAAACAAGGAAAATTGTGTTCTAATAGTAGAAAAGACTTCTACCTCACACACAAAAAGTCAACATAGGTACTGATGTACAACATGATAGGTATGGGTTGCGATATGTGTGAAAGTTGTTCGTAATCACTGTTTCCAACATAGTTTTCTCCAGCAAATAAAACTGGAATTCGCATTAAATCAAGCAAACCTATGCATGATTCAACCCTTAACAGTGGTGAATTTGCAGTACTGTGTAGGTATTTGGGTAAAAGATGTTGATGAGAAGCAGCCTTATTAATTTTGAGCACTTCTCATCATAAACCAAGATGTGGTCAGACCTAAATAGGAAATCTGGGTAAAATTTGGGCTTAGAACTGTGCACCAAAGGGAAGGTTTGAGCAGTAGACAGGCCTCATTTAATTCTGGAAAACTAACACAGCCCTTGAACAATAATTCTAGGTATGAACAACAGCCCTAGAAAGGGTCGATTCACCTTTGTACACTTGTTTGTTGTTGGAGGATGACTTCTCATTTTTTTTGTGGAACATTTAACCTTGGAAGCATTATGTATAAGGCCAACACATCCCTTACAATGATTATGTGGTTCAGATTCGAGTTTGGGGACCTTCTCTGTAGCCAAGGAGTAGTTTTAGAAATAATTTACAAACCTATAGAATTCAGTGGCAGCTACAACATCCTTTTGAGGTCCAAAATGCAGCATTCAGTGGACCATTCAATGGACTAATCAATAACAATGTCTATTTTCATTGGTTTCCTATTGGGATTTGTAATATGTCCCTAAAGCCCAATAAAAATTCTCATATTGACAAAATGAAAAGTTAAGGTTATTCAATCAATGTTAAAAGAGGAAAAGGAATTGAAGGAGGTTCAAGCAGTTTTGGAAGGTTGGTATGAGTATGAGGGGCATGGCTATCTAACAGAAGTTTCTAAGGATAAGATTGACAAATAACTACTTCAACACATAAAAAATCCTATGCAATATTGAACTACAACAAACTAAAATATGGAATCATTTAGATTAGACACAAAAAAATAATCATGACAAATCGTTCTTGTTCCAAATATAACAATGGTACTTTAAGTGATAGGAACATTCCATGGAAAAGTGCAGAAGTCTAGAGATAAGTAATAATCCATAAGGATACCACCAGTAGCGATATGTTATAAAATCTCCAATTGAATACAAGACTCCACTATCTAGAAGAAGCAAAATTGCTTCACATGAAAGAAATTAAATCTTATTCCCAATTTTATTTAGGTTCACAAAAATGTATAGGTTGGGTTTATAACTCCACAGGAAGCCAACGTTAATTGATTAAATGGATGACTAGGATGCCTCTATAATGAGATAACATTGAAGAGACAGTTATCTCTTCTTCACAAAACCCTTCTCCTTACCTAACCCTTCCTGGGTCAACAAAACCTCCACCTAATCAACAAAGAACTAAACTTGGAAATTTGAATGTGCCCTCCAATATATGTCAAGAATTCTTGAAATAGAATTGTGAGTATTCCTATGAAACCAACTTCCGAAATATTTTGTAAATGTATATACAAACCCCAACCTAAAAAACTAGTGAAAACTACAAAATTGGGCACTGATACCTACTCAGTGGTAACCCTACAGAATACCAACTCTTTGATTAAAGTGGTAGAAACAATCTATGAACAAGGAAAAGATAAGGCAAACGTGTGAGAGTAGTTTGCAGTTGATTTTTTGGAATATTTGGAATGTCTCTGAAATAAGAATATCCTAGAATTGCCAAGAAACAAGGACAAATGTGTTCTAATATTAGAAAAGACTTCTACCTCACACAAAAAATCAAAATAGGTATTATCTTGTTTAAGTGTTCTTGCACCATTTCCATATCATTTTCAACTTTATTTGAAACTATAATTTACACCTGTAAGAAAAAATGAAAATCCTGAGTATTTTGCTTTAGCAGGAATTGTAAAGTTTCATTGTTCTTAAAGGCCACTGTTAACTAAGAAGTTCAATTTTTGGAACAAATTAACAAAGGGAAGTAGCATAGATATTGAGGAGCATGGATATTTGGTTGTATAAAGGATATGAGAGCTCTAAAAAAAATTCATCAATATGCTAATCATCAAAATAATATAATAACACTTGGAAAATTACAAAAACCTAATGGGACGGAGGTTAACAAGTTTGAAGGCATTGCAAGAGCAACAATGGACCACTTTGGAAATCATTTTAAACTAGAGGAGAGAGCTACAAAACCTGAAATGGTTAGGATCTTTCAATTATTCCCTAGTTTTGTAAATGTGAAAAAGTTTCAAAGGCTAATGGAGGAGGTCACTAAGGAAGAGTTGCAAATTGTAATGCACAACTTTCAAAAGGAAAAAAGTCATGGACCTAATGGTTTGTTGAATTATATTTTTATGAGCTATTAGAGGGGGATATTGTAAGGGTGGTTGAAGAGTCAATATACTCCGGTAGGTTCCTGGAAGCTTTCAATACAATTTTTATTGCACTCATTCTGGAGAGAAATGACCCTTCAA
This sequence comes from Pseudotsuga menziesii, assembly GCA_001517045.1. NCBI lineage: Eukaryota > Viridiplantae > Streptophyta > Pinopsida > Pinales > Pinaceae > Pseudotsuga > Pseudotsuga menziesii. Next base: position 131,661 of record LPNX010235359.1, on the reverse strand, counting down.
CTTTTCAAGAGTTGAGGCTTATATCACATTGAAATTGCATTTACTAGGTAGTAGAAAAGGTAAGTGAAAAAGGGTTAAAACGTTGATGTCAACCTCTACTTATGGTAAACAATTTGGACTCTTAAACAATTGGCAAATACATGAGGCCATAGGGGCGGCTCAACAAGGTTTTCACACTATTAAAACTAAAATTGTAAAGGAAGCTGTGGCCAAAATTGTTCTCACAACAGCTTATAACATGGTTAATTGGATATATCTAAGATTGATCCTAACACACCCTGTATTTTGTGTTCCATTTTTTTATTGGGAGATGAGTTAGTCAACTTCTACCTCATCAGTTTTGATTAATCACACTACTTCATAAATTTTAAGACCTAGCAGAGGGTTAAGGGGAGGGGTTCTCTTTGGATCCCCTACTCTTTATTATAGTGGTTGAAGGTTTAAGTAGGTCTCTAATAAATGCAAAGAGGAAAAGAATATTCACAGGTGTGAGTAAAGGTGGCTCTTTTAATTTATCACATCTTTTTTTCATTGATGATATACTCATATTTTGTGACAGTTTGAGAATGGATCTTGATAAGTTGAGAGAGACCCTAGATCTTTCTTATGTCGCAACAGGTATATTGGTAAACATTAATAAATATCATATTTCATTTGTAGGGATTAAGGATTAATATTTGAATTACTTTGTTAATATGTTCACTTTCATGCAGGTTGAGTTGGAAGAAGGATTGAAATACTTGGGCTTCTATTTGAAAACCTAATGCATACTTGAAGAGGGACTAGGATTGGTTGTCTATTGCTAGCAAAATTTCAATACAAAATCTTTATCTAGTGTCACCATTGGTTATCCAAGTGTGGGATATTGGTTCTAGTTAATGCAATTCTAGAGGATATTCCAGGTTATTGAATGTCTCTTTTTCTTGGATACCAAAAGGGATTTTAGAAAAGATAAGAAGGATTAGTTTTAGTTTTCTTTGGTCAGGAAGTAAGGAAAAGAGGGGCATTCACTGGTAAATTGGAAAAAAAACGTTGTCCCAAAATGTTTAAGGGGTGGGATCTCAAAATATTCTCTTTTTTGAAAGACTTGGTAGCCAAAAGCTTTTGGATACTAATCAAAGGGAAGGGTTTATCAGTACAAGTTGTTCATCAAAAGAAAATTCTTCCTAATCTGTTGAGGATTGGATTAAAAGACCACATAAAAATTTACAAAATGTTTCTATGATTTGGAAAGATGCTATTTTAGTTTTTCCCTTAGTAGGTGAGGGTTTGGTTTGGAAAGTTGGTAATGGAAATAAGATACAATTGGGGGAGGACCCTTGGGTGGGGAGTAATTTGAACCACAAGCTTCTTGATTTGATGATTCAGATCTTATGGGATAGAGGACTATTTAAACCTTCACAAATTACATATCCAGTTGACAAAAATATCTGGGGACAAGAGTGGTGCTCAGCTAATTACCTAAGTTTCAGAGGGGAAGATGCTTAGGTCTGGTGTTCCTTTATTGTTAGATTGAATTCAAGTCATATAAGGTTAAAGGAGAAAGACAATATGTTGGTCTAGGAAAAAGCACCTTCCAATGTATATACTCCAAAAGTTGGTTATATTATTTACATGAAGGAAAACAGAGAACGATTGCTTGGTGGTGGATGGGTTTCTGGAAATTCAATTGTCCTTCAAAATCTAAATTTGTTATGTGGTTCCTCTTAAATAATAAATCTCTAACATGGGATAATATACAAAAAATAGATTTGGGCCAAGGAGGTGCTCCTTTTGTAAGTGTTTTGCTAATACTAAGACCAATATTCATTTGGTAATGGAGTGTTCATACAAAAACATGTTTGGAGGGGAAGAGAAGCTATAACAAGCTTTAAAAATGTTCAGTATGGAAGCACTATGGAGGAAGGACTTAGTAATTAGTGTGGTAACCCTGTTGTAATGACATATAAAGAGATTCCTATGATTATCTCTTGGGGTATCAGGTTGGCCAGGAATACCTGTGTCTTTGAAGACATATATTCTCCCTTTGCAATGTGCAACTCAGGGGATTAGCATTGTAAAGATATTTTCTCAGGAAAAAAATTATAAGCCATATAGGCATGTTATTATTGAAGATATAGATGGGGAGGGATATTGTGCATATTTTGATGGGGCTGATTAGGGAGAGCCTTGGCCCTGCTGGGCATGTCGATTTATTTTCATAAATGTGGAATATTTTGTAAAGTTTACAGCTGGTCTCAGGCCCGACACAGAAAATTTTGGAGAACTAATGGCTCTCGAGATGCTTTTATTTTTGGCAGGTGAAAAAGGTGTAACAAGGATGCTAGTGTTGGGTGATTCAATGACAATGAATAAATGGATGAGAGATGAAAAAAACTACACAAAATTTCTATTGCTTCCTCTGCTGGAAGACGTTCACTTCATCCTTCAATCATATTTACGGAGAAAGGAATTATGATGATGATAAATTGTCAAAGGTTGGGGCTAATATGGTTTTTGATCAGTGGCATGTTCTAGAGGCTAGAGGGGGACAGGTTGCTGAATACTACCATCCACCTTTCCATGAATTTCTTCCACTTTAACCCTTGATATTGTTGACTGAAAATTTTTAATGTTTTGATGCTAGTATACATGTATTTTTTTTTTTAAATACAGGGTTTTTCCCCTGAAGAAGTATGTGGATTAATGTAATTTTGATATTTTGGGATTATAGAGTACCCCAAGTAGAAATTTTATGTCTCTTATGTGGGAAGAGAGTTTTTATATTTCTTATGTAACATTTATATAAACTGTAGTATGGTGAAGGTACAACACTCTTTGTGGAGTCATGTAACACTGCACACATATATGTAATGCTTCAAAAGCATCTGAAAAAATGTCATTTTGTTGTTTAAATAAAATTACAAATTTTTTTTTTTCTGCAAAATAAGGAAGCCCTAGTTTTCAGTCATGATATATAGTTAGATATCATAAACGTATAATTTCAATAAAAAGGCATGAAAACAAGTACAAAAACATTGAACAAGTTATATGGAAATCTTGTGTTCAAAATCACCAGATCAGGAGCAAAGAAAGCACATCGCTTGCAATAAGTACAATCAAGCACTGAGAAATTTCCAAGTCAAAAAATGTGTGTTAAAATAATATGTGTAAATCACTTCAATTGAGATCATTCACATTATTTATTCGCTCTATTTAATGTTATCAATCAATTGATTCCTCTCTCCCAAATGATTAAGGTTATCAATTCCAAAAGGAAAAGACTTGCATATTGATATTATGTGGAGAGAAAAGAAGGCGCACTGCTTACAACAATCACAATAAGGAACTAAGAAAAGTAAAAGTCATAAAATGTGTGTTAAACTAATATGTATTCAATCACTTGACTTGAGATAATTCATATAAACAATTCATTGTATTTAATGTTATCAATCAATTGATTCCAATCTCCAAGGTGATTAAAGTCCTCAATTCCAAAAGGAAAAGACTTGCATATTGATACTATGTGGGGAGCATGCAAACAAAATCATTGATTTCATTGTGAAATTTTACATATTTACCAAGTGTTTTCCCCAGTCATACTCTTCATCATGCCAAGTCAATTCTTAAGTCAAGTCATAGTACTTTGATTTAATAATTTCCACATGAATTAAACCATATTAAGAGGGTGTCGATACCACTCTATTACTACACAAGCAAGGTCATTTTCGGCTACCAACAAGTCACTTTCAATTCCCAACTATAACTAGAATTTTAAAATTAAATACGAATATCAAATAGCAGTTTCATTGGGAGAAAAATAAGAACAATAGTGAACATAAAAATGACCTATGTAAACAAAAGTATGCCATGCAACCAAAAAATAACATCATTTCTTCTTAGCCCATAGATATAGTAATATAAAAGACATATGATATACCTTTGAAGCACAGAAACCAATTTTTATATCGTCTCAAGCTGCTTATTTTGACCAAGACATGCAACATGTTGATCAGTCTTACCTACAAAACTGTGCCTAGATGATGTTCCAGTTCATGGACTGGCAATGTTCAATGGTTTCATTAAATCGGTAATACTACTAGGTGATGCACCTCCACTTGTAGTGAGAAGCTCGAGAAGAGAGTTAGGTCTATGCATGCCAAATGACACTAAAGGATGGGCATGTTCATTCTATGAATCAAGCTGACTTGAATTGACTCCAAACACTAAGGTGGACACAGTTTCTAGTGCTAGTGATTCCTCCCTCTGTTTCCCAAGTTCTACATGTGTTTTCATTTTGTTATATGATGATCCGAAAGAACCAGTAAGCACAGCTGTATACATGAGATGTTGTGACAATTCACCTGATTTTGACAACGATGATGATTGTGAAGCACCTCTAACATCTATTTTTTGTAGTTTCCTCGAAATATGTACCAATTTTGTATTTTGTAAAGGGTCATCCCATTTTTTAACCTTTTGACCGAGTTAACCAACAACGTGCCATTGAAAAGGAAATTTCCCATCTCATTGTGTGGAAAAGAACAAACATGGCATTTGTTGTTGAACTTGTCGGTCAGGTTGCAGATCATTATCCAGTTTCGTTGAATGTTGAAACATAGGCACCAATTCTGAAATTGGGTCATCATGTTTATTTTTATTAACAATTGCAATAGGTTGATCTACCTTAGCTACCAAACTAGGCATATGTGTTGTTCCAATGGAAGGGTTGTTGATGTTTAAAGGTGTTACTGAATCCGTAATACTTCCAATTGATGCAATTCTACTTGCAATGGGGCCCATAAGAAGAGAATTTGATCTATGTTGTCCAAATGACATTGAAGGTTGGACATGTTCATTCTGCAAACCAAGATGACTTGAATTGATTACAGTCACTTAGGTAGAAATAGTTTCCAGACCTGGTCATTTTTCCTTCTATTTCCTGACTACTACAGAAAATGTCATGTTATATGATGGTCCAAGAGAATCAGTGGACACAACTGCATATGTGAGAGGTTGTAATAGTTCCCCTGATTTTGGAAAGGGTGTTGACTGCAAAGCACCTCTAACCTCTGCTTTTTGGAATTCCGTGGAAATTTTTACCAATTTTATATTTTGGAAAAGCTCATGCCTTTTTTTACCCTTTATACCTAGTTGACCAACACTTAGCCATTGAAAAAAAGGTTTCCCATGTTGATGGGAAAATAACTAAGATATCATGTGTTGTTGATCTGGCTTCTCATTATCCAGTTCCATCGAATGATGATTTTCATGTATTCTCTCCACTTCTTTGTTTACTTCAAAAGAAATATGCCCCCTCTGAAATTATATTTGTTCTTTTACCTTACACCTGCATGTGCTCCTCTTGTCTAATTGAAGTGAAAGCTTATTAACTCATGCAAGGAAATTTCTCTGACTGTGAGTTGTTGATCATCATATCCTGTCAAATGTTGAGGACATCCCTGACCAACGACATCAGAAAAGTGCATATTTTCCTTATTCTAATCTTGTGGCATTGGCTTATCCTTTATCTATGAATCCCTAGTTAGTGTTGTATCTAGTTTTGACACCACATTCTATAGTTGAAATTTTTCCATGCAAGTTAGATCTTTATTTCATGTTTTCATCTCTACTAAGCTCCTGTCAACATACTGGCACAACATATCTTCAAGAAATCTCCAGGAAGCCAACACCACCAATTTCCTGTCAAAATTGAAAATTATACAGTACCTAATATTGCATTTTTAGAATATTGGTATAGAATACAGTGACAAGGGAAACAAGTTCTAACATGAATATTCTACAAGAAATAAAAAGTCAGCATAGATAAAGATGTTATACTATATCAAAAGTCGGCATAGAGAAAGATATGAACTTTGGGTTAGAAAGCTTAAAGTTGCATATGGATTTTGATATGAAATATGGGTGGAAAACATCAAGGTTTCATATCTAAACTCTAGAATATTTTAGTGTTTGAATAGTTCAAGGTTGAATATCTCAAGTATTTTAATATTTGATGTGTTCTAATTTGTAATCTCCTAATACACTTTCCATAACTCTGCAAACTAAATGAAGTTCATATTATATCTGGATTTTGCTAATCCCTACTACGCAGAATGTACTATCTATATTCAATGTATAATTATGCTCACATGGACTTATGAACACAAAAAAATGGTGAACCAACCTAGTACCTAGCATTTGTTTGTTGCAATTATTCTTTCTTTTGTGTGAATTTTAGCTGAGCTACGTGAAAATTACTGCAGCAATTGAGAGCGATGATGATATCAGGAGACTTCCTGAAATGGGAGGAATGCAAGCATGACCATATTCATGTGTTCCTATGAGTTTAGACAACCCCCAACCTAACACTGGAATTGTTACCTAAAGGAAGAGAGGGAGATCCCTTGTAGATAAGGAACACAAGCATCTCAAAAGGTACTCTCCCAATACCTTCTGATTGGTATTGAATCTGTCACATTCAATTCCTAAGGTTCAATATATGACTCCTAATACCATGGTTGTGGGTGGAGATAAAAGGTACAGACCAACCAAATAATTACAGGTTCACTGGTACAGATCATGGAAAAAACATCCCATTCTTTGAAATCTCCCCCAATTATATAGACAGTTACAGATCTTGTTCTTGAGCCAATTGATCCATTTTATCAAGTTGATTCAGTGGCTATATCCCTTCCAACACCATGGTTTGAAGGATATAAATCTATATATAAGATAGAATTGGTGTACATCTATGGCCACTAGGATGGTTGTGTTCTTTCATTGGAACAATAACGCCCTTCTTTCATTAAAAAGAAGAGTAAGTTGATGAGATTGCAGCTCATCAAATAACAAAAAAAAACTACAAATGCATTGATTAAATCTATAAAATTATGAAAACATCCATGGAATCAATAGTCATGTTCAGCAAAAAAAATACAACTTTAATATTATATGGAAATATTTTTTTACCTTGCATCCAACGCCTTTCTATACTCCTCATCAGTGTGGCCTCCCTCAAATGCCTTGCTGTGTTCCTCATCAATGTGGATAAAATCATTTCATCAAACCCTGAAAAAATATCAAGGTTAAATAATTCTAGTGAGCACATCATTTCAGAAAACAAAGGTGAAATCTAGGGCTGGACATGAAGAGGGGATAAAACCAGGGTGAATTCCAAGAGTTTGATGAGAATCCGAGAAAAAAAAAGGACCACAAATTTCAGGTTTGAGGGAGGAGGGAAGTTTCAAATTTTCATTTTCTTGATATGATTTATATATGTGTAACTATATTCATTATTATGTTAATACATGACATAAAGTATTGGGATTTATTAACCAAAACATACATCATTTAAATATTTCATAATCATAAGTTGACTATAGTAAAAATCTAATTTATTTAATTGAGTTATTATGTATATTTTTCTTTATGAAGATGTAATTTTTTATATTTTTATTTATTAATCAAATATTAAAATAATTTTAAGTGAGGTTTAACTAACCAACACATTGATTCCACAACTCAAATAGTATGTAAATTGTCATGGAAATATACAGTCATTTACTTAGAACATATACTAAATGGGAACCTATAAACTTAATCTTTCTATAGAGATACTCATGGAACCTTTCCCTTTGAATATACTAGACACCAAGAAATATGCCTAAAATCTTAGGGGAATTCACACCATTTTTATTAGGACATAAACCTAAATGGGAACCTCTAAACTTAATCTCACGATAGAGATACTCATAGAACCTTTCCATTTTAACACCTTTAAAACCCAAGTAAAACATACTTGAGAATTTTGTATTTCAAGATTTTCAATTTTATATAAATAATATGTTCTTAAAATTTATACCTTACATTAGGCATGACTCATTAGGTGACATGGAAACTAGACTCATCTGCGTGCTTTACAATCAAGTCATGAGGTCAAATCCACTCACTTGATTTAATTAATGCTTTAATCTTACATATGGTCGATGATGAGGACTTGCATGAATTTCACTCTACTATTACTTAGTGTCTCAAATGCTTTCCAACAATTGATTTATAATAGACTAGGGAGATGAATACCAAAGTAGTTGTAAAACATGGATCTCCTACTTCAAGAAAAAAAATTATACCTTTTACTTCAAACTAAGAACATGTGTTTCATCATAGGAGGTCACATGTTCAAATATAGAAGGGGTAAGGTTATGTACACCTTTGTAGACTTTATTAGTAAAATCATTGCATGGAGGGGGTCCATTATCCCACATACAAGGGGATCTTATGTACCAATTTGGTGTTTAGCTTGTTGAAACCTTCAAATTATATTATTATTATTATTAACAAAATACAAAAAATTACACTTATATTATCTTTCTTGTAATTTTTTTATTACAACATTCTCTTCCAATTCTTATATTCATGTTGTATTCAAAAAATATTATTATAAAACATTGTTCTATTCATAATAAACAAAACAAGATAAGTTGGTGAAATTGAAGTGTTTCTATTGTTTTTAAAATGTTTGCACACTACAAATCAACTTCCCTATAAGAAAAATCATTGATTATTAAAGGTTATCATCACCATGGGATCAAGTCAAATGGTCTTCCTGATATATAGAGTGTATACAATTTCCCACATCTTCGTAAATGATTAATGCTTCAAACTTGAGTTTTAAAAGAAAAAGACATTTGCATTTCATAAAAATTATTCCAAAATAATGGTTAAATATTGCTCAAGCACATTAAAAAAAAATGGGGTCCCTTATCCCATAACCAATGGAGTCTCATACACCAATTTGATGTTTGGATTCTCTGTGACCTTCAAATTAGATTATTATTATTATTTGTGTAGAAAACAACTTGAGTTTTAGTAGTAAATGGAAGTAAGTTGTCTAGTCTTTATAGGTTTGCAAGGTGCTCCAAGTTCATTGAGCTATTATTTATCAGCAACTAAACACATTGGTATAGTTGAATATCTATTAGAGGAGCTTGTCCATGATCCGATTAGACTAGTTGACTGACTAATAGGATATTAGGTCAGCCTCCAAAGGTCGTGTTGGTTGACCGAACCGATAAGTAGTTACTCATAACTATTTTGTAATCATATATAATAGTCTATTGAGAGAGTTAAGAACTAGGTTTAGTTCTGTATATGTATGGAGCCTCATGTGATTCTATAATATAATGTGTTATTCTACTATCTGTTCTAATTTCTTGTCTCTGTATGTTTATATGATTCTTTATGTGTATTATTGGTAACTTTATGTGATCCGTGAGATTACAACATTGGTTATGTTGCTGGTAGTACATATAGGGATGACATGACCATATATAAATGATATCAGAGCAAGAGATTAAGAATTGGTGGGAGTGTAAGATCACAAACTACTTCTAGAATTACGTGAGAAGAAACATATTGACCATTTCTCAAGCGAAGGAGAAATTCTTCATTGAAACCCATGATAAATTTGTAGAATTGGTGCCCCAATCGTTGAAAAAACTATTAGATGAAACCAGAAGCAACTAAAGACCAAGAATTACTTAAGAAACTGATCCTTGGAGGAAGAAAAAACTTGTTGGAGTGGTTTGAGAAAATTGCAGACGAATTCTATCAAGAACAACCAGTAGAGGAGAGAGTTTCAGTCGAAAGTATTGAAAAAATATTCTATACCGAATTTACTGAGAAATTTCTTTGTTTGCTACCGACCCTATTATTCAAATTTACAATCAACAGAGGAGTAGGTCATAATTCGAACTTCGTCCATGACTCATCAAACCGCCTACAAACACTAATTGGGTGGAGAAGAAAATGGCATGGGAAAGATTTATTGTAGAAAGGGAGGGGGAGTATTTTATGAACAAATAGACAAAACTATTCGAGATTACCAAAGCGTCAGGTAGGCTATGGGGGGGTAGTTGGTCATGTGTGGGGGACAAACTAGAAGGATTCTAATCAACCTAAGAAAATACCATCACCAGCAATGAAAAGTCGAACTAAGAAAGAAAATTGAATGGATAGTGACTCATAAAGGTGCATCAGACCTACAAAAGATAGAAAGGGAGAAGAGGCGGAAAATAAGGGAAGATATATGAGAGAAAGCTATAGCTCTCCAAAGAAGAATGGTTTCCAGGGTGATAGAGCATGAGTAAAATCCGTCACAGTTGGTTCATGACCTATAGGAAGAAGGCATAGATGAAGTGGTGTCGCCAATGGAATAAGATTTGTGGATAGAGTAGCTTGAAGCTCTCCAACTAGAAATACCCCAGGAGGTAAGACCTCTGTCTCTGATAAATTCAAGTACCCAAATGTAGGACATTATTGAGGAGGACCAGAGACTAATAGTTGGTGAGTTCGGTATATGGATCCGACTAGACAACGAAGTAAATGATGACAATCATCTATTAATCCGTCGACCGAAGGAAGGAAATTGGGTTACACTTCAGGTGTACCCTTCCAACTGAAGCATCCACTTACTCTACCCCGAACATGAAGGAGAACCCCCCTACCAAACACAACTTTACAAAACATTGACCAGTCGAATTCATGGTTACAACAATGCAGTTAAACATAGACAAAAGAAGACGAACTTGATCGACAAGTTGTCAAAACAAAACCGAC
>LPNX010235359.1:104079-121050 GCA_001517045.1 Pseudotsuga menziesii | reverse complement strand
CCCCCCCCCACCACCACCACCTCCCGAAGGAGAAACTGACGCTAACATGGGGCATGGTTCAGCATACATCCCCCTTTATGATGGTGACAAATATCCCAGGTGACATTGGTTTGTCTGCGAATCGACATGGGAGGCCAAACAAGTTACAAATGAAGATAAACAAATGGTGCAGTTCGTAGGTAAGCTACGAAAAAGAGCATTAACTTCATATATGACTTATACCGAAAGAAAACCTACTGCAACTAAAGCAGAGATCAAGTAGACATTTATGTCCTTATTTAAAACACCAGATTCAAAGTATCTGGCAGTGAAAAAACTTAAGACTACAGTTCATAAACCAGCAGAAACCGTCTGAGACTATGATAAAATATGGAAATACCACTCGATCCAAATAGACTATGTTATTGATGAACAATTATTGATTCAATGGTTTATTGCAGGACTCTCCCAAAAGATTCGACGACATATAATTCTCGATACATTTAAAATGTATGAAGAAGCACTAAAAAAAGCTCTGTAGGTTGAGGTGGATGAGGACTACCCAACATACCCTGCTGTTGATGCAAGAATTGAAGAACAATTGGAAATCATGCAAAAATATTTGAGAGAACTGAACCTCAAGGGTAAGGAGATTTGGTGGACAAAATGTTCTACAACCGGCCATACCAAAGATAATTGTCATCGGGACATAAGTCGACAAGACGTCCCTTTTATTTAGATAAAATGTTTCTGTGATATCTATCAGGAGCATGGAGATCATACGACGAAGGATTTTCCATACAACATGAAGAATGGAAAAGCTTCGTGGTGTGCGACCTGTGAAGTCAAGAGTCATCCAACATCCGACTGCCACCTGAACATTAAGAATCGATAAAACTATCAGGCAGTCTACCAAGCAAACGGTGTGCCCAAAACAATGATAATACCTCAAATGAATAAAATATACCAAACAATCGACAATATGAAGGTCCTAGATACAAACGTCAGTTTGACAACCATCGTGGAGTATTTGGAGGTTGAGGACGATTCTGTGGAAATCATGACAATCGACCACGATGATTGATTCAATGATTCACATGCTATAAACAAGGACACTGGTATACGAATTGTCCATATAAAGACAGAACTGACCTAAAATTTTGTACTAGCTGTGGTGTGGGCGACCACTCATTGAATGATTGTCCCACCATACTTGACAATAATAAAAAGAAGAATGTTAATGTCTTGTCTTGTGTTCAAAAAAGTGATACAATTTGCACAAAGAACCTACACATAGTAACTAGACAAGGAACGAAAATTGGAGGTGACAATCCAAGAATAAGCAAGATTGAAGATAAAAAGTAATATCCTAACCCTATAAAGCAAAAGCAATTGTATAACGATGCATCGAGCATGTTTCAAGAATTTTCTAGACAAGAAGATGTCGATGACAATTCGCAGAACACACTTCACAAACTATTAAACCTAATACATATAGATAAGTCAGTGGCACAATTCATTGACCTACTGCACAATATTAAAAACAAAAAGGACACAGATAAATAGACTAAGAGTATATGCAGCTTAAATAAAAAAGACAAGAATGATTCTGACCCACTTGTTGATCTCGAAATAGAAGGATACCATGTTCGACAAGTCGTTCTTGACTTTGGATCCCAAGTAAATATCATGACGAGAGCTACATGGAAACAGTTGGGTAGGTCATGAATGAATGAATCAGGCATATATTTAAAACTAGCCGACCAGGGATTGATCGAACCAATTGGGATTTGGAGAAATGTCGATACAACAATAAAAGGTATTTCGAAAAAAGTTGATTTTGAAATCATCGAACCTAAGGAAGGATCCAGCTCCTTCCCAGCCTTGGTAGGACGCCCATGGGGAAGAAAAATGAAGGCATATATCTCATCGGGTAAAGAAAGGATAAAACTAAAATGGAATGGATAGAAAGTGATTGTTCCCATTCACCCTTCACAAGGAGAACCTTGGACTGAACCTATTGATGAAGAAGTTGATGTTCGACAACTCTACCATATTCAAAACAATGAATATTATACCGAACCTAATAATTATGGAGAACTTCATCTAGGGAACTAGGACTCAGTTGGATATAACTCAGATGCAGAATTGTATGATTAGAAATTGAAAACTATGAAACACAAGCAAGGGGTTGCTGGACCATTCAAGCTATCCATAAGAAACCAACTCGACAATGTTTTTCTATATTAACTATTCCAAAAAAAAAACAGAAGAGAATAAGGGAATATCCCTCTTTAGCACCAATAAAAACAGATAATCAACAAAGTCTTTGGTATAAAGAGAGAGAATCACAAGTTCTCCATGTATAACAAGTCTCTAAAAACCTAGGTAAGCATAGTCAACTTCGAAGCCTAGTTGAAATGTTTACAGGACAAGCTACTCAATGGTGGGACACCCATCAAGCAAGACTACAAATGTGGACAACAACTTTGAATTTCTTCATAGAAAGGTTTGGAGGAAGGAAGCTAACTAAATAGGCACAAATACCTGTCTCCACCCAAGGAAAAGATCCAAAAAATCATATAAAATTATGTGAAAAGGAATGGAGAATACTTGGCTACAAAGACGAGCGTATATGGCCACACATGTTTCCCTCGACATTAGATGACCTACCTAACAAGTGGTATAAAATGGAATAAGCACAAGGTGAAACATTCCTATGGAATTAAATTAGAGAAAATTTCATTCAAGACTTTAGCTTTATACCAAAAGACGCAAAATTAGTCGAAGCTACAAAACAAATAAAAACATTTATACAACCGACTACTAGAAAGTCGACACAAAATAAAATCCAAACAAACGCAACATGCCATAACATTCAATCCAAAAAATTACCACAATTGACAAGACTCCAATTAGAAAATGAACATACCTATGGGAGAAGCTTTCAATGGAATACTGATCACCCGGAAACAATCAAACCGGTTAGAACAATATTCAAAATTGAGTCAACCGACAAAGACGACACCGGTCGAATGATGGCTTTAGACTTTCCAGCAACATTTTCACAGTTCAAAGAAGGTATTTGACAGATTAATGAAAGTAAAGCACCAGAATGGTTGGATGTGAAAATAAAAACTAAAGAAATCAACATTTCTAATGATAATAGACCAAAACTGGAAAGAATTGGCGATTACTGGAGCGAAGAACAAACCACAAAAATCGTCGACTTATTAAAAGAATTCAAAGATGTATTTGCATGAGATTACAAATACTTAAAATGATTAGTAGCAGATATGGGTGAGATGAAGATAGACATCAAACCCGATGCCCGACCTATTGAGAAAAGACCTTACAAATTGGCTCACAAATAAAAATAAATAGTAAAAAAGGAGATCGACAATATGTTGACAGTGGGAATTATTTACCCCATCGACCATTCAAAATGGTCAAGCCTAATTGTTGTCAACTGAAAAAACACGACCCGACAAAACTATGAATCTTTGTTGACTTTCGAGAGTTAAACAAGGTTACCCTAACAGATCCATTTCCGACTCCATACGCTGATGAGATCTTAAATGAAGTCAGAGGACATGAATGCTACTCATTTACAGATGGATTCTCAGGATATAATCAGGTGCCAATAGACAAGGAAGATCAGAAAAAGACAACCTTCACATGTGAATTTGGCTCATTTGTTTACAAAGTGATGCCATTTGGTCTCAAGAATGCACCTGCAGTGTTTTCAAGAATAGTTGTCAAAACATTTCAAGAATACATTTAAAAGACAATGGCAGTATACTTCGACAATTGGACGATCTATTCCATGTTGAAAGACCATTGTAAATGGTTAAGGCTTATGCTCAAACGATGTTGAAAAATTCAATTATCCCTCAATATAAAAAAATGCATCTTTTTAACCCCTATAGGAATCCTACTAGGGCATATTGTATGCAAGGAAGGTATCAAGGTCGACTTCGCTAAAATAAAAATTATCCTCGACTTAAAGCCACCGGTTAATCCAAAACAAGTCAGAGTATTGTTGGGTCATACCGGGTATTACAAAAAATTCATCCGACACTACTCAGATATGACTTACCCATTGGAAGAATTGTTAAGAGAATATCAGGAGTTCAACTGGACAAAAGAATGTGATACATCTTTTGACACATTAAAAAGAAAATTAGTTGAAGCAACCATTCTCAAATTTATAAACTGATCGATCAAATTCCATGTGCATATTGATGCTTCAGGCCTAGCAATAGGTGAAATTTTGACACAACCTAGGGAAGAAGAAATGGATTATCCAATCATTTACAGCAACAAAAAATTAAACAAGGTAGAACACAATTACTCAACGACAGAAAGGGAGTAATTAGGTATTCTCTTTTCACTTCAAATGTATAGGCATTACCTACTACATAACCCCTTCATATTCTATACCAATCACCAAGCACTAAAATACCTCGTCAACAAACATTTTCACCATGGGAGAATCTGTCGTTGGCTATTCTATTCCAATAATTTGAATTCAAAGTGGTAGTTCGACCATGACGAATGAATGTCAAACCCGAACACTTGTTGAGAATCGACACAGGGGAGGAGCTGATAGGAGTCGAATATGACCTACCAGATGCACACTTATTCTGAAATAGAAGTTGTCCCTACAGAATTATAAGAAATGGCACAATTCCTAGAGAATCGTGAAGCACCAGATGGAATGAGCACGAAAAAGACACAAATTTTAGCCATGAAAGTTGCACCATATAGTCTCATTAATGGATTATTATATAAAATGGGTTTGGAAGAAGTATTCCGTCGATGTGTGTTAGAACATGAACGAGAAAACATTATGCATGAAGCACACTATGGACCGTTGGGAGGACACTTTCAGTCAAATATAAATGCCAAGAAAATCCAACAATTGAAATTGTGGTGGCCGACACTATACAAAGAAAGTAAAACGTTTGTGGGAAAATGTGATTATTTCCAATGTCTAGGTCGACCGCTACCTAGTACAGATATGCCTTTAATATCAATCAACCCAAGCCTCACATTCAAAATTTGGGCTAGTGACTTTATAGGTCCATTCCCATTCCCAGCAAAAAGGACAGGTGCAAGGTACATTATAACAACAGTAGAATATGTCACTAAATGGGGGCAGAAGCAAAACCTGTCGACACCTACTCTAGTGAGGTAGCTGCCAAATTCATATATGAAAATATTATCACTAGGTTTGGATACCCCCTAACCTTCATTGGTGACCAAGGTTCACACTTCATCAATAAAACAGTCGCAGCACTAACAGAACAGTTCAAAATTGACCACCGACGAAGCACGACCTATCACCCTCAGTCGAATGGGGTGATAGAGGCATTCAACAAAACATTGACAAGGGGTCTAACAAAAATATGCAATACCGAGAAATATGACTAGGACAAGAAAATCCCTACAGTATTATGGGCGTATAGAACAACATATAAACATTCGACCGACCAAACGCCCTTTCAACTAGTCTACGGCTAAGAAGCAGTCGTTCCTTTACATTTCTGACAACAGACACCAGTGATAGCCGACATCTTACATATCAATGTCGAAGAAGCAAGAAAGAATAGACTAATGCAATTAGCCAAACTAGAAGAACACAGACTGCTTGCTATACAACACCAAGAAATTCATAAGCAACAATAGAAGGCTTGGCATGACCGAAACATCAAAAATAAGAATTTGTTGATTGGAGACCTTGCTTTACTCTACAATAGTCGGATGAAAGAAAAACCTAAAAAGTTACACACAGAATGGATGGGACCTTACACTATCGAAGAAATCAATGCCAATGGCTCAGTCCGACTGAGAACGTTACAGGGCACAATATTTCGGAAACTAGTAAACAGTGCCCGACTAAAATGACATTAACACTAGAAAAAAAATAAAAAATAAAAAATAAAATAAATAAAAATCAATAAAAAAATCAAAAGAAAACTAGTTTTATAACTACTAACAAAAAATAGAAAAAAAACAAAAACTAACTCCAAAAATAATCAAAGAAAACCAAAATGATAGGAAATCTCGATAAGCGTAGTAGACCACCATTCGACAATAATCGACATTTTCACCATCGACATACCATAGATCGACCATACCATCGACATCGACAAGAGGATCTAAATGTCAAATCAACCCATCATAACTACAGTAAGAAGGAGCATTGAAACCAGATCGTATTAAATCATCCTTCATTAGAGCATCCTTTACCATCAAATCCGCCATTAATAGCACCATCGACAAGATTGCCATCTGCTCCACCTATAAATACTATGCCAGACGAAGATCACATAATGTTTCACCAAAATCTAGTGCAACAGAATTACTAGACTCCCGTGAGAAAATCAACTAATAAGTGAGACGAACGGGAAACTGACAAAATGGCCCCAAAACAAACAAGATCCATGAAAGCCAAAGTGAAAGAGTTGGAATCTGTCGTAAGCCCACTAGTGAAACAGTTACGAAACATTAAAAATGCGAAAGTGCAGGAAGTTTCATGGGCACGACACTGGGCTGAAATCAAAACATGGGCTTACCAAGGTAAGTCAAGGATGTAAGAGGAAGGGGAGAAGGTAAACCATAGCACCATTATGAATTTTTTGAATGCACCTCTCATGGCACGTTTTGGAGGAACAAAGGAAAATATTATAAAATTCATCATCATCTGGTACCACAATGGGAAGTTCTACTTCAACAGACGAGTGGAAATATTATCCAAAACCATTTATAAACTCACCAGGCTGTCCAACAAAGGAGACCATGTTCTTCTGGGAATCAAAGAAGGATTTTTCGTAAAACTAATGGGAACATCGACAAGGAAAAACTCAAAAGGGTTAATTTTCGGTCAAATCCAAGCCACCACACCTAAAATAGCGACCAAAATTGTATCCATGGGCATGATTGTCACAGGACGTGGCTATGATTTGAAGCTAGACATGCTGGAAGCTATCGAATGCATAGAAAACACAGGAAAGGTATACCATTGGGCTCAATATATGGTCGATATGATCAAATCTATCCGCGAGAAGTGCCAGGAATCAGGTGTAATGATCAGATTCCCATCACTCTTAATATTGATAGTTATGTACCACCTATGTCCAGTTGGGCATAAATATTTCTTGGAGTCATACAGGTTTCATATGTGGCACTAAGCCTTTTTCAATGGCTAGAACCACACTAGAACAAGAAGAAAGCAATGTGCTTCTAGAACATTGGTTTCAAAATCTTAAAGTTCGAACAGCCAGATGGAGGGTGCCTCAAACCATCCGAAGATGTCTGCCTCCTACAACACATATCCAACTAGAGCTAGATCACACAGCAGTATGGCACAAGCAAGGGTCGACAACAAAGGCAAAGCCACTCGACTACTACCCAACAGTCAAGGAGATCTTCACAGAATTGTCCAGGTAGTCCAAAACCAACATCGCCATACCGGAGGCTACAAAAGAAAATAATTAACTAATTATAGAACCACTAATCGACCAGGAGAAGGAGGAAGACTATGAATTCAACCTTCATATTAGTACTTTCACCTCAAGAGACAGCTCGACAGAAGAGAAACCCCCCCCCCAAAAAAAATTGAAAATGTATCGACTGAACAACAGGATGTCACACCGACAGAACAAAGCATTATCGTCCAGATTCAATATCAAGTGAATATCAGGAGAAAGGAGAAGAGTAGATAGAGGAAGATATTCAATCAGATAACCCAGACTATTCCATGACAAAGGAAAATTTGAAGAAAATAGCTAAGAAAATATCAACTTCAAGGAAAAAGAAAGAAACTCAGGCAAAAGGGGAGGGGAAGAGCAAACTTATCTTATCAGAAGAATCAGAATATGGCATTGCTACTATTGTCGACATCCTAGATGATGCCACAATAAACAAGGTATCTATCAAGACCCAATTCAAGCAGTTTGTCGAATCAAGAGCTAAGCAAGGCAAGTTTAAAAAGGTAAGAACTACTACCTAGCCCGAAACAGATAATATCGATTTAACACCAGACGCACCAAGACCTTCTCTGACTAGAATAACACTAGATTCAACCATGGCCATATCACCAATTTACAACGAGATTATCCTTGGAACCCTTAAGGAAAAAATTGATAAAGATGTTGAACTTCAGCGATTTATCAACAATATGCCAAATCTATTCCTTAAAGCGCAGCAGATTGCCACCACCCATAAACTTGTCGATTCAATCTCTACCCAAAAAAGTATCACTCCACGAACCGACCAAGTTTCACCAACACCAACAGTTGTGGGACTTATCAAATCATCATACATTCGCAACCCCAACCCGACATCCACTGTAGTTGCAATCCACATTTCATCAATTATACCAACCTTACAAAACCTTCCAGTCAATGGGGCAGATAGGGGATTACTTTCCCTTGAAGGAAATAATCAAGTAGCAATAGATGCAGAAGTCGACAACTTTATAGACCTACAACCGAAAGTTGAAAACCCCATGCCAACAATTTATCTTCCAACCACTCCTCTAACTCCAGAAAATTCACCATCACCGTCACCATTACCAGCACTAGAGTCTCCTCATAATCCAAAACCACCATCTTCACCACCATTGGAAGCACAAACAACCACAAACCCCATTCAGGAAACCCAGCAAGCTAATCCTGCCACAACAGAAGTTCATTCATGTGAGAATCCACCGACTGAAGAACACCAAACACTGCATCAGCAGCCAAGATCAGTGCCAACAGGATCATAAGTGGTCCATAAGTCTAAACATAAGATCAAAAGAAAAGAAAAGAAGAAAAAAGAACAACAGCAGAAACAACAAACACCGACAACTATCCACCTTCATCAACTAGGATCGATTTTCGTAGTCGAGACACCAAAAATAAGAGATGGAGAGTTGGACCGACTCTTGGGAGCACTCACCAAAGAAGCATCAATAAAAAATCAAACAAGACAAGAACAAATTGAAAAACTAAAGACAGATCAAGTTGAATTCCTAACTAAATGCAGGACTTTAACACAGACAGTCATACCAGGACCAGCAGAGACTGACAAACCTATGGAGAAAGCATACTAGTTATTTGAGAGTGTCATGTCAAACCTCCAAGAATAGCTACAGACCAAGGGAGAAGAGAAAAAGGAAGAAACATATGTGTTATTAAAACATCAGTACACAACATTTTCAGGAGCACACAAGGTTTTGCAAGAACATCTGGAAGAGTCAGCTATTACAGAAGAAGTACTACGCAGCTGGTACACCCATTATGGCCAAGTATTTCAAAAGGATCAAGAAAACCATGAACACATCAGGACACTAGAGAATATACAGGGTCTTGACGAAGCAATGAGGAGCACAATACAAGAGAAAATTGTATTGGAAACAACAAAACTAGAGAAGCTAGAGAAACAAGCTCATCAGTGGGTAAACCAGGCTCTTTCCAGCATCGACAAACTGGACATAATCTATCCAAAGATGACAATACTGATGGACACACTAGATGAAAAAACCCAATTTTTGGGGCCCAACATGATTAATATTGTAGAACTCTCAATTCAGGAGAAATTGGTGACTCTATCTAGCATTACAACCTTGACCATAGACATCCAGAGAGCTCTTTGTAGTTGGGCAAATTTTCAATACCAACTGGCCATTTTAGCATAATACATAGTCGAAGTATGTGTATAGATAAAATTGTCTATTAGACTACACATCCCATGAATACAAAACAATGGAAAGGAAGCTACTTGAGGCAGATTTTTGTACCTCCCATGTTTCTTCGGGACTAAGAAATATTTTGTTCCTGGGGGAGATGTTGGAGGAGCTAGTTGGTGATCTAGCTAGACTAGTTAACTGACTAATAAGAGATTAGGTCATCCCTCAAAGGTCATGTCGGTTGTGGAAATTGAACCCAAGTGATATAACAATTGCACTCACAAAATTGCTAATCAAACATGCAAAATTACAAACAAAGGAGACTGAAAATGGAGCATAACACTAATCTGTATTGAATAAGTGTACAATAGCCAAACTTATGAAGTCATAGGCTGATGCAATATATAATTACATGAGAGATTCGAATGCATAAGGATTCCATTCGAAATAGTCAAAAAGTAGGCTTACTAAATCTAGTCAAATCCCCCATAGGTGCATAAAGCAGTTTCCAAATCTACCTAGAGGCTCACAAATTGGAAAAGTCAAGTAGGCAATATAACAAGTGATGGAAAGACAAATCATACATGCTTTTATTAGGAGAAAAGAATGGAGGATGATGACGGCAAAAACAAGTCAACTACACCTAGTCTTACTTTCCCTTTTGCCATAAATCTCAATAAAGCAGGCAACTTAGCAGAAAAAGAAGATATGCACTAGGGAGGATCTGAAATAAAGCAGATATGCTAAATATGGATTCCAGGAGGTTTCCCAAGCAGTCCATGACTCAGTTTTAGCAAGTTTGACTTCTATGGCATGTGGAATACAACTTGCATAGAGTGGAATATTGGAAACTAGGAAAATAAGACAAAAATGGATTAATTAATGTCTAAGGTAGGTAACTATGGGTTGATTATTCTAACATAGGTTGACCGAACCAACAAGTACTTACTCATAACCCTTTTGTAATCATATATAATAGGTTGTTGAGCCAGTTAAGAACTGGATTCAGTTCTGTATATGTATGGACCCTCACAGTGATCTATAATATAATCTGTTATTCTACTATCCGTTCTAATCTCTTGTCTATGTATGTTTATATGATTCTTTATGTGAATTATTGGTAAGCTTATGTGATCTATGAGATTACAACAATATCTATTTACAATCATATCAACCATGAAACATTCACTTCACTCCATGAGTCCAATTGATCAAAATTTATTAGAGATTTTTAAAATATGATTAGAATGCAAGAAGAAGTAACTCGCAACAATGCATTTATTGGCCCATCTTTCCAAATTCCACATAAGTAAAAATGTCTCACCTACTCCATATTTGAGAAATTAGAATACAAATAAATACTCCTTCAAGATCCCTTCATTACCATTTCATATACTTAGTCTCTACCATGGTAGATCTCTCATTGTTTGTGCATGCATATAATCAACTAAAATCCTTCATTGTCATAAGACCTTGAAAGTTAATGCTAAGTAGAAACAATGAAACAAGGTAGAGGACAACAAATCAATGAGAATTATAATGGTATTTTATAGTGTAAGGTTACAAAATGTTATTATATATCAACCTAAGGGAAAAAAGAAAATAAGTAGTACTATGGAACAAAATTCATATTAAAGATATGCCACTATAATAAGATAAGAAAAAACATCATATAAAAAACAACCACAACCCAACCACTAATAAATACCAAAACTTATTAGTATTGAAGTGGAAAAAAAAATCACATCAACCTCTAACAAATAAGGTATTCATGGAGTAAGGACCCAATGATGGTATTGATGGAGTAAGGTGTGTGACCTTTGATCATGATGTTTCCTTGGAATTTTTAATATACAAGGGAAGGTAAGGATGATCCAAATGGAGATACAATTATAAGCATAAAATATATCACTCACCTTATAGGCTTTTTAAAATGGTCATGGACATATAAGCATTAATCCTCACTCTCAAATATCAGTCAATGGAGATTAACTAAAATAAATATGAGCATGAAATCAAAACAAATGAGAAATCCCAAATAATGACGCTAAGACACAATTGGTCATCTCCTATTCCCATTTGTTCACACACTTTGTCTTGGTCATGGAGCAGGTCGTGACTGTTACGGGGTCCTTTTTGGTTGGGTGTGATTGTTTTGGAGTCCTCCTACCAAGATATGACTATGTTTAATCACCCGAGGGTTGGGTCATGGGTTGTATAATCCCTCTAGGGCTAGGCTGTGGACTTTATAAGCCCTCTAGGGCTGATCGTGGACTGTGGTGGCCCTTCCTAGATAATTTATGGACTGTTTGACCTTCAATTTGATGGGTTGTGATTTTTTTGTGACCACTAGAATTGGACTACACTTTCCCACTACTGCAAGACCATTATTTTGTTCATATTTAGGGTTTCTTGTGTAAACCTTATTCTACTTGTAGCCTCTAAGGATGAGGGGTCTTCACTCTTGGTGACTAAGATATCTTGTTGGCTACTGTATATGTCTAACTTAAACCTACAACACTCTAACTCTCTATCGCTCTCTCTCTCTCTCTCTCTCAAGTTATGGCATATGTTCCTTTTAGAAGATAGTCCTTAAAGTGACAAATTATAATTCCAAAGGTGTTTGAGTATAAGGCAAATCCAAACCATATCTAAACTAGCATTGTTATTGCTTATTGATTGTTGTTCATTAGTTTTTATTGTACTTGTGATTATGTTATGTATATAGAAATTGCTACATTATTTAAAGGACAAACTTTAACACAGTGACCATTAGATTGTTAAAGTTGAAATGGATGAAAATTAGGTATTGAATTCATTACAACGGTATTGTTCTGGATCTAGCTTTGTTTTAGTTTTGTTTTATGCTTTAAGGTTTAAATTTTATAATTTTATTATATCAAACCCTAACCTAACCCTAATATTTAACATGCCCTAGCCACAACATCATCACAAACAAATCCTCCTATCAAGTGCGCCATCCCCAAGGAGTAGTAGAGCCAAACCCTAGCTCATATGCAACACTAAACAAGTGCATTATCAATGTAGAGAGACATAGATACTACAAGGAGTAGTGCTCCATAAAGGAAGATACAAATGAGTTTTCACACCAAACCATACGGGTAAACCCCATCTCACCATAAGCTCCATGAACAAGGTGTATAATCATCAAGTACAAACCGTATACAAGTTCTAGGTCTCTCAAGCATGTGCACCAATCCTTGAAGGTAAACCCTAGTCAAATGTTATGCCTCCGACAACTGCGTCAAGCCTCACCAACAAACCCTAGCCAAAATGCTAGGCCTCCAACAACTGTGTCAATCCTCACCAACAAACCCTAGAATGAATGTTATGGCATAATCATGTTAAAGTTTTAGGGTAATTATGGGTTTTCAAAGAATGTGCCCAGATTTGTTGATTTTCTATTGTCAGTGTGCATAGGTCAACCTAGAATTAGGTTTATTGATTCCATGAACTCAAAAATTGTCCAGAATTGGATTTATAGTGCATTTACCACTATTTTGATGCACAACATGTTTTTTCAGGTAAAATTATGCATAAAAAGTGTTCAAAAAATTCCAAGATTTGAGCTTCATTTATTTAAGCATCATATCAAGTGCGCCATCACCAATGAGTAGTAGAGCCAAACCCTATCTCATATGCAGAACTGAACAAGTGTGCTATAAATGTAGGCATCCATGGACACTACAAGAAGTAGTGCTCCATAAATGTAGAGACAAAGGAGTTGTCACACCAAACCATATGGATAAACCCTAGCTCCCTAGAAGCGCTATGAACAAGGTGCGTCATCATTAAGGACAAACCATAGACAAGTTCTAGGTCTCTCAAGAATGTGCGTCAATCCTCTAAGGTAAACCCTTGTCAATTTCTAGGCCTCCAACAAATTGTCAATCCTCACCAACAAACCCTAGCCAAAATCCTAGGCCTCCAAGAAATGCGTCAAGCCTCACCAACAAACCCAAGCCAGAATGGTAGGATTCCAACAAGTGCATCAAGCATCACCAACAAACCCAAGCAAGAATGCTAGGGAATAATCATGTTAAAGTTTTGTGTGACCATTTGACCCTATGGGTTGGTTGTGACTGTTTTTCCTCCTTTTTAGCAGGTGGCGACTGTAATTTCCTCCTCCTAGTAGAACCCCATAACCGCTTTTGGATCCCTTGTGGGCTAGGTGTGACTGTGTTGATCTCCTACAAGATGGTCATGGATATTTTTCCTCCTCTATAGGATGTTGTGACTATGATTTCCTCCACTTTAGCAGGTTGTGATTGTGCCTTTTTTCCTATGGGCTCGAAAAGGTTTTTTGCCTCCTCTTTAGGAGGTTGTGTCTATTATGGAGTCCTTTTGGGTTGGGCATGATTGTATTGGACTCCTCCTAGGAGGTTGTCACTATGTTTAAGCACTCTAGGGCTGGGTCATGGGCTGTATAAGCCCTCTAGGATAAGATAAGGACTATATAAGCCCTCTAGGGATGACCGTGGACTGTGGTGCCTCTTCCTAGCAGATTCGTGGACTGTTTGACCTTCATTTTGCTAGGTTGTGATTTTTTTTATGACCACTAGAGTTGGATTTCACTTTCCCACTACTGCAAGACCGTTACTGTGTTCATCTTTGGGGTTTCCTATGTAAATCTTGTCCTTCTTTCAAACTCTAATGCTGAGGGGTATTCACTCTTAGTGAATAAGATCTCTGGTTTTATTGCACAAGTTTGCCTAGAAAGACACAAAAAATAGCCCAGTTATGAGATTTGTTGCTTTTAAGAGCCTAAAATATGACCGAGTTCGATGATTGATTTTCCTGAAGTTTTAAAGTGCCCAGAACTTCCCAAGAAGTGACAAAATGTTGTTTGTTGACTTAGAATAATTTGGAAGGGTTGACCATGTTGTTCAGCAAAATAACATCATTTTCCATAGTGATAGACCACTCCCATGAAGAAGGAACCAAATCTCGATCCCTTTAACATTGCTAAAGTAAATTTCATTCCACATGATCATAAACTTTCTTAGAATTAATTTTGATGAAGATAGATTTTGTTCATGATATATAGCAAAGTTATTATTTTTGGCATTGATGTTCTACCCTATCTATGGTGCATTTCCCTTTTAATTTTGAAACTTGCTGGATCGATTAATTGTTTAAACAACTTTCTATAGTTATGTACCTTCAGTTAGCAATTGAGTGATGACAGACTTTATTTTTTTGGTTATGCAAGCTTTGTACAAGTGGAACATGGAGGTGAGTGATTGTTTGTGATTGAAGTATATCATTATTTTTATGGATGGGTCATGTAAGGTTGGAATATTTGAACCTAACTTAGATGGAAGGGTATCACAAATACTAAATGGACACCATAATCTTGTTGTAGGCCAATAATTCCATATGCAAAGGCCCATTTGATGGCATGGGGCCCACACATAGTCCATGAGTCCTAAAGGAAAAACAATATGGCTTAAAACTATCTATTTTGAGATTGGACCGTGTCTAAACTTATTATAACAATCCTTAATGTAATAAACTCAAAATGGCCATCATATCTTGATCACATGACAATGATTCCCTTTACATGACCTTTTGTGGTATCTAAGGGATACAATGATGTCTCATGAGCCCCATAGACAAACATTATGGTATAATACCCCACATTTTTGTATTGAAACACATCACAAGCACCAAGAACCATCTCTAGTGTTCTAATTCAGTTCAAAACTAGCACCATATCCCACTTCCAAGATAAAGCTTCCCTATGGAGGGCCAATATGGTGGTTTGGGACCACATACATGTAACATATATCCATAGTAAAATGCTACATTGTAAAGTCTTATATTTTTCATTATACCATGGAATGGTCCTCAAGTTCCATCCCTAATGTACCCCTCCTCAACTTGTTGGCCATATCTCAAATGTAGGAAAAGGATTCCCTACATAGACCCTATGAAAAGATGTGGGTTACTATGCAAAGAACATGAGCACCATAGGAAAATGTTCTATCCCAACAACATGGGTTTTGTTATCAAACGAAGGATTACTAGTAACCAAGAAGAAATTTCCATAATGTGACGAATCTCAAATTAGCCACCATATCCCTTTGATAGGAAAAAGGTGGACTAGGGCCTCATGGATGGCCTATCTAGAACCCAAAAGCCTCATGTTATAGACTAAAACTTTGGATATTCACCTTGTAACATGAATTGGTTCATGAGAACCATCCTTGGTGTACTAAACCTTCAAATGTGATACCACATCTCAATCACATGCCAAATATTTCCTATGCATGGGATATGTTGTGGGATTTTCAGATGTGATATAACTAGCGTAGATCCAAATCCTAGGCTCTATCAAGCGCTGAGATGGATCAAATCTCTCGAGGTGCAAACCTCTTCTTAGGTATCCATTGATTTGATTCAAACCAAAAGACACATTTTTTATTTAAGGTCAACATATAATATTTTTATTATTAATATTTAATATTATTTATGGCCGACATATAATATTTTTTATTATTTGTATTTTTTTAGGAATGAACATTGCATCATTTACCCACACATGGTTTTAAAACCATATGCAAGGCCCTCCTAGAACCATGGGTTGTTTAGGAGGCCTTGCACATGGTCTTAAAACCATTTGCAAGGCCCTCCTAAACCATGTACAATAAAACCATGGGTTGTTTAGGAGGCCTTGCACATGGTTTAAAAACCATGTGCAAAGCCTCCTAAACCATGTACAATAAAACCATGGGTTGTTTAGAATTCCTTGCACATGGTTTTAAAACCATGTGCAAGGCCAACATTTTTTTGCAGATAATTCAATTTTGTGTTTTTTTCTTGACCCACATATTTTTTTTACGGATACTTAAATTTTTACTTTTCTATCATTTTGTTAGGTAGGAAGATTACAACATCTCCCCCATATTAGATTGTTTTTGTGGCCGACATTTATTTTGGCCTATTAGAATATTTATTTTTTATTAATAAAAATAAAGTGATATTATTTTTATTTTGTGTTACAAAATCTCTCCCATAATATTCACTATTACTATTATTTTTTTACGACATGTTATAAACATTACATCACGTTACAAGATCTCTCCCATAATATTCACTATCACTATTATTTTTTGCCGATATGTTACAAACGTTACTAATGTTACATCACGTTACAAGATCTCCCCAATATTGGGCTATAGAGCGCCTCTCGACGCAATAACCACCCCCAAAAGTCCAAATTCCCGTGAATTTTAAGGGAGTTTTTTTTTTTAAATCAACTTAAAAGGACCTTTAGGGAGGGGTTCAAG
>LPNX010235359.1:3854-103800 GCA_001517045.1 Pseudotsuga menziesii | reverse complement strand
GGGGGGGTGTTAGCAAAATTGTCGCAAACCAAAACCGACCCCAAATGGGTATTTTGTTGTAGTGACACTCACTAAAATTCCTGAAATATTTTAAACAAGCAATCTTACCCTTCCAAATATAAGTACAAAGTGATCAAGGTCTGATTCCAATAAATGAAGAGATGCAAAATGGACCTTCTGAATGTTATCCTAGTATGATTAGGTCCTAAGTATAACCAATGAAGGTTTGAATGAAGCAGTTATGTTAATTTTCATGCAACAATCTCCATGGGTGCAATTACTCACCTTTAGTGATGACCCTCCCAGGGATCTAAAATAGAAACTAAGGTCAAGAAACTAAGGCTACCAATTCATATACAATAGTTGGAAAGAATAGGTGTAGGATAGGTGTATGTGAATGGGAAATGAATCTAGGACACAAATACTAGACCCAAAAATCCAATGAGAAGTGGTGTCACCCCGAGGACTTGCTACTTAACCTATGGCTCCTATATTCATGTAGCCACTAAATAAACAATTGGGGGGAATATCTCAACTACTTTCCTTGGTTGACCTCATGCTTGACACATGTGTGATACATGCTTTACCAACAAGCATTTAGGTTACTACTAGATTTCTCCACTCAACTAATGAATTTCCATGTTTTGTTTTAATGTCCTTGGAGAAAGTTACTTTTCAGCCTAACAACAAGGACCTAGAACCTAGGATACTTATGGGTTCTAATAAGTAAAATTCCTAATTCCTTTTCTTGTGGAATTTATTTTTCAAAAACCATAAACTTGTCCAATAATTAAAAGCAATAAGGACACCTCAAATTCAAACACCATTAAAGATATTCAAATGATCTAAAACAGTATTCTCTTTCAGTAAAAGAGAAGGTATTCAAACTATTACAATCAAGCAATCCTCTTATATGCTTCAAAAATACTCTTTCATTGTATTTCGAATGAACTAATCCAACTTTCACCTTTTATCATGAAAATGCAAATAAGACTGACAACTACAAATGGAAAATAAATTAACTTATTTTTCACTTACAGTGTGCAAAAGAAAAAGTAAAAACTTGTTCCTTTCATCTATTATGCATAAAACATTTTGAGAAGAAAAAATATTTTCTTAAACTCAAAATAGAACACATTCAAGTTTATTCAGATGGCAATCGTTTGACATCTATTTTACCTAAACAATGAGGTAAGGAAGAGGCATAAGAAAACACTCATACACTTCCTTTTTATATGTAAAGCAAGTAAACCAAGAAATCAAAAATACCAACAAACTTTTATTATGAGAAATGTGTTTAACATAAGTAATTTACTTGAAGACTATTTACACAATGTGAATTCATGATCAACTTCACTTGACTTGGAGTGTCCAAATCTCAAAACTTCTTTACAATTTTGAAGACCTCAAAAAATGAAATATATAACAAGGCTTTCACATTTAAACTACTATAGGCTTCAAATCAAGAAAATTTTATAATGAATACCTTTACAAATTAAAAATGACCAATAATCCCAAAAAATATTACAAATGCCAAGACCAAACTAAAAACTCAAACCCATAGGTTCCTCACTTGTAAATTTAATCCTTACAAGGTGTACGTGGGTTTCTATATAGAAGCTCGTGTATGTATGTGATAGACTTAAGAAAATAACACATCTATGTGACTAAAAGGATAAAAAAACGCGTGCATATGCTACCTCTTAGAAAACAAAGTGTGAACATCAAGTCACGAGAAGGGAAAAGTATGACAAATCAATTTTTTCCTTAATGCTAGTTAAGTTTATCCTATCGGGAAATCCAATAAATAAATTATATCATTCAAAGCAACGTAGAATTTGAAGGAAAAAAAAAAACCTACAAGGAATATTTCTAATGAATTAGGCTCCCCATCGGAGTCTCCATTTACCTAGAATTTGAAGGAAAAAAAAAACCCTACAAGGAATATTTCTAATGAGTTAGGCTCCCCATCGGAGTCTCCATTTCTGTTGAGGGATTTAACTCACTTAAATATATAGAGTTAGGGATATCATAAACCAGGGAAGATCCTACTCTAAACTCTTATTTTTCCAACCAAAACAAAAATCAAAAGAGACGACAATGTGTACTTACTTGGCTGATACAAATGGTCGAATGATTTGTAAGTTGGTAGATCAACCAATTGTCCTCTAATAGTACTTGTATTTTTCACATACCTGCAAACGAGAAACAAGCAAATACCTTTCTCAAATGCTTTTGACAACCAAATAATGATGATAAAAACAATAACTTGAATCCTTAATTGAACAAAAATAACTAACTTGCATTAATATATATCAATTTAACACTCAAACCATCCTATGTAAACAAGTTATAACATAGGAAAAGATTATTTGGGGGAAGGAAAGAAGAATGATCTCATATTATGGTGTAGAGACAAATAAAAATTCCAAAGGTATACTTTAGCCTTCACCGAGGTGTCTCCTTCTTTGGTATGGATTCTCCTTGCCCAAGGCCACCGATACACTATACTCCATGATATTCCTTACTCTAGAGAGGAAATATAACTCACCTTATAAGGGAAGAAGAGAGGAATACTACTATAAAAACTCTATGGAAACTCAAAATCTATTCCTTCAGTGTATCCTTACTTTAGTGAACAATTGGTCCCCATCCTTACGTTAAATGCTTCCTTTATACTTTAAGGTGAGTGGTTTAGGTGGTTGGTTCTGGTGTAACTAATACCAAACCAAACTCCAACTATACAGACCACATGAGGAAATTCATTCTCTTTTCCATTTTGAGTTTCAAGAGGCGTACACGTGTTTCTCAAGGGTAACACGCATATACATGTATTACTTACCGACTAACCATGGGTTTCTAACTGAAGGCTTGATATTCTTATTCTTCAAGAAACTCCAACTCTTATAATCTTGGGAATCTACACATCACATTCCATCTTCACTTCATGTCACAATGACACATAATAATGTGCATACACTCATGTGTACCGTTCACCTCTATTGTATAACTAAAGGTATGGATAGATCACATCCCATAATACATGTGAGACAAATATTTTTTCCACTTCTATTATATAAAGAATGGTAATGAGAGAATTCTACTCCATGATGCATGTGGGATCACTCTTTTTTATAATTAGAGAGTTATGAAGTATTATATGCCTTCTTTGATAGATAGGATCATTGCATCGAGAGTAGCGAGGTTCTCTACATCCTAGTATGGGGGAAATGTTGTCCCATAACATAACGTAATATACAAAAATTAAAAGTAATTAAAAATTCATGACGTCTCAAAAAAATAATAATTAAAACCAAACAAGTAATTAAAAAATACATGTTATACCTGAAGTTACCAAGTGACAAAGGGATCAAAATCCTTAAGGTGTAAAATTGTTTAAACATGTAAAAAATTTGAGATTAAAAAAAAACTGAATTTACACCTCAAAAAATTGGATCCCTCTCAGTGATTGGTAGATCCGGATTTAAGATGGATCTATGCTTGTTACACAACCAACAACACCACACTAGTCATCATTACATAGTCTAGCATTCCCCCTTAATGATGACTAGGGAGAGAGATTGCAAATGGAGGAAGATGGAATTACATTAACAAAGTTTGTATGGCTAAAAGATAGTTCCTTTTGAGAACTAGTAATAAATAATTGGAAAGGTTATTATGATAATATCAATATTTCACTTATTGAACAGTTTGCTTTATTATTGAAATTTATCAAAGAGAAAGTCATGTTGTGGGATGTTACTTGGAAGAAGTATGAAATTTCTTCCCTGGTGGATGTTGAGAGTACTATCAAATACCTTTTCCAATCAAACATTTTAGGAACCTTTGGTGAGGAGGATATTTTGGAACTAAAAGCCTTGTAATCCAAGAAGAAAAAACTCCTTGATCAGGATGTTGATTTGAGACTAAACAACAAGGCTTCCTAGGTTGAACTTGGTGACGAGAACACTTTTTTCATCGGTTTTCTTCTCATTGTATAAATGTGAATACTATTTGGGATATTTAGGATCAAGAGGGTCGTTCAATCAAAGGATTTAGAGATTTGGATTCTTTATGAGTCAATTGGTTTTAAAAAAATTTGCAAGAACGCGCGAGAGCTAATATAGCAGACATTATAAAATTTCAAGCTACTTTCTACAGTTGATCATTGATTAAGGCAGTCAGGTTTTTTTGGATGAGATCATTGATTAAGGAAGTTGGGTTTTTTTGGATGAGATCATTGAATATGAGCTTCTTAATGTTATGTCTACTTTTGAAAAGGACAAAATTCCTAGGATAAATGGATGGACCATCAAATTATTCTTGGTGTTATTTGCTTGGGGATGAATTGCTTTGAGTCACAAAGAAAGTAAGAAAAAATGGGAAAGTATTTGGATCCTTTAGTTCCACATTCATTCCCCTTATTTCTCCATCAAACAAAGACACCAATTTTTTGGATTATTTTCCCATTTATATAGATAGTTGTCTGTATAAAATTCTCTTTAAATTTTATTGTTGTCCACCTTAAAAGGATTATCTCTAGTATTATATATATGGAATAGTTCATCTTCGTGGAGGGGAATTATATCCATGAAGCAAATGGGTTGGCCCAAAGGGATTTTTACTCCAGTAAACAAAGGAATCTATATGGTGCCATGTTGAAGCTAGATCTCTCAAAACATTATGGTCAATGAAGCTATTTATATCTCAGAGTATTGTTGATACATATTGGCTTTAGTGTGCAAGTAGTTAATTGTATAATTGGGGTGCATTTTATTCTTTCTTATGCAACGATAACCAATGGTGTTTCGTCCTCCTTTTTTTAAACATCATGTGGATTAAGGCAAAGTTGTACACTCTTTCCTTACTTATTCTTATTGGTCGCATAAGGTTGAGAAAAGTCATTCATGCAACTTGGAGGGAGAGATGGATCAAAGGTATAAATGTGGGAGGTATAGAGCATCTCACTCATCTACTTTTCATTGACAATATTTGATTATTTTATCATGAAACTATGGAAGACATCAATGTTTTATGAGAAATTGTTCATATTTTTTATAAAGCTACTAAGATAGTTGTAAATATTTTAAATTTCCCCATTATCTTGAATGGTTTAAATGATCACTTGGTTGGTAGGATTAGCCAACCATTTGAGCTCAAGGTTGTTAAATTTTTAGAGGGTCTAAAATATCTTGGTTTTTATTTGAAACCTAATAGCTATGGAAAGCAAGATTGGGGGTGGCCTATCAGTAAAGTTTAAAAAAGATTCATTTCTGGTGCCACTGTTAGTTATATCTAGGCAGTTGATTGACTCTTTCCAATCTTGTCTTGGAATCTATTATGGTATGCTGATGTTTTATTGCTCATATACAAAAAGGTGTCCTGGATCACATTCAAAGACTTTCTTTTGATTACCTTTGGAAAGGGAATGAAGATAGGTCTAGATTACACTTGACTAAGTGGTAACTACTATCCTAACCTGAACACTTGGGAGGTTGGGGCCTGAAGCACTTAGCTTCTTTTAGTCATGTGTTGGTTGCTTAAAGTGTTTGGAATCATATAATTAAATATGGTATATGGAGCAGGTTATGGTGCAGAAGTATATGGCCTCAATGTCTTTGATGGATTGGATAAGACATCCATATAAATCCTTTAAAAATGATTCCAATCACTATAAGGAAACGGTCAATTCCCTCCCTCTTATTAATATTCATTTGTCTTGTTGTGTTGGCAAAGGCTTATTAGTTAAAAATGGGGAGGATGCTATTATGCACTGCAACAACATCTTTGTGCCAAATGATTTATTGGAGGGTCTACATTATTAAGGTATTTTAACTCCACATCAAGTGGTGGATGAGGCTAACGTGACCATTTGGAAACAAGGATAGTTAAGTTTGGATTAATTGGGTTTTTATGGTGTTTAGGTAGGTCAATGGAGTATTTGTATCAATGAACTAAGGAATGGTCATGTTCGGCTATGAGATGATCCTAACAAGCTAATATGGAATGAGAATATGATGGGGGGATCATATAAATCCAAACTGGGATATGAAGTGGAGGATCTATGCTTAAAACAAAAACAATTTTCTCTTAGGGATTATGATGATGGATAAAATCACATAACTCATGATTATCTTTAGAAACTCAGAAAATGGGTCCTGGTATGTGTTATCTTTGCTGGCTACAGCTGATGAAAATGTCACTCATATTTCAATCGATTGTCCTTACAGTTTACAAGTATGGAAAGATCTCAACATGTGAATGGACAGAAGAAATGTGTGGCAAGGTGGCACGGTTGTGGAAAGGTTGTTTCCTTGGTTTCAACATTGGGAATTAAAGGCATTTTGCATGGTACATTTCCATGTATGTTTGGGGGTTTGGTTGGCATGCAACTCTTCTTTATTTGCAATACATTCACTCCAAAATTTCTAGGTATCTACGCCCATTATTTCTCTTGCTTGAATTTACAAATATAGGGATACATCCAATAAGGGTCTAGTGGTCAAGGAGCTGGTTCAATCTTATCTTTGGGCCTTCTTTGATGGATCATGTTAAGGGGAGACTCACGTTGAGGTATAGGAGGAGTTTAATCATTTCATTAGCATCATTTATTCATTTTTGTGCAAATGTGGGTTGTAGAACTAATAACCATGCAGATCTCTTGGTGTTTCATGCATTAATGAGACTTGCTATTGAGAGGAACGCCCTACATGTGCATATGTTCGATCATTCCTTACTTTTGATTAAGTGGACGACTGAGCAACATAGGATTCATGATATCATTTTACAACCCTTAGTGTGGGGTAGAAGAATATCTTAAATAGATCACATAGCATATATATAGAAAACAAAATATGATGGTTGATCTAGGATTTCCAACAATGAACTAAGAAAGATTCTAGGTACCTTTACATTAAGGAGTATAATGGCACTGAGTAATATTAGTTTACTTAGAGGTCACATTTCTTGTGTCTATCTTGTGCCATTTAAGCCGAGATTTATACTCCAAATCGCTCTTATTCATAGACTCGGGATGTAGCGCCTTCAAAGTTCTACAAACAAAAGCATATCTAATGGTTAAACAAAGTCACGAATTTAAAGAAATGGAATACTAATAAGTATGGGGTATGCAGAAAGCAATGATATACTTAAACAAAAACTAAACTTTATATGGAAGCAAACTAACAAATATTGATCCGAAATTTTACAATCAGTACACACAAAAGGTCACACGGAGTGAAACACAAAGATTGTGTAACAACCCAACACGATTAATAGATATAAAATCGATCAAAACTTATCTTTAATATTTTTCTAAATATATTTTTATTTTTTAAAATATTATCTCTAATATGAAAATTATAGAAAACATTAAAAAAACATTGTAAAAATATTTGTTTCAAGAAATCAACCAATTCGAGTCAATGCATTTTGAATTTTTATAGAAAAGTATATCCTTTCTCTTGACCAGGAATAATAAGCTAAATGAATTTTTTACCATTAAAATAAACAATACACAACCAAGTTAAATAAAATAAACTAACTCTCCAATAATTAACTTTAAATTACTTTACGCAAACGATTCAATCATTGATACTATATCGGATATTTTTTCCACAGGAAAAAATTGTAAATTTTATTTACATTGTTCAGATGGATCAAAACTTGTCCATTCTCACAGATTTATCCAAGTAGCCTCAAAGCAGAAACTTTTTACATCAGATCATAGTATTTGTCAGTACAAAACAGATCGTAGCAGAAAAATACAAAAGATCATAGTATTTAGCAATACATACAGATCATAGAAACAAGCTATATATATTCGCCACTCCTCCATAGCAACACTGGAAAAGTATATGGTCAAATGGATAAATGTCCAGAAGTCATATCTATCGATAAACATCAACATGTATACAAAAACATCAACAGTACTTAATCCCATAAGTCATCATCACAGGTCCACAGCCAATAATTTTTCAAAATAGTCCTATTCAAATAGCTGATATCTTTCAAAATATTCAGATGCTCGAAACTCTTTGATGAACCAATATCCGTCCATAACCAACGCTCCAGCTTTTGCTAAGACATCTACACGAGAGTTTCTTTCACGGTAGATGTGCTTGAGGTCCAAATGCTCAAACATATGTGATAGTCTGTTAACTTCATTAAGAACCCGTGAAAGCTCTAAATTCAACAATCAAAACTTACCATTAGCCCAATTAATGACTAACTATGAATCACCAAAAATATGGATTTTTACAATATGATTATCCTAGCCATGATAAGATATATCAAAGGTCAACCAACTACTTCTCATCCGTGATTTGTATTACTAAATAAAAATAATAATAAATACATTGTAAATCAACTTTGTCATTACATAGTCATCCCCTCATTACCTTTATCTCATAGAAGTGTATAGGAAAATATGTTCTTGATTATTAGTCCCCGCCGAAAGGCCAGGTACTATTGTTTTCGATATAGGTTGACCCTGTATTAGTTTCAGCTGACTGGGTTGCAATATGTCCTTTTAACCAAAGTTTTTGATAAATTATTTATTCGTTAATTTTAAACTTGCATTTTTCTGCAATCTGATTGGATAATAGTTTGAAGTGTTATTGCAGGGGTGGCAGCATGGGTATTGGAAATGGCTCCATCTCCATGTGTTTTTTGATGGCTCTAGTACAAATGTATCCGGCGCCATGGTCGATCTGCACGGCCACTACCTCGCCTCTATCATTGATCTTCACCCACAGCGCCATTGTCACACCCACCGCCACCGCCACTGTCTCCTTTCTTCGTAGCCTGGCAAATGAATTAATTAATGAAAATCACTGCAACTTCTTCTTGGACGGTTAACATGAGCTGGACTAGCTATATGCTTAACACATGGAACTCGAACTTAGCGAGGATTTCAGAGTCAAGGTTCAAGAGTCAAGATGCAGAGGAACCACTGCCCAAAGGTGCTTTCACGAAACCCAGTCGACAATATCTAATGGAATGGTTGTTTAACTCGAATGCGTGACACGTCAAGTAGCTGAAACTGAGCTTCATTCACGCTATTAAGGCCGATCTAAAACAATTAGAGAACCGACTACAGGGTAGCGAGTTCATGGAACTGATGGACTAGAAACTCTTTTTAGAAGAAGCAATTTATTGCACTCAGCTTCAATAAGATAGGCTCGAGTTGGCCCTAGTTACAGGGTATCCTCATAGGTGCATATTGATGAACTCTTCTGCCTTTCAAATTTTGACAATGACTAAACTCATGTATATGATGTTGTATGAACATTTTGATTTATGTATGAAAAAATTAAGTTGGTTAATTAGACAATAATTTCTAAATATTCATGAACACACCTGGAAATTTTCATCAATATGCTCGTCGCTAAAAATTGCTCTGCTCACGCTGCCAACATGGTGAAGCATATTCAAGTTATACATGTCATAACTGCTAATGCTTCTGACCCTGCCATTGGTGGTACTTGGCTATGAATCAACAGGCTCTTCCTATGCTCCTAGGCATGGATATGCAAATGCTTGTGTATCTTTAACGCAAGAAACCACTGATGAAACCACTCGAAGGTGGTGGTGCTACTAATGCTTATGGCTTTGCTTCCTTAGCGGATTGCTGGTTATTCCCCATTTAGGTAGGTCGGTTCTTTTTCAGTGTGTTTCTAGGGTTCATACCAGTGGATTATTGGTCTGATACCTTCTTACCTTATGGATCCCAGTTTTACTCGTTGTTCATTCTGCACTGCTAATTGATTCACTCTTAATATTATGGTAGCAATATGGATAACAGCTTATTCTATGATGCATTGTCATGTAGCAAGTTAGCACTACTAGAGGTACCATGATAACGAAGTCAGAGCAGAAGCACAGGAAATTGCTGCCAATTTTTATCTGAAGAACTCAAGCCAATAAAACATTGCAGCTATGGGTTTACGGTGTGCACCTCATATCCTCCAAGTACCCTCAATTCCATGGCCTCTTTCTCCGCGCTTGATGTATATGTATATCTAATGTCTTTGCGGGTGAAATCAATGACCACACAAGTATATCCATCCCTATAATTCATCTTCAATGAATTATTGTTGACAGAGCTTCATCATTGTAGGAGAACGCTGGCGGAAAGCCGAGTCCAAGCCAAGCCATGCTATTCACATGAAGGATACCTATACTCTTCCTTGGATTGCTTTCATTAGATGTGAATGTGATAGGCGACATATGAGCGAGGTGGTAGTGTGCATCATGTGTTTTGTCCTCAAGTAGGAAAAGAGGGCAGTGTAAGAGTACGAAATCTAAAAATTTCCTCGTTAAGCCATTCAACCATTCCTCAGTTATACCATTAATTATTCCAGGTATAAGAATTAATTAATTATTAATTCTTTCATGGTAATATGCGCTAATTTGTGTTCCAAGAAATACAAATTGCATGCACCTGGACAGGTGTCGCAATTGTCTCATGCACCACGCTATTGAATATGACAGATACATCACCTCCTATATGTCCTGCTCCACAGTTCATCGTGCCCATACATCTAACAAACATTGAACTGGCTAAAACCGTTCCGAGTTGGGGAATTTGTGCCATTAATGTTGGCTTTCTTTCTTTTTCCATTTGTTTGCATAATTTACTTGAAATTTTCTTCCTTTCTATGATTATTTGGTGATTTTAGAGTCATTTTTAACAAACACTTTGCTCTTCAAGTTTAATGTGTAATGTATTTTCTCTTCAAGTTTAATTTGGCTTCAGCTATTGTCTTTTGTAAACTCAAGTTTTTATGCTGTTAAGTCTGTTTTTATGTGGGATCACAAATGCTTTTATTTGTTCTAATTTTAGCAACTTTCAACTCCTATAATAGACATCTATTTAGGAAAATTATGACGAATCCATTTTTTGCTATTTGTATGAAACTTTGAAAGAGTTTTATTGTGTGCTTCTGCTCTGTAACATCATATTGTTGTTTATCCAGGATCGCATGGAGATGCTAATGTACTCAGTGGTGTACATATGCTAAAGTCTCAATATATTTAAGGCAAGGAAACCTCGAGTTAGGCTGTTCATCCTTGGTTAAAGAAACAAAGAAAACAAGGTTATGGATGGTTTGATCCCAGGTGATCCTTCTCAACTTGGAATTACAAAAAGTGGAGCATATACCTTAGCCCATGAAAAACTGGAGGATCCGAATCATTCTATCTCTAATTGGTATTTTGGTAGAAAATAAATTGAAGAAAACTCTCCATCAAGGAAAGATGGCATTGATCTGAAGAAGGAACATATTTTCGAAAGTCCAACTGCACATTTCTACAAGACCTGGGCATGAGACTTAAAGTAAAACGTACTATGTTGAGTTTTTAGAAATATAAGTTTTCTTTTAGAAGATCATAGATGAGACATATTTAAACATTTCACTGTGTGAATACATTGTATGATTTTTTCCAGGATCTTAGGTTAAAGCTATTCTTCTTAAGGCAATTTATCACCTGCATGTGCATATGCACTTTCCCGTGTAAGTTTATTTAGTTCTCCATTTTTGGCATCTTGAGAATTCTTCTGTTTCTTCCTATCATCTTGTATTGCTTTAGATATTTAGGATTTTTTTTTATCTCTGCAGATTCTCTATAGTTGCTAGTGAATTGCTATATGCATGAATGATTGAAGGTATTTAAAAAAAAACAGACTGCTTATTTGCTTAGTTCCTTGTCTCTGTTGCTCAGAGTTCTCTTTGCATTTAGAACCATCATAGTGTAATCCTGAACAAAACTATTTCCTTTGAGATTTTGAAATTGAAACCACTGCCATTTCAGTAACTGCAGAGGTTTTTGTACTCCAATTGGGATTACAAGATTGGATATTTTTCTTGTGAGCAATTTTTTAAATGATGCAATCATAAGCTTGCACATTTTAAACAATATGCATTCATAGAACTCCAAGGTCATGCATTTCAAGATGGAATGCTCACATTTTTTTTCCTATAATTGCAATATTGCTACATATGAAACCCACCAAACTTACCCAACTTACTATGCCCATCGGAGTTTGAAACTTGGCCATTAACATGGCGACACCTCTTCTCCACCACTAGGCCACAAATTGATGGACTTGCTTACATATTTAAGCCCGTGAGATACTCTTTGCCATTAACGCTAGCTTAACCTGCGGGGCTAATGCTACATACTTGCCTTTTAGTTGTGCTTTGCGATGGCGTTCCAACACTGGTCGTTTTCGTTTGTGTTCCAACTGATCTTTGGCGTTCAAGTTAGGTTATAAAATCTAATGGCGTTCAAGTTAGGTTATAAAATCTAATTTCATTTATATGTCTAAAGGCTGGAGTTTGAGAGCATTCTTACCGCATTATAATGAAAGAGTTGGCTCGCCACTGGTTACCGCGTGAAAGGTTTCGAAACTGGTTACTGTATGATAATGAAAATGAAAGTTCAAATTTTGTTACCGAATTAAAGCTATTAAAGCTATCATTAGAGGAAATTTCAACTCAAAATCGGCCTCCTAAGGAAAATTAATAAAATAATATAAAATAATAGTTAAAATCGTAGAAAAGAAAAAACTACTTTTTTGTTCGTATTTTCGACATATATCCCTGTGTTTTTACTCAAATTTCGATCGGGAGAGCTTGTTGGATGCAGAATTAAATTCCGCATCCAATGAGTAC
This sequence comes from Pseudotsuga menziesii, assembly GCA_001517045.1. Taxonomy (NCBI): domain Eukaryota; kingdom Viridiplantae; phylum Streptophyta; class Pinopsida; order Pinales; family Pinaceae; genus Pseudotsuga; species Pseudotsuga menziesii. The sequence continues at coordinate 91,123 of LPNX010235359.1, read as the reverse complement.
CCACTCGGAATACTTTTGATGGGCTGTGATACCCCAAAAACAAGAAATACCTGAAAAAATGTGATGATGACATCATCATCATGTTTTTTCAGGTATTTCTTATTTTTGGGATAGAAGGGTATGTCAAAAGTATGCCGACTGGGTACCAGTTGGATACATAATTTAATTCCGCATCCAACAAGCTCTCCCGATCGAAATTTGAGTAAAAACACAAGGATATATGTCGAAAATACGAACAAAAAAGTAGTTTTTTTATGATACCTATCCCCAAATTTATATTAAAAATTTGTTTAAGATGTGCTCCCTTTTTTAATTTTAAAGAATTTTGATTGGCTAATACATGATGACATGGAAATTGTATTATTTTTGGAAGACCCTTTTTAAATTGAAATTTCCCTTAATGTATATTTTATGGTAGGCATCCTAGACAACATTGATAAGTCACTATATATACAAATATATATCGAAAAGAGTTTTTTAATATTCATGGAAAATTATTCTTTAAAGCGATTTCCAGTTCCTTATCTCTCATTGGATGCAAAAGACGTGTTGACTTCCTCCTCACGTTGAATGGTTTTCTGACATCCAATGCAAAAGACGTGTTAGTTTCTTCAAGTCCCACTGGCCAACTTAAATTACATTAACTTCAAATTTACAATACATCAATTTATACGGAGTTATGTTGGAGAGACAAATGTTCTATTTTATTAATGAAGCAAGAGTGATATCCACAAGATTTCTCTGCTAGTCCACAGTGCAATCTCTCGATTATTATCATTGCATATAAATTGTTCAATGGATCTTTCGGTGGCTTGCTAAAAGGAAAATACAGAGCAGTTACATGTTTGTCTGTTTTGTTACTTAGCTTTATTACTTAAAGTAGAATGACAATTTGGTGACCATTTCACAATAACATTAATGTATTAATTTGTTATTTAGATTGGTTACTTAGTTCATTATTTAACATTGTTACTTATAAAATTTTTTTAATGGAACTTAGGCTTAGTTAGATTTGTAACGTGGTTCATTATTTAACATTATTACTTATAAATTATTTATTTTATTTAACTTAGGCAGGGACTAAGTTGCCTTGCAACATTTGTTTTAAATAGAAAAAGGTTCACATCTAATAGGAAAAGTTAATAGTCTATATGTGGAGAATCATATCCCACTTCTTACTTTATATTTATATATAGATATTTACGTCGTAAGGCATTTAAACAAGTGGGAGTCTACTCCCTGAAGTTAATGCTTTTATTTTTTTCATCCATCGATATTTTTGTCCGACAATTCGGATAATCTCCATCGTTGATCGTTGATCAAGTTAAGTGCACAGTGGCCATCACCATCAATCCGATCAGGTTAGGTGCACAGTGGCCATCACCATCAATCCAAGAGTTGGAGCTTCCTTCATGAAATCGTTTTGTCAAAATTTGCCAAAAGCATGAAATAAGTCCAATCCGCCATTGCTGCTGTGGCTGCAATGTGTGGAGCTTTAGGGTTTTCGATAGAAAAGAACAAAACAAAACTGTTACGGAGGATCACCACGACAACAACGTCGTGACCACCACTACCAACAAGAAGCCTACATGACCCTCGCGTCGGAGCCATGCTGGATGATTGTGATGGACATGAAATAGAAATGGGCACCACCACAAGCACTTGAAATTCCCCCAGGAATTGATCCTGCACCTGGCCTCACATACTGTACCCAAATGTAAATGTGATCAGAAAGTTATGTGATTAAGATTCAAGTTTTCCATGGTATCAATAGTAAGAATAGACAAATACATGAAAAGCAAATTTGTAATGTTAACTATGATAACCTTCATGTACATACATGAGTATGTTCACTCAAACGACAATATATTTACAAAAGCAGCTCGATAGACTATAACTCAACCTACTTATTCTATCAAATTTCATCATTGAGATGCATTCATGTAATTGTCAAATGAAGGAGAAATAACAATAGCAGAAGACAAATAATTTATAATCCAGATGAATAGAATTCCTGGTGTTCTGGTGGACAGCAGCATTTTTATTCCCTAAAAATGGAACATGAATGTCTTCAGACAAAGCAGCAAAATAAAGAGCTTAAAGAAACAAACCCTATATTGTGAATAGTGAGGATGATAATGCTGACTGCCATAGCCAACCCTTGGAACACCTGCATTTCCAATTCCAACATTAACTTTTCCTGTCTACCCCTTATCATCACCAGTTTTGTCTGCTGGTAAAACCTTGCCACCATACCTTTCGAAGGTGCAGTATCTGCTCCTGCCAACAAGGTTTTATCTGCTCCTACTGATCTTGTAGCCCTTGATTCTCTGCAACAGCCAATTCCGCTAGAGGTGTCAAATCCTGCCTCACAAAAGATACTTTCGCAACCCAGTTCTCTCTGTTTCCTTCCCCATCTTCTTATGTATCATCATAACCTCTCAAAAGCCCAAGAATTGAGGTTGTCACAACATTCATCACCATACCAAGACCCAGAATATTGTCGTGTTGCGGCAGACCATTTTCCTCTTCTGATTGGAACACATTTTCGCGGAGTGCCGGCTCAGTTGGTGCAAATGGTGAATCTCGGTCAGTTTTCTCTTCCAGGTGCGTTCAGCACACCACTAGATCATTAACTGGGTTTTCAGCATTATCTTTATTCAATTCATCCTCACGCTCCCCCATCTTGATATCTGTATTCTCCACAAAATCGCCTTGAACAAAAGATTCTGCATGAACCCCGACTTCATCGTTTTCTGAATAATTCCACTTCATATCAGACTCTTCTTTCATCCCATCATGTTCATTGCCGCCACCAGGTACCGCGTCTTCCTGTGCGTCATTCCGAGATAGATCAAAACCCTCCGCTACTGAATCCTATTGGGGAAACGAAGGCACCCTAGGGACCTGCTACTGTGACAATGATGGTGGGTTTTTTCCTGCCATCACCTCATAGAAAATTGCAAATCACCTCACAGAAAGCGTATTCATGGTGTGCTTGGATGGTGGGTTTTTTCCTGCCATCTACACAAAATTGAATTGATGAGAAAACTGCAAATCACCTCACAGTAAGCGTATTCATGGTCGAGTGGGTTTTTTCAAGCCATCTGGGCGGCATGCAAGATGGGCATGGAATATGGGCGACACACGTCGAAGGGAACTCAAGGTTTCATACAAACTTAAGGTTTAATACTGTCCACACTATCCTTCCTATTAGGACACTTGTGATTGGCTAATAAATATACAAAGGCCACGCTATGAATATTCTATCAATGTAGGTTTCGGTATCAATAATTTGATCTTGGTGGGCAAATTTTCGTTTATTTTGTGTTTCCATGGATTTCATTCATTATTTAGTTGTTTAGCTATTCGAATGTCTGGAATTTGGTGGAATTATGGTAGGAGTGAGTTATAATATTACAAATCTTCTCTCTTTTAAGTTTTTTGGTTCCATAGTATATTTGCTCAGATTTTGTCCTAGTTCTCAACTTCTCACTACTTTATTTTAAACTGTGAAGATGTTTCTTCCATCCAGTCATTATTTTGTGTTATACTCTCACAATTGTGCCGCTTATTGTTGCATGTTACTCAATTATGCTTTATGGCAATGTTAGAAATGCAATTTTACAACTAGATTCCTTGTCTTTATTAGAGGATCTAGTATTCCAGAGCTCATCTAGAAGCAAAATGGCACATGCCCACTGCTTATAGGAAGTTACACTCTGGCCAATTAACGATTTCCATTATGCGTAATGATGTTGTGGGTTTGACCAAGAACACAAAGGTATAAATTTTTATAAGGAATATTGTATAATTTCAAAAATATTAATATTCCAATTCAAGTAATTCAAAGCAATTTTCTTTTCAGAGCTATATTCATCATTGCCATAGCCGTCAAACCATGAAGAGAGGCTGTGCGTGAAGAAGAGGAGCTGTTTGGCTTGATCGTTTGTTGTTGCTGTTGCTGGTGGTGGAGGACCGTGGTGATCATGTGGAGAGATGAAGAAGCCGGATCTAGATCGATCATGGTGAAGAGGGAGAGCCCCGAGAGTTGCTGCAGTTGTTGGTGGACGTGGAGGAGTTGTTGGATGCTGCTGGCCACTGTAGAAGTGATCTCATGGACGAGGAGAGTCAGTTGAGCGTGTGTCAGCCAGAAGGTTGGGGAAGTGAGCCGTTGTCTGCAGAAAGGAGCCTGCTGGATGTGGAGAAGATTTATTTGTCATCTAAAAATGAATTAAATGAAATAAAATATATTACTAGGGTATCTCTATTGCCTTAGGTTGCAAGGGCACCTCGCTTTTCTAACAAAAATGATCTAAAATGACATCAATCAAGAAGCAATGATCTGATAAAAATGTCATCAAGGAAGACTATATGAATTAAATTATTTTTCTTCGTTATGTAATTTTGGGCCGATCTTTGTATTGGCATTGTAGGTGAGTGTAATGTAATATAGAGACATAATTCGTGTATATATTATTCACTTTTGAACTTGGCTTTCATAACAGTGTTGACGGAGAGAATTTTGCTTAAATTTAGCTTGAGAAGCCTAAATTATAAAGGTGACAATTTTAAATATGCAGTCAATTCTATTGCTTCAGTAAGAGCTAATTTCTTGTAAGTGGGAAGACTAGAAATAATTCTATTGCTTCAGTTCAGGTGTAAACATCTAGCTTTTCCTAAATTTAGCGAGGCTAAGCTCCAGTGCTTTAAAAATATAGTACTGCTCTTTCCTGCAGTCGGCAAAACAGTGTTTTCTACTTTCTCAGTACAATATGTTTTTCAAATATAGGACTGTTCTTTACTAGACTCAGCAAAATTAATTGTTTTCTACTTTCTCAGAATAGTTTGTTTTCAAAAGCAAACTAAGAATTCCAATTGAATGTCTTAACATGGGCATCTGCATTACTTGCAGTTCCCTCTTCCTTCTTTAAACTCCTTGAGCCTATTATTTGTTCTGCAATTTGTCCCTTTGTCAGAGAATTGCTTTGAGCGGACATTCTTCGTATTAATTTCTAAGTCGGTCCTCAACAATGGTGATCGTCTTGCAAACCTATCATATTTGGATCTCGACACACCACCCGGATCTTCCCCGCCACATCTCTATTAAAAACTATTCGAAGAGATCTTCTAAGAGACACAGGACAGTCGGTAATCCTATTTTACGTCATTTACATTTCTGCCCAACCTATATGGATACTGGTAACTTGTTACAGATTCCAGCCCCTATTTCTCCAAGGATGGATGAAGAATGACACTAAAGGAAATAACAAATTATAAGTTGCAAGTTGCTTTGTAGCAGAGGTGGGCCTCTGAAGCTCTTTTATGATCTGTTTCTAAAGAAAACTTAGTTAAAACAAAGTATTTTATGGTATTTTCTTTGAGTAAAAATCTTTTATTGAGTAATTGAGCTAACATGGTCCTATTCATTACTTTGCTAAGAAGAGTATGTATCTTATCCCTCTCTATGTTCAGACTTCATAGTTATTTTACTTTTATGATTTACTCATATTTAGTAGAAAGTCTTTTCTTGTGTGCATTTAACTTTAAGTAAACCACATCCTTTGTTCTTTTCTTCTTTGTCAAGTTCAATATTATTTGGTATAGAGCTATATCAAGGGTTTTTAGATATGTCTTAGTTATACACTTACTTCACAGCTTTTGTCAGCAATACATGGGTAGTCTGTACCTCAGCTTTCCAAGTGCAATTATTAGGGGATCAAATTTTCAAGGGTGGATAGATAATGGTCGGCATCTAAAAATGAGGAAACTTTTATAACTTTCATTTTGAACAGAACGGTATTTGGAAATTATACTTATTCTGCAATTAAAAAAATTGTACAAACCCTAAGAAAGATAAGGATACAAAAGAACAGATTTTATTAATATATTGGAATTTGAAAATCTTTAGTATAAGCAACAAGATAGTAGATAGATCCATAAATTTATGCAATGTTACTTGATTGTAACATATGAACTACAAAAACTAACATTCCATTCTTATTTGGATGAGAGAAGAATACATGCCAATAATAATGTAATGGCCGATTATGTGAAGAATATAATGTCTTGTTGTATATGTCCACATCTCCTTACTTAGCTTGCAACACGACATTCTTTTATTGCACCCCTAGATACAATTGCTAGTGTTATTTTACATATTTATCATATTTTTTTTTATATAGAAAAAGGCTCACGTCTAAGAGGAAAAGTCAATCGTCTATACGTAGAGAATCATATCCCACTTCTTACTTTATCTATAATATTATTATTACATATTTATCATATGTTTTCTTATATTATGTTTTCTAGATCTTTAATATATATTAATATTTATGAAAAGGTGGTTTATTATATGACTTTTATATTAGATTTAGTCTATAATTAATTTTAATATATATATTAATATTTATGAAAAGGTGGTTTATTATATAATTTTTATATTAGACTTAGTATATAATTAATTTTTATGAAAATACGGTTTTACTTATTAGATTAAAAAAAATTATAAGAAATCATAGTTTATAATTTGTGTATGTTATAAAAATGTTTAGATATTAAAAATGTGTTATTTTTATTTTTATTTTATTTTTAAATTGTTTCCTATTATAAGATCTTTAAACATTACATAATAATAATAATAATAATAATAATAACTATTTTATTATTATACAATTTTAATTGTTTAAGGAAAGTTAATTTTATAGTAAGAGTATTTTTTATATGTTTATTTTTTTTCAAAATTTAATATTCATTGTGTAGGTATTTAAAATTATTTTTGAAAATCCAGAATTTTGTTTTTCTTTTAATTTCAATTGCATTTAACATATCAAAAGAGACCATTATTAACTTGTACTCATTGTCATATGGAATTTTATATGTACACATCACAATATAAACAGATAAGATTTGAAAACTAAATACATATTGTATATATTGTACTTAGATATTGACATTTTTGGAATGGGATTCACAATTTTGAAATTAGAATTTACATTTTAAGAATTAACTTGTACTCATTGTCATATGGAATTTTATATGTACACATCATAATATAAATAGATAAGATTTGAAAACTAAATACATATGGTATATATTGTACTTAGATATTGACATTTTTGGAATGGGATTCACAATTTTGAAATTAGAATGGATCTAAAGGGATCTTCTCCCCGTGACTTTTGTCTCATGACTATAACTTCAAGAAACTTATTCAAAACACAAAAGCTTGATATAAAATAACTTATTCCAGCATGTTGAAACTGACAAGAGATCCCTCTCTCACAACCATATGTGAAGTGGTGATAACCTTCTAATACATCTTGTAAGTATTGACTCACTAAAATTCCAATGTCCCTTGAGTTTCTAGAGTAATTCCATTAAGTGCTTTTTACACTATAATTGAGCCAAGTAGTAATTTCAACCCTTCCTTTACCAGAGAGTTTGCTGATTCATTTTCTTCTTTGAATATATGGCATATTTGGAATGAGTTGAAAGTTCCAACAAGGATTTTAAGGTTATTACTAATTCCTTTGTAGATTGATGTTCATAATATGTTTTACCCTCTTCATAAATTCAACCCATAGTGGAGAATCCCCATATCCACAAAAGCCTTTGATATTTTCATATAAGGAAAGCTTAATAAGTTCTCTTAATGCTAAACCATCATCCTTATTATTTGTTCCTTTGTCATTGTTTGTCTTAAAACTTACTTAAAAAGAATCAGAATATGTTTTACCCTCTTCATAAATTCAACCCATAGTTGAGAATCCCCATATCCACAAAAGCCTTTGATATTTTCATATAAGGAAAGCTTAATAAGTTCTCTTAATGCTAAACCTTCATCCTTATTATTTGTTCCTTTGTCATTGTTTGTCTTAAAACTTACTTAAAAATACTCATATATGATTAGAATACCCCCCAGTCCACATATCTGGTATGTACAAGCCCCGTAAAAAAAACCTTGCTCCCCTAATCGAAACAAATAGATTTTTGGATCCTCACCTTAACCTATGGAATGTTACCAGTAAAAGAACTAATCAAAGTTAGAACTTGGATAATCACCACAAAGTCTGGAATTAGTATATCTTCAAAAATATTTTCATTTCTAGCTCTCCAAATGCCCCAAATAGTAAGGTAAGGAATGCATTTAATAAGTTTTAACTCATGCTTCTTGAACCATTGTTGAATATTTATATTAGTATTCTCTGCATCCCAGAGATCATCTATTTGATCCCTTCATTAATGCCTTTCCAAACTTGTTTAGAAAACTGAGACTAATTAACAAGGTGCTCAATATTTTCCTCCTCCTTCATACACAGAACACATATGCTCAGACCCTAGATATTACTTTTTTTACATATCCCATGTAAGCACTTTTCCGTTTAGAGTAAGCCACACGAATATTTTTCTTTTCCTTGGAGCCATTACTTTCCAAACATCCTTCCACCACCAAACTCTTTGACGGTCTGAAGTTTTCCAAAACCACGTGTAAGCCAATTTCACCAAATAATATTCCCCTACTTTGTTTCTAGTCCAGATCATGCTATCTGGATCAACAATGAGAAAAATAAAACCCCTCCTCATTTCTTCCAGCCAACCATTCCATTCTTCCTTTAATATCCTAAATATATCTAAAATCTTAGTCGAATTCCAATTCTTCATCACTTTATAAGGAAAAAAAAACAAGCCACATCCTAAATTGTAGTCATCCCTATAGAATTTAGGTGCTTGACCAATTCAGCTAATAGATTTACCCTTTGACCAAACCCCATAATATTGTCCCTCCCTATCAGACACGGTATCATGTTCCCCACCTTCCATGCCAAAATGTCTCCCACCACTAGAAAAGTTTGTACAATTGATTTCCAAAACAAAGAGTCCCCTTTAAAGATTTGTTTGGGTTTTTTATCCAACTCAAAATAGGTTCCCCTTTTGAATATTTTCTCAAAAGAACTTACTTCTATTTACCTTCCTTTGTAACAAGTTCCAAATCAATTTTATTTCTAGAGACTTTCCAAACCTAAATAGTTCCTTCAAACCCCAACGTCCTTCTTCTTTTCGCTTGGCTATGGATGTCCAAGTTGTCAAATGGATACCTTTTTCAATTTTACCTTTCCACAAAAAGTTAAATAAAATGTTCCTTAGTTGTTCCAAGACTCCTTTAGGAATCTAGGATGTGATCATCCAGAAAATTGGAATAACATTTAACACCACTTGAATAAGCATGACTTTCCTTCCTCTAGAAGAAACATATTGCACCGGAAACTAATTCTTACCTATGACTTTACGAATCAGCCAATTCCCGTTAAAATTACAATAATTATTTGGTTTGAGGTAGAAACCAAGATACTTAATACTTGATGCAATATTGACCTACTCCATAAGCCACAATTCTTTAAATATGTTTAAGATATGTTCATCTATTCCCTAGTAATAACAAGATTAATTACGAACATTGAATTCCATCCCCATCGCCCTGCAAAAAAATTCGAGGATCTCTTTCACTGCTCTATATTCCTCCTCCGAATCTCCCAAAAATAGCAAGCCATCATCTATGAACAACATATGAGTAATACTAACATGCAAACTTTACTCCTTTGATACTATTTTCCAACTTTGCCATGTTTATAGCTCTATTAAGGCCCTCCATCACCAACAGGAAAAATTAAGGGGATAACAGGTATCCCTGTCTCATGCCCCTAAAGGGAAGGAAATTTTTTAATGTTGGTCCATTTATCAGAATGGAAAAATTAACCGCTGTCATACATGCCCAAGTCTAGTTAACCATATTAAAAGAAAAACCACATTGAATTAGAACCAATCTAATATCAATCGAACAAGATCTGTTCTATGTGTTTTTATTCCATATCTAATTAATAACCTTGGCTTTTACATATTTTCCTTTAATAGAGTGAAGGAATTCCTTAGAACTACCCATGGCATCATGTATGTTTCTGTCATTCAAAAAAACAATTTTTTATGAGATATATTCACTAACAAAAAGGGATTTATTCTTTCGGAAATTATTTTTGATACTATTTTGTAGAAAGCATTGCATAAAGATATAGGTCAAAAATCCCCAATGAGACAGTATTATCAACCTTCGAAATTAAAACTATAAAGTTTGAGTTGAAACTTGACAGGATTCTACCAATGACACTATAGTCTTCAATAACTTTTAACATATCACTACCGAAGACTTCAATAAATGCTAGAAAAAATTATGAAGTCCACCCATCAGGACATGGGATTCTTTCCTCTTTACTCTTCCCAAGAGTAGCTTTCAATTCCTCCATAAATACAGGAGCAAATAAAGTTTCAATATCTTCATCGTTAATCCATTTTGGAAAATCCAATAAAATATGGACAATATCTGTTATATTATTTCTATCAAGTTTCAAGTAGATTTCTTTAAAATATTGAACACCTTCATCTACCAAATTCTCAAAACTTCTAATAGAATTCTCACCATTCTTCTTAACTCCCAAATAGTATTTCTTAGTATCCTCTCTTTTACAAATTTATGAAAATAAGGTGTATTTTCATTCATATTTATTATTTTTAATAACTTTAGTTTTAAATTTATTGATAATTATCACATAAAATATAAATTTTGAGACCACATAACTCCCAAATAGTATTTCTTAGTTTCCTCTCATTTACAAATTTATGAAAATAAGGTGTATTTTCATTAATATTTATTATTTTTAATAACTTTAGTTTTGAATTTATTGATAATTATCACATAAAATATAAATTTTGAGACAACATAAATATAAATGTGTGAATGGAACATCTTTTTTTAATTACATATTTTCAAAACTCAGAAAAAGTATGATTTAAATCAGAATAAAAAAAAACAACAAAACTAATCGCAACTCGCTATTTTATGGGTAAAAAATGTTATTTTTTGATGATGATGATTAAAATCCAATGAGACCAGCTTTGGTCTTTCAAGTCTTAAGAAGGATAATACTTGATTTCCTATAAAATCTTGTTCTTGTGCTAAAAAAACTTTCCAAGCTCACTATAGTTTTGGCATGTTAGGAAGTTATAAAGGTTTGTATTTTAGCAAACACTATGAAACTCAGATCTAATGTGGGTGTAAGAAATGTACTCTAAGAGAAAGTGATTTTCATCGTCAATGCTCATAGACTCACATAGATGGAAAACCCTTTCTTCCAATGGAGTTTTAGGAATAGACCAACCCCGTATTTCTCTATGGAGTTCATGAGAGTTTGTTTTAATCTTGACTATATTAATTTTCTTCCGTGAGCTAGTTACTACCGAGAGATACTTCTGATCTTCCAAGTTAGGATTAATGACCTCCTTATAGTATCCTAATTTCCTCTTTAACGCTATTTTTTCCTCACACCGTAATTTCTCTTTAAACTTAGAAGTAATAATATTTTTGGCATTATCAATGTTCTGCAAAATGTCGTTTTCATCAATGCCCCAATGGTTTAACCAAGCCATGGTATCTTTACACCAACACCTCTTCAGGCCTAGTTGGTTTTCAATTGATTTTAAACCAATTTTAGGAAGTCTCTTGTTTCCTATGTTATTTATCTTATGCTTGTATATCAAGTACCTAGTTATAACCATGCTCTCCATGGGGGAAAGACCTGCTTCTATGAGGAGAATAGGGTAAGGCGTATTGCTTTTAATTTTGAGGTTATAAGTTATAAACCGCTTTTGGATTTTCTCAATCTTCCTCCAAGATTATCTAGAAATGTCGCACCCCCATACTTCATAACCATACAAGATAACAAGGATCAAAAGTACCCGGATGCGAGTGTATGCCATGTCAACAATGACATGGGGGAGGCTAACAGGTCCATCCCTACTCCCATGTGACGTCACTATATCTCATCCCAGAACTGTGGGCCTTTACTCCAACATGGGACGTGTCCAGCTCCAATGAGTTCGATGGGACTCAGCCATCAAATTATAACGAGGCTGCATTAATTTGCCAGCCTGTTGCATGGGATGACGTTCCCATCATTATTTTCCTCTATCTCGTCTCTGGCCGGTTCATTCGCTCCAGCATCTCTATCCTCCAATGCTTCCAGTCTTCACCACCCATTGCATCTGTGCTCTCGGCTCTAGTTTTTTTAGTCTCGTTTTCCATTCCGCCATGTCCACGAGGCCACACTATGTCCCACGTTGAGGCCATCAGGGTAGAGGTGCTAAGGCGAAGCATCGAATCCCGCTCTTAGAACTGGCCAATGGGGATGGTTTCGACATGGAAATCCCTGAATAGGTTCAGAGGATGCTTAATGACTTGGAGGATGAATTATCTGGGGCTGTCAGCGCGGCTGGAAGAACCCTGGAGCGGAGGAGAAACTACTAGGTCTTCAAGAATCTACTCATCTTCCTCATCCTTCATTTTCATGCCCAACCGTTGGCTCATTCCCCCCCTTTTCATCCATCTCTTCTCACGTCATTGGATCCTCAAGCTGTTCCACCCTGACCGACTGCTACTGTGAGCTCCACTGTTTACCTAGCCTCCACCCCATCCCTTCCATCCACCTCCATTCTTCCACCATAGAGCCCCGCTTCCACTCTCTCGATGGGAAAATTCACATCCAACCTAGTCTTGTCCAAAAAGACGATCCCTCTCGATGTAAAGAAACCCCCTACAGGTACCAATGATGCAGACAACTCCACCCATGACGAGGTGATGGATTCTTCTAGTGACGATTCAGCAGACGCGCAGGACGAGCAACGCAACCAGCTTCCACAAGATTTGGCTACCCCATTGTGGAGGAACCCTTCTACAAACCATAATCAAGTTTCTTCATGATTTCATGTCTTCTTTCATCTATATGTGGCGCTGCAAGCCATACCCAGGTTTTTCCATGCATTTAACACCGCAAACTTGGATTCTTCTAGTCTGGTTCACCCAGGAACAAGTGAGTTTTTTGTATATGTTTCTCTTTTTGGGCCTATTTTCCCTCCTAGAAGGAGAGTTCAGGTTTTGTCGATTTGTAATCCCTCATGGAGAGAGGGTCTAGTTCCTCTTTGAACATCTATGTCTGCTTCTTAGGATCAGGTCTACGTCTCTGTACTATAACTTGTTATGTACCATTATTTTCTTTTTTTAATAGAATAACATCCAACTTACAAAAAACAACGATCAAAAGAGTTTCAAATATGAACTTATTTTTATCCCACATGACCAGATTGCCTAATTTACAATTATTTTCAAGACCAAAATAAACTTTCCACCCTTCATTAATCATTTTCTCAATTCTATAGTTATTATCGAGCTTGTGATGAATATCAATTCCGAGATACTTGTAAGAAGTCAGTTCCTCTATATTTCTATTATCATAAATAAAATTTGCGTAGGCATCTTTCTTAGATTTATAATCATGATTTTTTTCTTATCAGTGTTAACGGTCATACCCATGTTAGAGAAAAAATCTTTAAGAATTCTCAATTGCTTACCGAGATCATAAGGACGCATTTTCATGAGAACAATATCATCAGCATAAAGTAGGAGGATGATAACTATCCCAACTAAAATTGTATCAATGCAACATGCTTCTTCAAAACACTTTTCTAGCTTATCAATGTAAATTCCAAAAAGGGTAGGGGAGAGGGGGCAACCTTGTTTATCTCCAATATTATAATTTAATTTGGTGTCCACCCCTCATTATTCTTAAACTTGGAAATGACCTTTTCGTATAACCTTATCACGGTAACTATCAACTGAAAAGGAAACTTAAGCTCCTCTAGCCCATTCCATGGGTTATTTCTACGCATTGTATAAAAAACTTTTCTAAATCCACAAAGCAATAAAATAGGTCAAACTTATTATTACGACATTCCTCTGCAATTCTCCTAAGTGTAACAAGGTGGTTTGTGGTTGAATGATTCCTTCTTAATCCTGTTTGGCCTTTATCTCGCTTACCTTACATTTCTATCCATTCATTGATCTTCTTTTCTAAGATAATACCATATAACTTAGCTAATAGAGGGCTAATTATAATAGTCTGATAATTAGAGGGGTCATTTTTATCACCACTTTTGAAAATAGGAATAATGAGGCATTGCTTCCAAGCTATAGGAAACCCTTGCTTAAACGCTAGATTAAAGAGTTTGTGGATGTGCGGGATGAGGACAGGCCCTCCAATTTTTAAGATTTCCACTTGGTAGCCTTGAATGTATTTGACTTTTCCATTTGATAAACACTTAACCCCAAAATCTATGTCTTCTAACGAGAAAACTTATTTCATTGTAAGAAGGTTTTGAATGTTATCTCTAATATCCGAGGTTTCATAAATCTTTTTAAGATAGGAATTACAATCTTTTAAAGAAATTTTATTGTCTTCTTTTGTTTTGTGAGTTAGAATTTGCCTCCAAAAATTCTTAGAAGCCACTTTGCAGGAGAGGTGTAGGAGATTTTCCTTCCTTTTACTTAGATAATGTTTTTTTTTTTTAATTAAGGATTTGTAGTGATTTATCTTTCCCATTTTTATCAAATCTATAGTAGCTTGATTAATTTCTTTTCTCACATCTTTACACTCTTGAGCATACTAAGGGTTGGTTCTAATATTGCTAGTTTTAGTCGAGACTTCAATAGAGAACTTGTTAATGGATGACGAAAGGGTTGTAGCAAAATTATGGTAGAGATTTTCTATATTCTCCATACTAGATAAATGAAACAATGCATTTTTTAGATCATGGAGAAAACTGTCAGCTTTACTTTTATCGAAGATCAGGTGCTTTTGGAAATTATAGCTTTCCTCCTTGGCATTGCTATGTATGGAAATATTGAGAGTTATAATTAAAGGTCTATGATCAAAGTCAGGCTCATGGTCCTTGAAGATGTTGAAATCTATTAATTTGTTGTATAGAGGGATATCAGATATAACATAATCTACCACACTGCTGTCAATCCCATGGAAACAAGTCATCTGGCTAGAGTTTGGTCATTTTGTGAGATCGTTGCAAATGATAAGATCTTGAGCACTACAAAATTTTATCAGCTCGAAACCAAATAAATTTTCACCTATACCTTCAGAACTTCTTTTGTACCTATTATCTAGTTGAAGGTCTTCATTTAACCAAAGAGGATTAGGCTTGGAATAGTTTCTTAAAAGAATAGCTTGGTTACTGGAAGTTCAAGCATTGAAGTCACCCATCAAAAGGATATTTCCTTCCTTCCTTAAACTAGAAATATCATGTTCTAAACCATTATAAAGACAATTTTAATCTAAATTTATTTTTTTATAAAAGATGGAATTAATATGGGAAAAATAACAGATGCCTATGTAGGTTTTTTCATCATTAAGGTATGTGATCGCTATCCAAATAAATTGGTTGTAAGGGTATTTCTTATAAATATTAACATGTGGGGGTATGTTCTTCCTAATGTAATAGGTTATATCCCCAATGTGTCTATGACATTAACGTTTATTCCATATTAACCATAGGACATATCCATCTAAATTAGGGACCTTGGACTCCTCGTGTTCCCAAGTTTCAACCAATAATATAATATCAATTCCCCTCAGGATCCAACTTAACTTAGGGCCTTTTCTCCATGGAAATCATCAAAAGTTCCAGGAGAAGATCCGGAGTGTGTCAAATTGTTATTTATTACTATCCTTTTAGTTTCTATCTCTAATAACAACTTTCATGTTTCTGATTAATGCTCATTTTCCCTCCTTCCTAGCTTCTTTTACCTTTTGGGCCTCCTTTCTTAATTCAGCCCGATCCTTTGGAATGAGGTCTTCATTTATAAATATCCCCACGCCTTTTAAACTTGGTGTCTTACTGAGTATATTGTATTTTTGTTCGGTAGAGCTAATCTTAACCCGTATTAGCCTTTCTTTATTCTCAATTGATTTCCCCAGCCTGTTTTCTTCTATGAGATCGGTAGTTTCAATTTGTAACCTATTGTGAAGTTTTGTCTTGACAATGGCTAATGTATGCTCTTCTTCCTCCTCTTTTAAACAAAAAATTATGAGGTTTAAAGCTCTTTTGTTAAGCTCACGGTCTAACATTATGAGCTTATTCATTCCCTCTTTAATGTGTTTGATATATATTTTACCTTCTATATTATTTAGGGTTAGGTTGTGGTTAACTTTTTCCTCCAACTCTTTAATCCTATCCTTTAACTTAATATTTTCTAGTGTATCTTTCTCTTTTGGTTCGAGTGTTTTATGAATTTCTATTACATACAATCTAGTTTCCATTATATCTACCTTGTTCTTCATTTGCTTTTATCTTATTCTCTATTTGTATTTTAATATTTTCTTTAAAAATTATAAATTTATTATAGAGTATGGCTTTTAACTCTATCTAAAATTTACCATCTCAATATTAATTCCATTAATTTAGAAATAAGATTTTTACACTTAAAATTTAAACATTATTTAAAATAAAAATAAAATATCTAACTCCAATAATTAACTTCACTTTCTTTAAGCTTATTATAGTAAATCATCAATATTACATAAAATATATCTAAGCTATATCTAAGCTTAACCAATTACTTTTAGTACACGATAACGAATTCAAAAAAATTATAAATACATGTTGCTAAACCAACTTTGTCTAAAACCATATCCATCACTTCTGATATTGATTAAAAAATATATGAACAGAAAATATAAAGTTCACATTAGTCAATGATATCCCACTTGAATACATATGTAAAGAATATTATTGTTTAATACTCATCATACTTACTTAGAAAAATAATTAATTAATGAGATAAAGAAAGGAAAACAACGATATATTCAATTTCTTAATATTTTAATGATATATATTATTAAAATTATATATATAAAATTCAATCACCCTCAAAATAATATATCATATGGACTAAAAACACCTCATATATAAACTCTATATCTATACAAATTTGGATAATTAAACTGTCCACACGTTATATCAATCATTAAATCACAAGATACTAAATTTACTTTTAAAAACACTTTTAATCATTAAATAACAATATAAGAAATTTACTTTCAAAAACACTTTTAATCTAGAATCCACGACTGCAAAAAAAGGTTAAACCAGCTTCCACAACTAAATACAGTGAAGAAAGTTACATATCTCACATTACAATACATTTCAAAATAGGTTTTGTCCACCGACCAGTTATGAAAATGACATAATAATGGCGCACAATTATTCAAAGTTTACCCCACATTTATGATAAGTTTATCCAGCGACCAATCATGAAGAATTTTTTTTATTTGCCACAGTAGTGGAGGCAATAATTTAAACAAAGCCATGCCATCATCTCCATGTATACACAGATCACAATTTGCACATACAGTCATGAAATATCAAACAATGAAATTTGCATAGTCATGGAGCACAATCCCATACCCTTTTTAAGCGAAATCCCATTCCCTTTTTAAACCAACCATAACATCAATAGGCCAATAGGTCATCAACATTCCATGTAAGAGGCTCTCCACCGTAGAGTTTCAGAGTTTTATCCCAGACCAATATTTGTCTAAATCACAATTTGAAGTGTTTAAATTGTAACTTCAGCGATTTGGGTAGTTTTAAAATTGGGAATTTAGTCAATAATAATCAAATATGATTGTTAAAATTGTGAAATTGTGAAAATAACAATTTCTCCAAAAACATTTAATCGTTTTTTTATATATAAAGTCCCAGAGAAACAAGGGTCGTTTTAGTTGCCTTTTATCCTACTCGATAGATCAATGCACTGAGAAAATGTAACATACTAAAATTTCTCATATTTTGGGGAAATGGGGTATGAATTTTTTTTTACATCATCGCCTTGTTATCAATGTCTATAACATCGGAAACCATCTTCTCAATACTAACTCTAAACTTCCACACCATTAAATGCAGTCAATTAACATACAATCTAATAGTACTTCATGCCTACAAAGTACTATTTCATCTTAAGATAACTATTGTATCAAAGGAGTTTAAGTCCACTATTCTTATGGTGCATCTCTACAACATGAGAGATAATGTTTTACTATTACAAGAACTTATCCTCACACAAATGTATATTGTATACTTTTATCTAATCTTTTTGTTTTGCTTACATCAACACCATTAATAAAATATTATGATTACTTGAAAATTATGAACCATTAAACATGAGAAATAAAGTTAGTTGCATCTATGATTGATAAGATCTACCTTTTAAACGTGGATATTGCTACCTAATTAAAAATTTATTATATCCTTTAAAAGACCAAAAAATATTCACGATTGTGATTTTAAGACCCAGTCAACACTTTCTTGATGGCTAACAACTATTAGATAAGCACATAACCATTTCTCATAGTCATTTAGAAGATATTAACATATTTCCTCTAGAACACTACAATCACATATGAAGTTAGAACAATTATAACTTGTATCCATTGCAATAACTCGTCATAACCAAAATATGTATTTAGATCAGAACATAGGCATCAATTAACAATATGATCATGACAACAGAAGGGTAACTTATTTGAATCAGTAGAAGAGTGGTGATTGAATGTTTGACTTCAACTTTCCACCCAACTGTCAGGATCTCTGTCCGACATATGTTTTCATGTTGAGAGGTCACCCCCAAGCTGGGCATGAATCCACTAGGGAAGAGTGTAAAAGAAACTCTCTCAAATTTACTTAACTTGTTTGCTAAACCTGCACCCACTATTATGTTTCTGACATTAAAAATGTTTTCCCTAACTCAAGGATTAATTAGTAGGGAATCTTCTTGTTTCCTTGGTGTTGACCAAGCTTTACCAAGACACTTAGGATCCTATGATCTCTAATTAACATACACAAACCTCTTTTTTAACTATCAATGTCATACTTAGTTGGCCTTGTGCTTTGTAATGAAACAAATAGGGGAAGGCTTGTCTCTTTATATGCAAGATGCCTACAAGCGATCGTATATTTCAAGAAAATACTACTTGAATTCAATCATCTTTCTCACATAAATAATGCAAAGCTCATATAAAAAGAAGAGTGAGCCTCGACTCTGTACAGACTTAGCTCATGGGGAGAGCCTTCATCTCTTCCACATTTTCAACCGTAATGTAGGAGTAAGGATAGATCCCTTAGCTCTTCTTCAATCAATCCTTATCATTCTATCAATTTAATGACATGAGGAGTTGACCTTTTAGGTCGTCCTTCTCTACAAATGTAGAGAGTAAACATCTTGTAAAAAATGATATCCGTAAGAAAATGTAAGGAGTCAACTTCTAGGGTCACCCCTTTCTACACATGCAGGGGACAAACATCACTTAAAGTTTAAGTGTCAGGAACAAAAGTGGGATTGGCCCTCTCTATGGAGAGGTCGTCCCTGGTCCTTCCTCAAGTTATATGAGTGTTATATATGTGTGTGTGTTGTTGTAAAAGGAAAAAGGAATAGGTTCAACCCTCTCTGTAGAGAGGTTGTCCTTCTGTACAGTCATTATAGTGGAACATGAGGATGTTACAGGTGGTTTAGACTGTGAGATTTCACGTACTCTTATCCAAGGAAAAGGTATAAAGAGAAGTTGGGGTCGCTCTTCTCAAGGTGACGATTCTAGTTTACCAATCCAACTGCATACAATGAACAACAATAAATGTATATGTATATAAACATTCAAAGGCCAAACAAATAAAGACTTATCTCTTCAACATTAAGTCGCACGGTAGACTCCCGTACTAAATATTCTCATAGAATTGTTCTCACGACCTTGAACGCATTGTTCGTTTCCCGTTCCTTTTCTTCGAACGTAGAGGAAGATATTCATAGAGGGTGGATTAACAAAAAATCCATCCTTTAGAGTTCAACTATATTCCCCCCCTTTCGGAAAGGTGATCAGAATTCCCTTTTGAGCATTGCAAAGGTGATCAATGCACTATAAACACAGTATAAATCTTCCCCCACTCGTGGTCTTCCTTCAACATGCATTCGAGCATACCAAGACCTCTCGCTCTTGGAAACCCTCCACCCAGTGTCAATGCTTGGGCTTCCCTTATTTGAACTCTTTTCACATTCATCCAAAAGCACATGCCCAATATCAACAGCAAGGTCCATGCAATTTTTTTGGCCTCACTTTTCCCCATCACCCCATGGATTCCATATGTATGGAGTGAATATCTCCTTCCCAAAAGAGCTCAATCCTCCTCCCTCATGATGGGATTCACCCCTTTTCTTGGAGTCAATGGTCATGTTCCAGGAGGTCCTAATTGTGCCAATAACTAATTTTTCTATTATTAATTTGGTTGAGTTTTAAACAATAGTTTGTTTTCTTTTCTTAATCTTTTGTCATTCTTTTTTCTTGTTTTTCTATTTTACATATTTGATTTGGGAAAATGTTGACCAAGGCGATTTTCTCAATCTTTGTATTATTAATTTATAAAATACTTACTCCTTAAATTAATAAATGGTTCAACTAGTATCTTTCTTTCAAAATCAATCTTCCTTGCGCCTTCTAGGATGGGAATATTAGGAGATCAATCATAGGAATTCTTCAAGCTAGATAATACCTTACAGTGAAAGAATTAGGAAGAATGATGGATTGCATTGTTAAAATTGGTAAAAATGCACTGTGAAATTAAACATGGAAGAAAAACCAAATTGCAAGAAATAATTGGTAACAATATCCATTAATCTGTATATGAAAAATACATAGTAAAAAGGAGGAATTTCGAATGACTCTCAAGTGATTTGAATCCCTGACTATAGACATGACTAGCATAGGAAAAATCAACATTTTAGACATCTCTAGTGCACTTCGGACAATTGAATCAGATAATAATCAATTAATTGAGTCATGGTAAGTGTGAATGGGTGATTTTATCCGTAAATCATGCAAAAGAGTTGCATTAGCTAACTGAAAGTGAATTGAAGGTGGCCATCAGATATTGACTCCACTAGGGAGACGGTGAACTGAAGGTGGGACCCCCATAACTCTGAGTGGGATCCTAAAATCTAGGGATTGGTCCAAAGCTCCTAAACTTATGCAAGAGGGTGCATCAAGTGGCTAGTGAGACCGAGATAACATCTACATAGCACTAGGGGGTCTACAACATTATCCTAAACTAGGAAATGCTAAAATGACTAAGGTGGACAAGGAGGATTATTAAATAACTCTAACAAAAATAACATCAAGATCACTTTGATTTTTTGCATCTCTCCTCTAGATCCATTGAAAAATATCAAGATGTCGTCAACGAATAATAGATGGGTGATATAAACAACATTCCAAAAATGGCAACATCTCAGAGTTTCGTTTGATATGGAAATAGTGATGATTCTTCTAAGAAATTCCATTATAAGGAAAAATAAAAGCGGAGCTAGTGGAAAAACTTTCCTAAGTCCTCTTTCGGGTCTAAAGAAGGAAGATGTAAATCCAACATTTATCAAAACAACAAAACTCACCAATTGGGCATAGGGTAAAATCCAGTTTGCAGTGGAGAGATCAACTCCAAAATTTAAGAATACCAATTCGAGAAAATTCCAATTTACCTGATCCAAGAGGATATTGGTGGCCACCCACCTATTCCACTTGGACTCCCACCATTGTTTCTTTTTGTTTTCCAGTTTTCTTAATTGTAGCAAAATTTACTATTTTTAGCAGTTTTTGGGTCCTAAACTTTAGGAGCCGTTTTGAGGCCCTAAATGACGTTTTCTCGGCATCGAATAGTGGGGAAAATATGAGTCCGATTTGGATTCAATATTACTCGTTTATGAATGTAGTCCTTGAATATATCTTTCTAACGATGTATCATGCACGTCAAACGGAGGTAGTATGCCAAAGTTACGACCTCGGGAAATTGATGTACCAAGTTACCCAACGGGGCCCACATTCTAGCATTTCACCTCCTAGGGTTAGGTTTTTGGATGTGTAGGGTTTCCATTGTTTCTCAATAATATATAGGCCTTCGAGCCTCATTGTAACATGGAGTTCAGAGGCATGTAGCCACCACATCTCTTCTCAGAGATAAGCTACCAACACTCTAGCTAGTTTATTTCCATTCTGTATGTAAACAAGTTTTAGTTCTTTGATTAATGAAATGAAGTGTTATTTCCGCTGCATATTTGTTTCTATGGTTATTTGTGTGTTTTGTTGTGTTCCTGCATAAATCCAGATCATTACCCTATCATAAGCTTTAGTAAGATCTTCCTTGATGATAACAGTAGAATATTTGTTAGCTTTTGAAAAGTGGAGAACTTCCTGAGCAATGTCAATTGCATCATGGATTTGGCATCCTTCTAAGAATGCAAATTTCTCAAATGTGATAAGTTTAGATAGAATTTTCTTTAGCTTATCTATAGGAACTTTAGCTATGAGCTTATAAACAACATGACACAAGGAAATTGATCTAAGATCTTCCATACCCTTTACTCTATCATTCTTATGTATCAAAGTTAAAAAAAAGTTGAGTTGAAAGTGGCTAGTATTCTACCTTTGATCTTGGTAATGAAAGTCCCATCCAGGTAAATAAGGTTTCAAAATAGAAATATATGAGTTACATGTAGCCAAGATCTCCTGTAATAATATTAAATTGATATTATATCTATCCACAAGTATCCTCAGGCCTAATCTTTTAGAGGGTTTCCTTAATCCTCTGATATTTAAAGAGATGCGCAACATTAATCAACCTTTGCACTATGAGTGCATGATCTTAAGGCCCCCTTAATAGTGTTCTATCTCCCACCTCCAACCTCAATAGAATACTATATTCTCTCTGTTTCCATGACCGATATACAGCTTCTAAGTCCCGTAGAGATTCTAGCTATATATTTCAAGGATCCAGAATCATTCCAGAGAAAAGCTAGATTCAGTAGTAGAAAAGGGTCTAAGATGGTACTTGGTAGACCCTTTGCTCTTATTCTAAGTCTCTGGACATATCAATGGTTGTGGAAAAGAATAACCATATATGGTCTCAAATCTTGGAGAGTGACTAGATACTGTCAAACTATCCCTCAAAACTATAGGAGAGTCCAAAGAGTATGTGACAGATGTAGATGCAGAGTGAAAAAAGGAATAAGTAAATGGAATAGAGCATGGATTGCACTTCTTGAGTTGTTCAATACAAGGATTTTGGATAGAAATGGATTCATATAAAAATACCAAAGGGATATGCCACAGGAAGAAGGTTACAGGAGAGTGAATATGTGTAATTAAGGAGGGGGGTTTGGTAATGATGGGTAATTTGGGAGAATCAAATGCGGCAATCATGTCGTTGGAGAAAAAAATGATATCCTCGGTCAATACAGTAGGATTCCTTGGAGCATGGTGAAATAATATGAGGGGAGATAAATAAGGAAGGTTTTACACTTAAATAAGGACTATGATTTGAAAAAGGATGCCAATCAAAGATACTGGAAAATGAATTCTCACAATAAGCTAAAACATAACAAGATTTGATAGATAAGTGCATCATATTTGTAGAGATGGGAGGGATGGTTATGATACCACTTTTACCAGAGATGTATGGACTACCAAGAGGTTGAGATACTGCCTCCATTTCCTTCATTGAAAGTTGCATCATTTTGCGATAGGGGACCTGATATACTATCATATCTAGAAGCCCACATCGGATGTGGGAAATTTCCCTATGGAATCTCAATAGTATGGAGGAGTTATAGATATATTTGTATCCTTTATAGTTGTCCTTAAAGCGTGCTCATGTTGCTCGGATACCTCTTCTCGATTGGGCATAGTGGGATGAATGTTATTCCTCCAATATTATCTGACAAAAGGCTTGTTACAATCTTGAACAAGGTGACCATAATCATGAACGAAAGGGAATGTAATGGTAATTTGGAGAGCACAGATGAGGTCTATTATAAACTTAGGGTTTTTTCATATCCTTCCTACTCACCCTGCTTTATTTTACCAATTCCCATTCACCTTTTTTCCAAGTGTTAAGAGCCGTCGCGACTTTTGAGAGGAGGAATGGCCATCCTAAAAGGGGGGAATAATACCCCTACCTGAATGGTTCACTATCAAACCTCACCATGTATGAAAATCCTACAACTCTACAAATTGGTACTAAAGAAATCCCCTTTATAGACATAGCTGAAAAATATGTAGATATTGGATTCCCAAGAACATAGCAACAAACTGGAAATCATCAAGGTACTTTCACATGCATAGCTAAAGCTAGTGAAAGACCAAGAATCACATTACCCTTAGCACGTA
Organism: Pseudotsuga menziesii; assembly: GCA_001517045.1. Lineage (NCBI taxonomy): Eukaryota > Viridiplantae > Streptophyta > Pinopsida > Pinales > Pinaceae > Pseudotsuga > Pseudotsuga menziesii. The sequence continues at coordinate 66,968 of LPNX010235359.1, read as the reverse complement.
TCAATGCAAGGGCTTAGTTCCTAAAGGATCATGCATTGATTAGAAACTTCATATGAATATGTCCCACGGAGCAGGCACTTATAAGCTAGATCAAGGTGAAATGGAAACCAAAATCCCACAATGAGATTCAGCTGGGATCTAAAGGATTCTTCATGGTAATTTTTCACCAATTAGAGGAAAAATCTAGTGTCGAGGATGGAGGTCCTTACTACTTCAACTTAACGTGTTTATATATGTGAAACTAGAAAGAGTGTTTCATCCTAAACAAAAATGAATGTACATGGGCTCCAGTTTGGATCTGCGTGTACTCCCTGACCCAAGAATATTGGGATGAAGATACACTCAAAGATATTGGAAACAACCTTGGAAGCTTCCTCAAAATTGTAGATCAGACCATACATAACAAATACACCTCGTATGCATGAATCTATGTCTACATGCACATAATCAAAACTTTGCCAAACTCAATTGGACTCGTGCATGAAGAATACAAATGGATCCAACCGATGGACTATGACCATGTCCCCTTTTGTTGTAATAAATTCCATGAACATGGACACTTATTTAGATATTACCCTCTGAACAATTCTAATAGTGATGCAAAGAATTCCGAGGCGGTCGATGAAGAAGGATTTTAAAAAGAAATGAAGAAACACAAACATCCTCACAAGCCTACATCCGCATATAAAGGTAGGAATCCTTCTACAAGCAATAGTTTTGATGCCTTGGATGGGACACCGAAATATCCAATTACTATGGTCATTGAAGAGAAACTAAAGGCTAAGAAACCCCATTTAGATTCAGATTTGAATAATGATGGGACTCAGGATGGTTCCAAATAAGGAAAGGAACATTATAATGAAAAAAAGTCTCATACCCTTCCAAACATGTGGATATACCTAAGACCAATGAGATATTAATAAATGAGGAGAAAATCCAAGATGCAGTTATGGATCAAGATATGGGAGATATGAATCTAGGGGACTTATATCTGTTAGTCCTAAAGGATGTTTATGCCCACAAAGCCTAAAATTCCATCTCATCCAGACAAATCCATCTACTCAAAGAAACCACTGGATAGGAAAAGAACCACAAACAAGATAGGGGTACATAACACCCCTCAGAAAGAAAAACAAAGAGCTCAGATACGAAAAAAGGTAGAAATAAAGATCCGCAAAGGATCAACATGCTAAGAACAAGGATGGTGGAATCGGGGCAATATGTGCAGCTAACAATGTTCTTTCCTACTCTCAATCCAAGTTCACAATGAAGCTTATATATTGGAACATTATAGGACTTAATGACTCTTATAAACAAATAATGATCAAAAGGAAAATTATGGAAGATGAGCCAACGACTTTATTTCTTTAGGAAAGTATATGCACCACTGACACTCTTTGAAACCTAATGGTTAGGATTTGGATGGGTTTCCAAGAGGTAGTTGTTGATGCAAATTGGTTCTTTGGATGCATCCCCATAATTTGGAATCTGGGGAAAGTAGAGTTGGGTAATCTGGAAGCTGCGATCAACACACTCTCAACCTCCTTTCACTTACTAGGAACTGGAATCTAGGATTCTCTCTTGAATTTTTATGGACCCCAGATCCCAGATCTAAAACAAAGGATGATAAAATATATGGATAGGTATGTGCAGCAGGATCCATATGCAGTATGTATCATAGGAGGGGATTTCAATATGGTTACTTCCCTGCAGGAAAAGAAGGTAGGTATGCGACTTCTCACTAATGAAGATCTCTTATTTAAGGAAATTATTGACTCAAATCACGTAGCGTATATGGAAACCTCACCCAATATACTTGGAACAGTGGGAGAGGAGGAGAAAATCAAATCGCCTCCTGATTGGATCAATTCTTAGTCGCAGAAAGGATAGAAATGGAAAAGGGAGACATTTTAACTTCAATTCTACCAACAACAGGTTTAGATCATTGGCCTATATATCTAACCTGGAAACAAATTGGAATCTCTAACCATCACCCCTTCAAGTTTGAGAAGTTCTGGATTTACCATCCTGGATTTCACGGTATGGCCCAATCCTGGTGGAGAAATATTGTAGTCTTAGACCTGTCCAAGATGGCCATGATGCATAAAAAACTGATGCTAGTCAAGTCTAAACTCAAAATATGGAACAAAACAACCTTTGGGAACATATACACTACAAAAAATTCAATATAGAAAGAACTACAAAAACTCTAGGAACAAATCATTAAGAAAGGTCATTTTGAGGACAGTAGGAAAAAAGAAAAATAATTGAGTAATCAGCTGGAGGAGTGCTACAAAAAAGAGGATATTCTTTGAAAGCAAAATTAATCTATGATCCAACACAAAATGCACAACATGATTAGTTCTCTCAAATCTGAAGATGGCATCATTCTGGAGAAGCAAGAGGATATTGAGTAGGAATTGGTTGACTTCTATAAGATTCTGCTAACTTAGGAAAACCCCAATCGATAGGAATCCATCAACAAAGTCACCCAGCAGATTCCAAGACTAATCATATAGAGGATGGTAAACCCCTAGACTAGATCAATTCATCATGGACTTCTTCCATCACTGTTGGGGTTGGTTGAAGTACGAAGTCCCATATAGCTAGTGGAGGAGTATAGGAGGAAGTGTTGGTTGCTTCCATCCCTTAATGATACTTTCATCGCCGTAGCCCCCAAACAATAAGGAATGACAAGTCCAAGTAATTTTCAGGAAAGTCCAAGTAGGTTTCAACCTATTTCTCTTTGCAATGTGGTTTATAAAATTGTCACAAAATTGATTGGTAATCGATTAAAACCCCTTTTACCCATACTCATTTCACTAGAGAAAATGGTATATGTTGAGAGGCTCCAAATCTTGGATGATATAATCATATCCCATGAGATTACTCACTCTTTAAAATCACCAAAAATACTGGAATGATCCTCAAAATTGATGTCTCCAAATATTTCGATAAACTCAGATGGAACTACATTGAAAATATCCTTCTTACTTTCGAATTCTACCCCTCTTGGATTTGTGGGATCCTTTCCCTTACCTTCTCAACCTTTTTCTCCATACTAGTAATTGGATCTCCCTCCACTTTCTCCCCATTCGTAGGGAATTCAGTAAGGAGATCCCCTCTCCCCTTATCTCTTTATCCTCATAGTTGAAGGACAAGGGAGACTGTTGAAAAATGAATTAGGAGAAGGAAATATCAGAGGACTCTTTTTACATGACAACATGCCCCTTACTCATAAACAATTTATGGATGATAACATCATCTTCACATACCCCTTAGTCCAGGAGTCTCACTCCCTCAGCTTGGTTCTTCATTTTTCTTCATAGACATCGAGCACCACCATTAACCTCGAAAAGTCACAAATCTTCCTTTTTAATACCCCCGCTATAACCCAACACAACATTTCTAGAATCATATTATTTTTTGTTACCTCCTTACCCCACCAAGTACATGCCCCCCCTCTTTGATTAGACCTTAAATCACTCCTCTTGGAAATAACTCTTGGCAAAAGTTGAGCTCAAGTTAACTTCTTGGACCTATCACCCCATGAAATTTGCAAGTAGACTTGTACTCTTGAAAGTTGTGCTTCAATCCATGCTCCTTTATCTTTTCTTGGTATTGGCATCTCCCAAGTGGGTTCTTAAATCCACTAGATATCTACAGCACGCCTTCCTATGGGGGGTATATAAAAAGATGAGAAAACAGGCACTGGTAAAATGGGAGACAATCTACAAAACTAAGTCTACAGGAGGATTAGGGATCCATAAATCAACAATGCTACCCTTTGTGCAAAAGTTTGGTGTAACTCAATTTCCAAAAACGCTATCCTATGGGATCATTTTGGGAACAATAAGTATTCCAAATACTAAATGGATCAGCAACTTATTAGGCATGACCTTCCTCCTCAAGACTCCCTTATCTGGAAAGCAGCCAAATCCCAAAGGGATCTGATTTAGCAACATTGTTTCTGGGTAATTAGAGATGGAACTCTTGTTATTTTTTGGTCAAACTCTTGGCGGCAGCTTCTTTGGTTAGAAAATCTATTCAATTTCCCTAGGGTTAAATAAAGTCTGTTACACTCTAAAAGGAAAATAGACTATAATTTCTGAAGGATGAGAACCCCTCAACCTTTAGGATTTGGAAACCACCAGAGTATTGGCAAGTGGATTGGGGAGAGGACTCGAAAGTAGAGGTATGGGATGAATCGCAAAAAAGGGAAAATTGTCAAACAACTTGCTTCAAATGTTATCCACTGGGAACACACACTCAAAGGCACATTTTCATTCAAATAATCTTATCATATCCTGACTCAAGACTCTGAAGGGAAGACGTTACCCCATTGGAAAAAATCTAGAATTCTAAACTCTGGCTGAAGAATTCTTCTTTTATCTGGATTTTGTCCCACATGAGAATTTTAACATGGGACAATATCAAGAAAAACGGGTTTCATGGTCCCTCTTTTCATGTCTTGTGCTCCAAGGAGGGGATAATATTGACCATATTTTAGACTCTTTTCCTTTTATGGACATGCAATGGGAAATAATATCCATGGCTTATCACAGAGGCGATGTCATCCAAACTTTGCAATTGTGGGAAATTAACCCCTTCCAATGTTCTCTTCTAAATTGTTTGTGTAAGATAACTCCAGGTTTCCTTATCTGGACCATGTGGAAAGAAAGGAATCATCACATTTTCATGATAAAAAGAGCTCAGACTTGGATATATGGAATTTGTTCAAGGACAACCTTCTAGATATGTTGCATTTACAAGATTGGTCACAACATGACCTACCAGCTACGCAAGAAGAAATAATTATTTGGAATAAGTGGGAGTTTAGTTCAATGGAAGCTCCATCATAATCCATGTTGAGAAACATCCTACTGTCGAGTCTTAACACATGGATTCCTCCCCCTCCCAACCTTTTCAAACTCAATTTTGATTGAGCTTCAAAAACGGAATCTTGGTAATGTTTCCTTTGGAGGAGTTATCCAGGATGGTTCATGTTACATTCTAAGACTCTACTTTAGGGAAATTGGACAAAATAGTAATAACGTGGTAGAGTTAGTAGGGCTCTTTGAAGGACTTCAAATTTCCAACAAATGGGGTTTTCTTTCCTTAACTGCAGAGGGATATTCACAGCTTGTCATCTCTATGGCCATCAAGATTCAAAACGGTTCTGAGATCAACAAAATGACCCCTACTTGGAACCTTGAAATGGGACTCCAATGCTTAGAAAATTTACTTCCCCAAGCAGGGGTAGTTACCTTCCATCATTTCAAAAGGAAATCCAATGCTTTAGCGGATAAACTGGCTAATGATGGAATCAATAAGAAATTTCACTTAAGGGATATAGACCTAGGTTCTCTCACTCCAGAAGCTCTAATTAAGGAATGCAAATTAATAGCTTCAAAGGATCTTGATTCCCCGGATGCGGGTGGTATCCAGGTGTTGACATGTGGGGATCATCATGGAAACTAGCCTATGCACCATCACGTGGATGGAGGATGGGACATGTGTTAATAAGGGTGTTTTAGCATTAATTCTTATTTAAATGCTCATTAAATTGATGGATCCTTGCACTGAGGGAAAAATAACTCATAGGATAGGGCACATTCAAGTTTGGAGGTTGGTCGATCTGCTCACGTGTGTGGTGTGGTGATTTTATACATACGGTGAGTGGATTATGGATCCAAAGTTGGAGTTTTTATTTTCTTCCTGCATTTTCAGGTTTCTTCATTTTGCAAAAGTTCTATGTGTTGTTCAAAGAATAATGGATACTCGATAGAGAGGTAAGCCAATAAGGGGGAGCAGTGGTCGTGGGACCTTAGGTCGAAATGGTTTTGTGGGTTTTAGATGCATTAGGTACACAAATTTGATCTCAGCATATGTTTATGGTTTGATAGATGATTGGGAAGTAGTAATTGTGGCTCATTAACTTTCCTCTACACATTCTTCTAGAAAAATTAACCCCTATTGGGTCGTAAAAAACATGTTGGGCCTTTTTATGGAGGATGTTCAGGCCCAATGGAGAAACTCCAAGTACATAGCTTTAGAACTGAGAGTTTCTATGGAGAAAATTGTTGATGGATTAAATAGCCTGGAGGACAATTGTGTCTGGGTTCAATATCTGTTTAAAAACCCTTTCGAGGTGGTTGGTGCTAAGAGGTTGAGTCCCGTGGAAGAAAATATAATGGAAGGGGTATCGCATAGTGTCTCCATGTAGAAAATTTAGCATGCACTTGAATGCAGAAAACCCATGAGCTTAGGTGAGGATGAACGTGTGGAGGCCTCTCCACCTGCCGAACTTGCTGAAGGACATGTGCCTACTTCAACAACAATAGACCCTACAGTTTATGATACGAAGATGTGTCTCCTAGAGTTAGAGGACCTATTCATGCCAAGAAAGAAGGATTTGTTGCCAATGAAGATCCTAGTAGCTAAATCCACGATATTTGATTACAATCCCTACCCAATCATTGAAGAACGAGTGGAATCCTCTCATGGTGCACACTCTAGCTATTAGAAATCCTTATACTCTGGAAAACTACTATGCTTTCAAGTTTTTTTGGTTTTCAATGATAGATATGATATTAGTATTTAGGTCTTATTGTGTCTAGATAGTGTATCAAAATTCTATGTATCTAAGCTATTTTTGGGCATGTTTTCCCTTTATTGGGAGGGAATTTTTTTTCCTTGAAGTGGATAGAACTATAAATATTTTTTCTTGGCTGGGATGGCGGTTCCACCTTCTCATAGCGCCATGAATTTTTATAACACTATCTCTGTAATTTGTTTTTTTTGACATAATATATTCTATGTGCAACCTTACAAAAAAAGGGTGTCCATAATCATAGCAGTAGTTGCAACTGAAAGGAATTTCGATGTAATCTAACTCATGGGTGTATGATTAAAGGATTTTTAAAATAATAATTTTATCTGGAAACCCCACCCTGATATCCATCTTGACGAGAATTTTGGCAACCTCCATGTTACCGATGGCTTCATATCTTTCATCTACATGCAAGAAATAACCTAAAGTGAAGCCAAAGTGTGAAAATATCTCCATGGTCCACAACTCAAGAGGTAGGCATGGGAGCTTCACATAGGTTGGGTGGAAGAAAAAAATTTCCCTTCATGCATCAAATATGGGAATCCAATGGTTTTCCTTGAAAGGTAGGTTCATCCAATACCATACTCCTTCGAGCACTCTTCTAACATCATCAGTAGAGTTAAACATAGTTGCAAGCCATCCCTTAGATAAGAAAAAAAATTGTAGTTGGTATCCTCAGAAGTTCCGCTATGCCTGGACCCATTCCTTGAATGATGGAAGGGAAAGGTTATTTCCCCGAAAACATCCAACGATGGTTATATTTTTCATGGAGAAAAATGCATGCATAGGTATATCTTCTCCTCTTCCTTCCAAAAACTATTGAGGTTTAAACTTCAACATGTCTGCCATAGAAGTGAGGATTGTCAGAATGTTAAATCCCTTTTTCGACAAAGGGAATATCACCAGCAACTTCAACAAGCGGAGTCTAAAACAGATCAGAGCAAGAGCCAGGGGGCATAGTGGAAGAGATGGTAGGACACATAGCTAGCGTGATATGACACATAAGAGGCTAGGAGTAGGTAAAAGGAGGGTTACTGGGTGAGCCGGTACCCCCAAAACATTCCATGGGGAAGAGTATCAAGAAAAATAAATGTAGACCATGCAAATAGGAAGAAAGTGTCGCCAATGATAGTTTTAGGTACAAAATAATCTTGTCATGACATTAGAGAGGGTCTCAACAAGTCCTCATTCATAAATAAATGGTACAATGTAAAGCCAAAAACCCCAGGTAAAAATCCCAAAGTTAGGAGACCCGGGAGAAGATGTCAACCAATAAAGGATAGCAAGCAAATAACTAAAACTGAGAAACTCACCTTATGCCTTCAGTGAAAAAAGCCAGTCTATAAGAATTTTTGTGTGTTATAGTATCACCAAGAGGCAACATCCTATCCCATGGCGGGTGTAATTGGCTTGTCATTTCAAACCTAGATGATGGGATCGCATGATGAGGCCATGTGGAGCATGGAAGGCATGTTTTCAAGAGAAGTTTGGCTCCTCACTCACCTATGTACACCAATTATTCCCATGATCTTCCATTTAAATCAATGGTACTACCTTGTACCTCATCTCGGATTTCGGATGCACCTTCCTACTCATTAGCATGTGTGGGAATTCATGGTTGTTCATATCACCCTTCACCATGATGGTACTGCTCGAAGTAAGAAGATAATGTTTCTATTTTGGAAACGATTTGGACCCCCCTGCAAGCGCATTTATTATTTCAATTGTCTCTCTAGTCCTGAGGTGAACTTGGTTTTGGTTTCTCACATATTCTCCCTCTGCATAGAGGGAAATTAGTGTATGGTTTGGCCCCTTGGATGAGACGTTGGAAGCATGGTATGCATTAAGAAGGTGGCGAGGAAGACCTCCAATGGGCCCAAGTGAACTCACATACCTAGGGCCCTTAGGGATATGGAGATGCAAAGGCAATCTTTGTAAGCAATGTTGGTCAGCAAGCTAAGGAACAAACTGCTCGCCTAGAAGGAATAATTTACAGGGATCTTAATCGACCCAATGCACAGGAGCTTGAGGAGAGATTTGGGGTTTTGATTGAATATGTAGGGTTCCCACATGAGAGAGACTCACCATACTCGCACCATTAGTCTCTTATGGTCCATGAAATCCCTCTTTAGATTGGCCCTTGAGGAGAGCAAGGTAGGCGGGGAGCAGGAGCTTAAGAACATGCAGTCCATATCCACCAAGCTCCACAAAATTGAGATTGAGTTGCATCAAATCACCCATGACTAGGAAATATTGAATGTGCATATCAATGCAACGATGGATACTCTCACCCATGAGCTCACTAGGAAGTGCTTCAATCGACCGCCTCCATCCAACCCAGGTGCCATGCAATTAGTATTTTGTTGTTGTCTTGAGGCAGATAAGCAAGCAGCCAAGAATGAAAGATTAGGTGTCAATCCGTCTCTCATAACTATCTCTAATAATGACTAAGATATGCCAATGTTTTCTTATTAATTCTATTATTTTTATTAAGATCATAATTCTCTACATACTGGTTTCAATGGCTCATAGCTCCCTGCCTAGATCTAACATGTCTCATAAATATTTTTAATCCTTCATATCCTAACACATCTTTGAGAGTCGATCTCTTTTTATTCAACATTGCGTGAACTTTACTGTATACTATTTTCTCTCTTTAATAACTTACTATAATCTCAAACCTTATATCAAAAAAAGCAACATCCATATCACCTGAACTTTACTAATATACTATTTTCTCTCTTTAATAACTTAATATAATCTCAACCCTTATTAAAAAAAAGGCAACAACCATATCACCATGTTTTGCACCTCTGAACATCATCATATAACTGTAATCAACCCTAGCCACCATAATTCTACTTTGCGGTTACCATAGTACTCCCTTCATTCCTATAAGTGTATAGGAAAATATTGTGTTTATTTAATTGTTTATTATTAAATATAAGTCCATAAAAGAAAAAAGTTCACATCTAATAAGAAAAAGTTAATTGTCTATATGTGGAGAATCGTATCCCACCTCCTACTTTATTCTTTATCTTCATAAAAATAATATCGTTCTACATATTTCTCGTATGTTTTTTATATTATATAATTAATATTTATGAAAATGTGGTTTTACTTATTAGATATAGATCAAGATTTAGGTAGGATAAAAATGTTTATAGGTTTAGGTAGGAGAAAAGTGTTTTTAATATGATAAGACTTCAAACATTATGTATATTAATTTTGGATGTTTACAATAATAATAAAATAATAATAATATTATAATTTTAGGATAATAATAAAATAATTTAGTTTTGAGAAAGTTAAATTTACATTAATATTATATATATATGTAATTTTAATTTATTAAGTAAATAATTTAAAATATCTTTGTAAATTTATAAACTTATTTTAGATTTCAATTGCATGCTCAACCATATGTAAATTAAAAGTATTGTACTTTAATCATGAAAAATAAATTAAAAATCTTGTACTCTAATAATAAAATGTAAATTAAAAATATTATACTTTAATCATGGAATTTTTTTATGTACATATTAAAACATAAATTCATAATATTAAAACTCATACATAGTATATTATTAATTGTTAATATTTTTATAATAAAATTCATAATTTTTAAATTAAAAATAATATTTTAAAAATAAAAATAAAATTAATATTTTCAAAATCAAATTCATAATTTAGAAACACCAATATTTACAATATAATAACCCGAGTTTAAACTTTTATGTGAATGATTGTCCTACAATAATTTTAGATTTTCATTAATATTCACTATTTTAATAGTTTTAATTTTATACAAAATAGTATTCTTTATTTTTTTAATTATCATATAAATTTGGTAACACTAACACAACACTATTTTTAATTAATTTATTTTTCAATCAAAATGAAAAAAACCAAATTAATTACACATTTTTCCTAAGTCTTTCATATTCTTATTCAAAATATATATATGTTCAAATGGACTATATATATATATATTGAAATGAAAAATGTCTAATATATATATAATTTTTTTTTCATAACTAAAAAGTTATGTTTTTTTTAAATTCTATCATAACTACTTCATCAATATTAATTCCATTAATTCTGAAATAAATTTCTGTGATTAAGATTAAATATTATTTATATAATAAAATTAGTTATTGATAAAACAAGTTAGATAAATAACATAGTTGGTCAATACCAACCTGTATTTAACAATGTAAATATTAAGAGATAGTTAATAATATAGATATTAAAAATGTTGCAGTGGTTAGAAATTTTGAGACACAATGTAAGCACTAATTATCACAAATGTCTGTAGCACATCTAATATTTATTAATTGTTAAAATAATTTAAATTATTGTATTTGAGATTTTGACCAAGTGAGGCCAAAATAAATATATTAGAATTATTATTATTTAATAATTGAAAATTGAGAGAAATCAGAATTGAAGTAGTCGTTAAATAGTGTTTGTTGACCCACAAGAAGGAATGACAAATGGCAAAAACTGCTGAGTGAAAGCTCAAGGGATGTAGGAGGCATCTTCCCTAAAATCATGTCGAGACTCATTGTGGAGAGATAATGAGTAGGTGGCTCATAAATGACAAAAGTCTTAGGAAAAATACTATAAGTATAAGTATGAACACATTGAATAAGCAGGAGGCCTCTGACAGAGGGGAAATGATCTAGCTTATGCAGAGAGAGAGAAAGAGAGAGAGAGAGGATTGATAAGTCTTTTTACTTGTGGTTCAACAAACATGCTCGGGGGTTCTAGAGAAAGTAATTTGGATACTCTGGGAGTTTGGTTCGGAGGAACGACAACTTCAGTGTTTTTTTCCGATCGGCGGGGACAGGTTTTATCTTATAATCTTGTAATGTTAGATTTTTAGTTACAATTCTGAAATGATTATTATGTTATTTTTTCTTAATACAATTGATATACATGAATTCTAGATCAACTACAACATAAATCCTTGTTCCTATTTTAGATTTATTTATACACAAAGATAGTAGAAATAACAAGTATATTTCCATACAAAAATTAATTATCATGCTAGAAAACGCTATGCAATCTGTTATAACTCGAATGGGATAAGTAACTGATAAGGTATTATTACAATTTTCTTTTACAATGAATAGAGATAGTAAACAGAGCCAATAGGATTCATAATAATAAATTAGTATAAGTGTAACTTTGAACCATAATCATGGTATTAGCAGCAACTCTCATAAAACCTAGTTTTATTAATATACTAAACAATCCATAAATCCTTAAACACTGAACCGAGAGGTTAAAACAATTTTTTTATACAACTATAAATTCCATCAAGAATCCAATTCATTGGATTAACAAGTCATAAAAATACCTAAAACATAACTAATATTAAGTCGCAAACCAAAAACTAGATCTAGCTCTTGTAAAAGCATGTAAATGTATCTTAAGAAAATAGAGGGAATTTACAAAGCTCGAATCAAGTTCAATCCTCTCTTTTACACTTCAAAAAAAACCCAAAATTCCACATTGCAGAGCTCAAATGAGAAACATATGCTTCCCACAAATTGCACATTGCAGAGCTTGAAGGAGCATCGCATGTTGCTTAACCAAAAAAGCAAGTTGGTATCCACACCTAGAATAACTCTTAAACCTTAGTGATGAATAACCATCGATGAGGAGGTCTACAAACACTATCCATCAACTAACCAACACATCTCCCAAAGAATAGTTTAACGACAGTATAAATGTGTTACACTTTCCAATCTTTCACAAACCCCATAAAGTCACATCCAACACCGTGGAGCTAAGGTAGATTACAGGTAGAGGGTCCAGATCGAGTTTCCATTTACGAAGCCAAAGAGAGGAGTTAAGATAGTTCCATAAATTTTAAATTTCCATAGAAGTATTGTCAAATCGCAAGCCATGGGTTTGCACATCTAAATGTTGTATTCAAAACCTCCATTAAACCTTACAAGTTCTCAAGCTTAAACCCTTGACTTATAACTATTTTAAAACCTTGTTTAAACCCCTGCAAAGTTACAACCATCACAGTATAGGTCAAACCTTAGTATAACCATCGCATGGTTGGAAACATGTTTTGCAAACCATAAACATTATCACATCATGAATGTCATTAAGACCTTGTTCAAATATTGTTAAGACTTATAACTTAAAACCTTAGCATAACCTTGTTCATATAAACTAGAAACATAATACTTGTTTCAAAATTGTTCCAAGGCTTAGGACAAAGGTCCAAACCTTGGGGTCTTAACCTTAAAATGTAAAAAGAACACAGATGGAAACATTAAATCGCCTTTCTAAGAAGTTGTGATATATTCAATATTGTTGATCACACTTGATCATTGATCCCAAGATTGAAAACAAATTATGCCAACATGCCAACAAGGTAATTTAGAATTTAACCAAGTAAGTATTGCTTTAAAACAAATTACGACTAAGAATAATATAGACACTTTAAAAAAATATTTATTAGTGTTTTTGGGGTTGTGACATAATGGTATTAGAGCACAGTTAGAACACTCGACCTGAAAAGGTCCAACGCTTAAATAAATATAAACAAAAAACTAACGTATGTTACAATTTGATTCTTTTTGTAAACATGAAGAGAAAAATAACCTTGATTTTGCAGGAAAAATGGCAGAAGTGGAAATGTTTGTTGAGGGAGAATAGCATCCTAAAGAAACCAAAAACATAGAAGAAGGGAATATTATAGATTGTGATATTTGGGTAAATCTAAATGAAAGTAGGAACGATAACCAATATGAACTCCTTAAAATAGTAAAGGATTTAAAAGCAGAATTGCCAAGTGTTAAGGAAGATAAGGAACACATATTAAAAGCACAAGAAGAAATAAATAATGTTCTATTAACTAAAATACATCATAATGAAGAAGAAAAGAATAAAGAACCTGAGTTAGAAATGGCGAGGATTGCACCTTATAAATGTAAGGTAAGAAAATTAAAATTTCCTAATAACGAGACCAAGTCTTCAAGAGAAGAATAAACTAAACAAAGTAAGGGGAAATATAAAGATTCTAGTGAAAGCAGCGATAGTAACCAACATAAAAAGAAATATAATCCATATTAAGAGATTACCGGTGAATTTAAAAAGATTAAACCTCCTATGTTCAATGGAAAACTAGAAAAAGGAGAAGAATAAGAAGCTTGGCTTCATGGAATGGAAAAGTACTTTAAGATCTATAACTATTCATATGAGCTAAAGGAAAAAATGGCAATTTATAACTTAACTGGAAAAGCTGATATTTGGTGGAAAGACATCAAAAAGGTAAAGAGCATTAAATAACGTTATGTAACATGGAAAACTTCTAAAAAATATTTTAAAATAAAATATTTATCGAAACAATATTATGAGGAAAAATATAAATAATTCTATGAATTGAGATTAGGTGCAATGATAATGAAGGAACTATGCAGTAAGTCTCTAAGTTTATTATGTTATGTACCATAGATTATTGATGAAAAACCAAAAAAATTAAGTGTTTCCTTAGCTATTTACCTCTTCTGTTTAAAGAGAGAATCACATATGATAATCCAAAAATTCTGGAAGAGGTTATGAGAAAAGAAAATTTATGTTATGACAAAAATAAAACCAAACGATAAAGTATACCTAATTCGAAGAAAAAAAGACGTGAAATTTTTTAACAGAAAAAAAAGGTACAAAATTGTATAAAAAATATAGAAATAATTTTAAAAATAATAAACAACAGAATCCTACTGCAATAAAATAAAGATAAGTACCCACAGTTTATAATAAAAATACTAGACAAAGGGAACCATTAAAATGTTGGGAATGCGATGAACTGCATTATTTTAAAGATTGTCATGTAAGAAGGAAAAATCTTAACAATGTGCATACAATTCAAGATATACTACTATGGGAGATATAGAAAGGAGAATTCCCATAATCAGTGCAGCATTGGAAAATAAACAAGCAGATCATCAAACATCTATGGTCGAAATCAAAGGTATGTTAAAGGATAAACCAATCTCTATATTGATTGATATAGGTGCAAGTTTAAGTTATATCTCGCCAAGGATTGTAGAGTTATGAAAACTAAAACTAAATAAATTTGAAAAATATTGTTTAGTTCAACTTTCTACAGGCACGAAGCAATAAGTAACTAGCTTTGTGAAAAACGATAATTTTGATATAAATGGTTTTAAGACGCAAGCTTATTTAAATATTCTACCCTTGTGATCTTATGATTTGTTGATAGGAATGGATTGGTTAGAGAAACGTAGAGTTATTTTAAACTGTTATGATAAAACATTTTCATGTTTAGATGAAGAAAATAATACTATTGTCGTAAAAGGAATTCCAAGGAAAATCACTATAAGAGAAATTTCAGCTTTATAAATGAAAAGGTCTATTCGTAAAAGTTGCAAAGTTTTTTTAGTTCATAAAATGGATGATAGAGAGAAAAATAATTAATTCAATTTAGAAGACATACCATTTCTTAAATATTTTAAATATGTATTTCTGAAAGAAATTCCCGTATTACCTCTGAAAAGAGATATAGATTTTACAATTGATTTGGTGCCAGGGGTGGTACCAACATCAAAATATCCATATCATATGAAAATTTTGGAACTTAATGACTTAAAATCACAAATACAAGAGTTGATTGATGAAAATTACATTAGACCAAGTGTTTCCCCATGGGAAGCACCAGCGTTGTTCGTAAAGAAAAAGGATGGTACTTTACGATTATGTATATATCATAGATAACTAAATAAAATGACAATTAAAAACAGATATCCCCTACCTCGTATTGGCGATATATTTGATCAGTTTTCAGGAGCAACAATATTTTCTAAAATAGACTTGATATCTGGATATCATCAAGAACGAATTAAAGATGAAGATATATTTAAATCTTCTTTGAGAACCATGTATGGTCATTATGAATTTGTCACAATACCCTTTGGGTTGACACATGCATCAGTAAATTTAATGTGTCTAATGAAAAACATATTAAGTAAATAATTAGATAAATTTGTAGTCATCTTTATTGATGGCATATCAATCTATTCTAAGAATAAACAGGAACATGAAGAACAATTAAAAATAGTTTTACAAGTGTTAAGAGAACAACAACTATTCACCAAGTTCAATAAATGTGACTTTTTCAAAGATAAAATTCAATATTTAGGACATGTGGTGTATAAAGAAGGAATATAAGTAGACCCCGATAAAATTAAAGCTATCATCGAATGGCGTGTTCCTAAAAACATAGCTGATATAAGATCTTTTATGGCGATTACTGGATATTATTGTAAACTCATTGAAGGATTTTCTAAGATTGCATATCCTATAACCTCATTACAAAAGAAAGGTAAGAAATTCAATTGGAATGAAAAATGTAAAGAAAGTTTTAATAAATTAAAACACTTATTAAAAATAGCTCATATCCTAAAGATTGTTTATCCGTAAAAATATTTTGTTGTATGTATGGATGCATGCAAAGAAGGTTTAGAAGGACTCTTAATTCATGAAAAATTATGTTATAGCTTATGAGTCTAGAAAGGTTAAAGAACACGAAAAGAATTGTGTTACTCATGATCTAGAGTTAGTTGTCATCATTCATGCACATAAGATGTGGCAACACTATCTTATAGAAATAATATTTTTGTTAATGTCCGATAGTAGAAGTCTAAAATATTCATCTAACCAACAAAACCTTAATGCTAGAAAGGCTAGGTGGTTATCTTTTTTAAGTGAATACGACTTTGAAATAAAACATATCAAAGGGAAATAAAATAAAGTGGAAGATGCTTTAAGTTGTCATGCAAATCTGTTATATGTAATTGCAAGTAGAAGGTATGAGACATATTTAAAAGATAAAATAAAAAATGCAGCAAAGTTTGATAAATATTATAAAAAAATTAGGAGAAAATATAGTAGAAAATGTTAGTTTTTCAACATTAATATAGCATTATTAGGATCTCTAACTGAGAGAATAACAAGCACAACAATCAAACACAAGAGGCAATGAACACAGTGTTTTTCCTCGGGGAAACCATAAATGGAGAAAACCCCACAACTTCCTAAGAGATAGAATCAACACCAAAATAGAAAAGTCCAAAACAGTAAGTGATCTCCCGACAGCAGTAACCTTCTTCTTATCTAGCCCTAGTGTCTTCTGCTTCCTCAACTATGTGCTACACTTGAGTGTGTATGTGATGTATACTAAATAGAGAATTCACCTCTCTATTTATACTAATTCTCGACATGACTAAAACCCTACTAGGGCTGACTTCACTAGGTGAGTCTAATAACCCTAGTTCCCTGGAACTGAGGGGACTTTAACCCTTAGTCAATAGGAGGGTTACCCACAATGACTTGACATGACTTGTTTACATTATAGATCTTCCCGATCAAAACATCGGGGCATGACATGACATAATAAAATCCCAGAATAAACATCGGGTTACAATAGATAAGAAATACAAGTGAATACATTCCGAAGTTACAATTACATCAATAGTCCCTCTTAACTAGGAAGGTATTCTCTCGACATAATTTTCATCACTGGTATTCTTCTCTGGATCTTCTCATCATCTGCATCTCCAATTCATCTCTGTCTTCAAGTCATCTTCATCTTCATGTCATCTTCATTTCTAGATCTAGATCATCACTTGATCTGGATCATCATCACTAGATCTGGATCATCATTAGATCTGGATCATCACTCGATCTGGATCATCACTAATGGATCTAGATTATCACTCGATTTGGATCATCTTGGAGACATCATAAATGGATCTAGATCATAGCTCAATCTGGATCTTCTCTGTTCATCATCATATGTGCTATCTCATGAGTCTTCTCGTCACAAGAAGTTCTACAAAGCCGCCCTTCTTTCATGCTAGTTGTAGGCCCAACCACCATGTACATCTTCTTCAGCGCTTATATCTGACCTACTTGTTAGAATGTCCTTCCCAGCACTTACATCTGACCTACTGATCAGAAAGGCATGCCCAGCACTCACATATGATCATGTAGGATCCTACAATCACATCAGAAAGGCCCAGCACTCACATTCACCAGCATGATATGACATCACTATCATCTGTGAAAAGGCTTCAGCACTTACATCTGACCTACTCGTCATAAAGGCATGCACTCACATATGACCTGGTAGGAACCAAGTCCTACACCCTCGTCAAAATGGCCCCCAGTCCCAGACTGAGCTACCTGGTAACAGACCAGGTGCCTCCATTCTCCCGGAGAATGGAAGTTGCCCTTATATCTGATCTGGTAGGAACCAAGTCCTACACCTTCATCAGAATGGCCTACACTCACATCTAACATGGTAGGAACCAAATCATACACCCTCATAAGAATGGCCCCTAGTCCGAGACTGAGCTACCTGGTAATGGACCAGGTGCCTCCACTCTCCTGGAGAGTGGCAATTGCCCTTACATCTGACCTACTTGTCAGAATGGCCAACACTCATATCTGACATGGGAGGAACCTAATCCTTTAACCATGACAGAATGGCTCAGCCCTTACATCTGACCTGCTCGTCAGAATGGCTCTTTCAGTCCTGGACTGAGTGTTCCCGGTAACTAACCAGGTACCTCCATTCTTAGAATGGCATTCAACACTCATATCTGACATGGAAGGAACCAAATCCTCTCACCATGATAGAATGTCTTAGCCCTTACATCTGACCTGCTCATCAAAATGTCTTCCAGACTCGTCACTTCCCCTTGGAAGGAACCTCGATCTGGAGAACACCAAGCTTCTCCCTGAAGTACTCAAAATTCACTCTGGCCAATGGCTTCGTCAACACATCAGCTATCTGATCGTCGGTCGCAACATACTGGAGCTTCACTGCTCCCCTCTGCACCATATCCCTGATATAGTGATGCTTGATCTCGATATGCTTCGACTTGTCATGGAACACAGGATTCTCTGACAACTCCACACAAATCTGGTTGTCACAATATATACAAGTAGCATCCAACTAGAGATCAAATAAATCATACAGTAGCTTCCTTAGCCATACTGCCTCACAACTAGCTGAACAAATTGTGACATACTCTGCTTTAGCTATACTTAGTGCCACATAGGATTGCTTCCTGCTAAACCAAGAAATCACACCTGATCCCATACTGAAGCAACACCCTGAAGTGCTCTTCCTATCGATGACACTTCCTTCCCAATCTGAATCAACATAACCTTCCAGGTTAATCTTCTAATTTGCATTGTACTTGAGCCCATAATCAACTATACCCCTCAGGTACCTCAGAATATGCTTTGTAGCAATCAAGTAAACATTTCTCGGATCTGTCAAGAACTGGCTCAAGGTGTTCACATCAAAGCAAATGTCTGGTCTCGTGTTCATCAGGTACATCAAGGATCCAATCATCTGACGATACATCGTAGCATCAACCGACTATGATGAAGCATCGCTCAATAGCTTCAAGTTCGATGCCATAGGTTTGGCCATAGCCTTGTAGTCCATCATCCCAAATCTCTTCAGGATCTCTATTGCATACTTTCCTTGTCCAAGAAATATTCCATCCACACTCTACCACACCTCCATACCTAGAAAATAATGCATCATACCCAAGTCCTTCATTTCGAACTCGGCAGCAAGCTTTCTCTTCATATCAACAATCAACCCATCCATACCTATGACAAACAGATCATCTACATATAGTAGAAGTATCACTGGGTTTCCATCTTCAACCTTGTAGTAAAGGTTGGAACCTACTTTACTCTTGGTAAAGCCTAAACTATATAAAAAGCTATCAATTCTACCGTACCATGTCCTGGGTGCCTATTTCAAACCATATAGCGCTTTCTTCAATCTGCACACATGAGACTCCCTGTCATGTGTCTCAAAACCAAGTGGTTGTTCTACATATACTTCCTCTTCCACTACACCATTCAAGAAGGCAGTCTTAACATCCATTTGGTGTATCTTCCATTTCATCACTGTATCTAGAACAAGTATTGATATGATAGAAGTGTATCTGGCTACAGGTGCAAAGGTTTCTTCATAATCTATTCCTTCTTTCTGAGAGAAACCCTGAGCCACAAATCTTTCTTTATATTTTTCAATGCTATCGTCTACAGCATGCTTGATCTTGTAGATCCATTTGGAATTCACAAATGACTTCTTTTCTGGTCTTGGGACAACATCCCAGACATCATTTTTCATGATCGATTGATATTCTTCGATCATAGCATCCTTCCATTCTTTCCGTTTTGTCATTTCTTCACAACTGGAAGGTTCTTTATCAATGAAATCACATAGTAAAGCTACATACCCGGAGCAGGATCTAGTCCTCTTTCTTTCTCTGTGATTCTCTTCTAGAGCCCCATATCTTTCCACACCTTAGATAATTTCACGTACCCAATTAGGTTTCCTCTTATGATAATTCTTCTCCAGAGGTGGACCTACAGGTCTTTGTGGTTCTTCAAATTCTCTATCTTCTTCTTGAGTTTCTTCATTCATGGTTGTATCATGAATTCTGGGTGCTTCTACTTCTTTAGGTTCTTCAGTAGGTCTTTTTCTAGATTTGTTGTAAGCTGTGTCTTCATCAAATGTCACATCCCTGCTAATGTCAACATTCTTGTATCCTGGGAAAGATATTTGTAAGCCTTTGAGCTTTCAGAGTATCCCACAAATATACCCTTCTTTCCTGAAGGATCTAATTTTGTTCTCTTCTCTTTTGCAATGTGTATGTACACAGGACAACCGAATATTTTGAGATGGATTACTTCTAGTTTCTTGCTGGAGAAGACTTCTTCAGGAGTCTTGTTCTCAAGTACTCTATGTGGAGTACGGTTCTATATATACACCACAATTCTGGTAGCTTCTGCCCAAAGATGCATAGGAAGATCTTGATCATGAAGCATTTCTCTTGCAGCTTCCATGATAGTTATATTCTTCCTTTCTGTAATCCCATTCTGTCATGGATTATAAGGGGTGGACAACTCCCTATTAATCCCTGATTCTTTGCATAGATATTTGAATTCATTTGAAGTGAATTCTCCACCATTATCTGATCAAAATGTCTTGATATTCTTTTCAGTGTGGTTCTCGATCACGGCTTTGAATTCCTTGAACTTGCTGAATACTTCGTCTTTGTTCTTCATGAAGTAAACCCATGTCTTCCTAGAAAATTCATCAATAAAAGAAACATAATATGCATACCCGCTTAGTGATTTTAATGACATAGGACCGCATACATCAGAGTGGATGATTTCTAGGATTCCTTTTGCTTTCGCTACTTGGAAATGTCTTCTTTGTATTCTTTCCTTTCGCACATCCTATCATGTTTTGCTTGTATTTCTAGAAGACCTTCAACAGCTTTGCTTGCAAGAGGTAGTGCTATGTAATGCACATGTGCAAGCATTCTATGCCAAACTTCATTTGGCTCTACTGTGTCATGGACCAAGGCTTGTTCTAGATGACCCTTCAATTTGTAGAAACCTCCTTCTTGTTCACCAATCAGTGTTGCATCATCGATAGTCTTTTCTTTTGGTCACATGATGACTTGACCATCTATGAATGCAACCCTCATTCCCTTTGCATCTAATGATGATATGGAGAGAAGGTTCTTCTTGAGTCCTGGAAAAAACAATACTTTCTTCATTGTTATAGACTTTCCAGATTCTAGCTTATAGGAAGATTCTGCACTACCTTTTATTGGATATTGGTAGTTATCTCCTAGCTTCACCTTGTGAGGTGATTCATGTTCTGAGAGTTTCACAAAGGATTACTTGAATCCAGTCATATGTTTGGAAGCCCTGCTATCTATGAGCCAATCATTTCTTCCATGAATAAAGTTTCCTGTGA
This sequence comes from Pseudotsuga menziesii, assembly GCA_001517045.1. Lineage (NCBI taxonomy): Eukaryota > Viridiplantae > Streptophyta > Pinopsida > Pinales > Pinaceae > Pseudotsuga > Pseudotsuga menziesii. Next base: position 45,501 of record LPNX010235359.1, on the reverse strand, counting down.
GAGTGGAAATCAAAACATATTCATCCTCGCTTGAAGAATCTTCACTTTCATATCTGGTTCTTTTCTTGGATGGTTCATCATCCTCTGCAGCATGAGCATGATGTCTTCTTTTGTTGCTCCTTTTCTTATCATGTTTCTTAGGAAAATTTCTTGCATAATGTCCTGCTTCATCACATGTATAACATATGATCCTAGACAAATCTTTTCTAGTGTTATCTTTGTGAGAGTGCTTACCTCTGGAGTGATGAGATCTTCTTTTGGTTGACTTGGAGTGTACCGTGAGAGCTTGATCTTCACTTCCCATCTTTTCTTCTCAAGATGCTATTCAATATTCTTCTTGAGATCACTCTTCCCATAGTCTATTGAACTTGACTAACTTCTTTCTAGCATAGATCCCTTGAATGAAGGAGTCCCATGTACTAGGGAGACCATTCAAGGTGGTCATCACAATTTCTGCATTCTCCACTTCTTCATCTATTGCTTCTAATTGTTCCTTGATATGAGAAACCCTTGTGAAGTAAGACTGGATGGTCTCTACATTCTGGATTGTCACATTCTTTAGTTGATTCCTCAGAGTCATCTTCTAGTTTATGTTCTTCCCTTCAAACAATTTGGTTAGGGCATCAAACATAGCTTTAGGTGTCTTGAGAGAGGACACCTATGGGATAAGGTGATCCTTGATAGAATCAGAAATGATCCTCTTTGCCATAACCAACTTCTTCTTATGTAAGGCCTTAGCCTCATCTTCTTTTGGAACTGGAACCTCCTCATTGATGTAGGAGTCCAACTCATTCTCTTCCAGGACCAAGGAGATCCTATACTTCCAGGCTCGAAAGTTATCATCTCCCTCAGGATTTTCATCAAGCTTGGTATGATGATACATCTTAACTGAGAACCCCAAATGGAAATACAAAATATTTTAGATCTTACCAGGTAAAGATGTCGGATTTGGATTTGGAGCTGAAATCCTGCAGTATTGGATTAGGAGAAAATTAGGGTTTTTCTTTTTCAGAGTTTTGTCCAACCAAATGCTTTGAAATTGATCCCTAACTTCAATTTTGGGGAGGAGATCAATCTAGGCCTGGGTTCACTGAAAAATTCCTCTTCTGTGAAAAGCCCTAATTTTTGGTAGTAGTGTAGGGTCCAAAACTGAAAAACCTCATAATTGGATTCTGCTTCGACAGAAAGATGCGCTCTAGGGAGGACAGTTATTCCAACCTTCTTTTGTTGGAAATCTGTGGAGAGAAATCCACAAAGTAGGAATCCCTAGTTCCCGCAGCTGCACAGTGTCTTCTTCTTAGGCTAGCTCTGATACCATGTTAGTTTTTCAACATTAAGATAGCATTATGAGGATCTTTAACTGAGAGAATAACAAGCACAACAATCAAACACAAGAGACAATGAACACAGTGTTTTTCCTCGAGGAAACCATAAATGGAGAAAACCTCGCAACTTCCTCAGAGATAGAATCAACACCAAAATAGAAAAGCCCAAAACAGTAAGTGATCTCCCGACAACAGTAACCTTCTTCTTATCTAGCCCCAGTGTCTTCTCCTTCCTCAACTATGCACTACACTTGAGTATGTATGTGATGTATACTAAATAGAGAAGTCACCTCTCTATTTATACTAATTACCGACATGACTAAAACCCTACTAGGGTTGACTTCACTAGGTGAGTCTAATAACGCTAGTGCCCCGGAACCGCGGGGACGTTAACCCTTAGTCAATAGGATGGTTACCCACAATGACTTGAAATGACTTGTTTACATTATATATATTCCCGATCGGAACATCGGGGCATGACATGACATTTTAACATCCCGGAATAAACATCAGGTTACAATAGATAAGAAATACAAGTGAATACATTCTGAAGTTACAATTACATCAATTGAAAATGAAGTAGATCATGTAAAAACATAATTCAGTTTGAACAAAAAGGGATTGTTATCACATAAAAGAAAAATATACATACCTAATTCAGAAGAAATTAAACTAATTGTTATGAATGAATTACATTAAAGACAATATTCACAACATCATGGATATCGTAAAATGATTGCCATAATAAGAAAATATTTCTTTTGGCCTAACATGAAAAATGAAGTGGCATAATATTTAGCTAGATGTATTGAATATCAGTAAGTAAAATTTCAACATCAACATCTAGCTAGATTTTTACAGCCATTACCTATCCCGAAATGGAAATGAGAGATTATAAGTATGGATTTGAAAACCAGGTTACCTAAAAATGTTAAACAAAACAATTCAATTATGGTTGTGGTGGATAAGCTTAGTAAAGAAACCCACTTTCTTCTAGTGAAGTATACATATAAAGGTATTAATATTGCTGATATTTTTATGAAGGAAATTTTCAGATTGCATGGTGTACCCAAAATAGTAATTTCGGATAGAGATGCAAACTTTACAGGAATTTTTTGTAAATATTTATGTAAAGGTTTAGGCACGCAAGTAAATTTTAGTACTGCATATCATCCTCAGACCGATGATCAAACTGAAAGGGTAAATCAAATTTAGAATATATGCTTAGAATGTACGTAATGGATATACCAAGTAAATGGGAAGTTTATTTACATATTGTAGATTTTGCATATAATAACCATTTTCAAGCTTCAACTAGATTAAGTCCATTTGAAATACTATATGAATGAAAATGTAATACTTCAATTTTTTGGTGCAACCTAGTTCATAGATGAATGTTGGGACCTAAAGTATTGAAAGATATGGAACTAATAGTGAAACAAGCACAACATAACTTGAAGGTAACCCAAGATAGGAACAAAAGTTATGCTGACTTAAAAAGAACTCCATGAGATTTCCAGGTAGAAGATCATGTTTATGTGAAAGTGAAATCCAGAAAAAGTTCCCTAATATTGGGAAAATATGCAAAATTGGTGCCCAGGTATTGTGTACCTTTTGAAAATTAATCAAAGGTTGGACCAGTGGCATATTAACTAGCATTACCACCTACTACAAAAGTACATAATGTTTTTCATGTTTCGATTTTAAAGAAATACGTTCATGATGCTACTCATGTGGTTGAATGGAATGTTATACATGTGGAACCCAAGGGAGAATTTCAGGTGGAGCCAGAACGTATTCTCGACCGAAGAGAACTTTTACTCTAGAACCTTACTATCAAACAAGTCAAGGTGCAATAGAAGCACCTTAGTCCGAAAGAGTCCACTTGGAAATTGGAAAGTAATATGCGATAAGCATATCCAAATTTGTTTCAAAATTATTTAGAAGAAGTTTAAAAGGTAGCATCAAGGACAGTGTTAATTTTAAAGGGGAGGTGTATGTAACACACCAAATATTTATTGATTGTTAAGATACTTTAAATTATTATTTTTGATATTTTGACCAAGTGAGGTTAAAATAAATGTAATAGGATTATTATTATTTAATAATTAAAAACTAAGAGAAATCAGAACTGAAGTAGTCATTAAAGAGTGTTTGCAGATCAACAAGGAGGAATGAAAAATGGCAAAAACTATTGAGTGAATGCTCAATTGATGCAGAAGGAAGCTTCCCTAAAATTATGTTGAGGCTCATTGTAGAGAAATAATGAGCAAGTGGCGCATAAATGACCAAAGTATTAGGAAAAATACTATAAGTATTGCTCCCATGGAATAAACAGGAGGCTTGTGATGGAGGGGAAATAATGTAGCTTATGCAGAGAGAGAGTGAGCATTGATTAGTATTTGTCCTTGTGTTTCAGGAAACTGGATCGAGGGTTCAAGAGAAACTAATTTGGATACTATGGGAGTTTGGTTGGGATGAATGAAAACTTTAGTTTTATTTTCCCATCAATGGTGACATGTTCTATCTTATTAATCCTATACTATTAGATTTCTAGTTACATTTCTCAAAATGATTATTATGCTAGTTTTTCTTAATACAGTTGATATATAGGAATTATAGATCAACTACATTATAAATTTGTGTTCCTATTTTAGATTTATTTATGCACAGAGGTAGTAGAAATATCAAGTGTATTTCCATACAAAAGTCATTATCATGCTAGAAAACCCTATGCAATCTGTTATAACTTGAATGGGATAAGTAACTAATAAGGTATTATTACATTTTAATTTTACAATTAACAGAGATAGAAAACAGAGCCAATATGATTCATAATAAGAAATTATTATAAGTGTAACTTTGAACTGTAATGATGATATTAGGGAAACTTTAATAAAAATTATTTTTATTAATAAACTAAACAGTCCATAAATCCTTAAACACTGAACCAAGAGGTTAAAACAATTTTTTGTATACAGTTATAAATTCCATCAAGAATCCAATTCATTGGATTAACAAGTCATACAAATCCCTAAAACACATTTGATATTAAGTCCCAAACCAAAAAATAGATCTAGTTCTTCTAAAAGCATGTAAACTTATCTTAAGAAAAAAAAGGATCAGGATCCCTCTTTTTTGAAAACCAAACCATGGCGAAACAACAGATCGCTGCGTACTGGTCCCACATATCTGGGTGCAAGTTTGGAATATAATCATGTTCTTAATGTACTTTTATTTGGTTTGACTATTAAGAATACATGTTCCCCTACATTGTATTCTTTAGTTGTTCTCTTCCTGTCTGTGTAACTTTTATGTTTGTCATGTGATACCTTTAAATTTTGTTTTATTTGTCATACCATTGTTTCCATCTATGCCAACATATTTGGTCCTAAATCCATTATGTCTTGAAGATTACCTCAACTCAAGGGTACTTTACACCGTCTTCCATACAATACTTCAAAAGGAATTATTTTGTGAGAAGCTTGATAATTATTATTATACACAAATTTCCACTAAATGAATATAGTCCCCCCATTTACCTGGTTGATTGATCACATACATCATTAGCATATCTTCTAGTATCTGATTTACCCGTTCAGTATGACCGTTTGTCTGAGGATGGTGTGTTGTACTAAAATTTAACTTTGTTTCCATACCTTTAAATAGTGATGTCCAAAAATTTGAGGTAAATATTGCATCTCAATCAGTGAAAATTGTTTTTGGTATTGCATGAAGTCTGAAAATCTATTTATGTCAGCAATGTTTATGGCTTTATAGGTTGATTTTATGGGTGTAAAATGTGTCACTTTTCTTAATTTATCTACTACAAATATAATAGAGTTGTTATGCTTCTTTTTTTTAGGTATCCAAATTATGAATTCCATGGTTATAGTTTCCCATTTTCATTCTAGAATGGGTATAGGCTGCAACAATCCAGCTGGATGTTGGTGGACATCCTTAACATGTTCACAAGTAAAGCACCTAGCTACATATTCATCTGCTTCCTTCTTCATATTTGGCCAATAAAAATATTTTTTTTAAAGATGTTATAAGTTTTTGATACCTTGGGTGTCCTACATAAGGATTATCATGTAACTCCCTGAATATTATTTGTTTTATGTTAGACTAATTGGGTACATAAATTTGGTTTTTTATCAATCTGATATGAACTATCCTTAGTATTATCAGATTTGTGGGTGCATTTTTCCATCAGCTTGTTATACTTATAATCACTGCTTGATACTGTTTTCAATAGATTTTTAAATTCAGACTCATACCCACTAATTAATACAGTATGCAATTGATGTTATTATCGACTCAGTGCATCTGCTACTATGTTTTCTTTCCCTTTTATATGTCTAATTTCAAAATAATACTCACTAAAAAATGAAACCATTTGTATTAACGTGTATTCAATGTTTTTTTATCAAACATGTATTTTAACCCAATATTATCGGTTAGCAACATAAATGTCTTTCCCACCAAATAATGTCACCAAATTTTAAGGGCATGGATGACAGCTTCCAATTCCATGTCATGTAACACATAATTTTTTTCTTGCTCCTTCAACTTCATGGACTCATAGCGGATCACATGACCCTCCTAAGTCAAAACCCCTCCCAAACGATCTTTACTTGTATCGATGCACCCTACAAAATATTTATTTGGATTAGGAATTCTTAATATACGTGTTTTTGTCAGTAATTGTTTCAATTTATCAAAGCTATATTGACATTATTGACTCCATACAAATAGAACACTTTTATTTTGAAGGGAGATGCAGGAGCATCCTGCTCTCCATCCAAGTACACATCCAATGTTTGGATCAGACCTAGAAGGGGTCTTGATTTTTTTGAATGAATGGTTCTTTAATGTAATATTGTAAATATGCTTGATTTACAAGCGTTCTTCTAGATAGGTGATGAGTCACTAGGTGAGTTATGAGTAGTGTAGGTGAGTCATTAAGTGAGTAGTGTAAGTAAGTCCATGTCTAATGGTAGCATTCAATAAGGTTCAAGGATTTCATGAGCGATCCATTGAGATAGGGTTGATTATGTTGCTAAAATTAGGTTTAAGTTACAATGAATTAGGAGTGTGTTGAGTGTATTGAGGATCTGAACCAAAATTGGTTCATGAATCCCGTTGTATATATTATTTAAGCCTACGAGGCATAGTGTGTGTCCAGTCAATGTGAAGTCAGGGCATTAGAGAGGTGGAGGAAAAGAAAGGAGAAGCCTATTTGGAATGTATCACACCTACAAAATTCAAAACACATATTCTGAACAAATGTAAATATATTGTTTCCTTGTAATTGAATGGAAAAGAGATAAAGTGTGCATATCTCTGTGTAAACACAGTTCTTTTGGAGTATGATTATATACAATGAATGATTGGTTTATCTCTATTAATGGTTAATAGATTTGTTTGTATTGTATTATGAAATTAGGTATTTTTAAGGTTACATAAGACGTCTAAGCAATCCCTGTGTATGGTTGCTTGTGTAAATGATGTGTTTTCTATGTAGACCCTTGGGTCGATGCCATGGATGAATGAAATTTGCAGAGTTGCATGAAGGATGAAGCTATAGAATCTATGGGTAGATCCAACAAAGAATATCAAGTCCAGAAGAAGGTATATCGAGTTGATTGATCGATCTTCTGAGAAATCTACGCGAGATTGCATAGAATACATTCAATTCATTCGACAGAGATTGGGCGATCCATATTAAAGGAGAAAAAATGGATCGACTATAGGGAAAGAGATCACGAAGTGAACGTGCATGGGAGATAATAAATACGCAAAGTTAAAGTGAAGTTCTGCAGGTGATAGAAAACCGACGGACAAGATCAAATCCGCAAGAAATTGTCGGCCTATAGAAGTTGCAAAAAAGGGTTTGTGGAATCCCATTTCGAGAAAAATGGGAAGGTACATCAGCAATGCGAAAATTACAGAAATAGTGTTGTAGAAACATTGTTGCAGAACCTCAGTTACAGAAACACTGTTGTGTCAACTCAGGTGAGGAAACTGAGTTGCGGAAGAAATGTTGCGGGAGATAGATTGCAGAAGTAGTTTGAGAAAAAGTCGAAAAACATATCTGAATCCGCAATTGCATAAAGGATCTTGCGAAATGGAGTTTGCGGAAACATAATTGCGAATTGAGCTTGTAGAAAAAAAGTTGCGTAATAGAGTAAAATAAATATTTGGTTTAGTTTCTATATTTAGAAGTTTGCTAAATGTAGAGAAAACTATTCCTGGGGAGTAGTTGGGATATGGTGTTTTGGGGTTCCCTCCCGCATCATGTGGTATTAGAGAAGAAAAAAACTACTATACGTGAATATTATTAGAGCTCAGATCAGATCCAAAATGAAAATAAAATTTAGATTTTTAATTTGTGTTAAAGTTGAAGACTAATGATTGTGTTGAGAGGGTTGTTCAGGTGAAAGTGTTCCAAATTGATTTAAATCAAGAATTGTAGACGGGGGGAATATTTTCAACCAACTATACAAGTGGAAAAGTCTTAAAGGTGTGGACTGATTGATGTTTTATTTAACTCTGGTTGTAAGAATTTGTTTGAAACAAACAAGAAAGGTTTGATAGAAGCAATGGTATCTAGAGGAGATATATCAAGGATAATTGTATTCTTGAGGAAGAGTTTGTGAAATCTTGGTTAAAAGAGAAAGCATTGGAAGAACCTAAAGAGACAACATAGGTTGGACAAGAAAGGGAACAAGTTGAATGTTCTCAGAGGAAAATTGGATCTACAAAAGCCAAGAGGGGCAAAGGAAGTTGCTCAAAAGGTTCTAGAGGAGAAGAACCAGGGATACCAAAAGGACAAGATCAAGGAGATACATATTGTTGAGGTATTGTAGCAGGTAATGAAGGCTTGCTGAGAGAAGGCTTGGGAAAATTCCACAAGTGAACAAGATGAAGTTCACAAAAGAAAAGAATATGGAGATGATGACCACTGGAATTCATTGCAAAGGTTTAAAGACAATCCAGAATAGAAGAAAAGATGTCAAGGAAGAAGAAATCAAAAGGATGAATAAGGAGGACTATGAAAGAGAATTAGTTTACATAGGATTGCAACTTATTCATTTGGAGATGCTGCTACAAAAAGAGAACCATATGTATGGTTGGATAATGAAGAAAAATAATGTGAGATGGATTTCACTACAAGTGGAGCGAAAGAGAAATGCGTCTTTTATATTGGAAGAAGAACTCAGGACAACTGAGTATGAGATAGGAATTTCATATTGTGAACCTGAACAGGGTCTATTGATTGGATAAGATGTGAGTGACGATGATGAAGAGAGACTAACTAAAATTCTCATGGATTCTGCAAAGAGTATAGATCAACTTATGGATGAAATTACTATGACGCCAAATGAGACCAAGAGGTCTTATATTTTTGAGACTGATGATTTGTTTGTGATTACGGGTTTTGTTGTAGATGATAGGAAGTCTTTTAAAAATGTATTAAATTTTGATGGAGTCAAATATGATGAAGAAGGTCTCTCAAATGAGGAAAGGTCTGAAGTATTGCAGCAAAAGGAACTCATTGATGAGTTGCTTGATGGAGGAACACAGTCAATTGGGGCTGATCTAAAGATGAAGGAAGAAAAAGAAATGTCCAAAGACATTTATATAGGGAAGAATCGAAGTTGCATTTAGATGAAGGAAAAAGTTGAACAGTCACCTTGGACTGTAATGGAGTCTGAAGGAAAATAAGATGTGCTTTCCAAAAGCATGACATCAAAATATAATTATGTTGTAGTAAGAAATGAAATGGCATCCTATGAATATCGTATGCATCTTGTAGCTCATACTCTTGAACAAATAGATGATGGTGAAAGTTTGATGTCACTTTCATACCAACACAAAGGGAGGATGCCAGATAAAATATCAACAGGGACTTTAGAGTCCCATGTTTTTGAAACTGATTATTAGTGTGTGTTTGCAGGTATTGAAAAAAATGAAGACAGACAGAGGAAGAAATATGTCATCACAAAGGAAGAGAACATATTTTCTCAAAAGGGTGATAAATACCTAGAATAACTTGTTGTTGTAGAGTTGGATAATGAAGACAAAGGGAAACTTTCTAACCTCATAAAGTATGATAAAGAATTAAAATTATTGGAATATTGGTTGATCAATCCAAGTATTGATAAATATGTCTGCTTAATGGGTGAAAGCATTGAAGAGGGAAAGAAAGAAGGTCAAGGCATTGAATTGTATTATAATGATATGATTTTGTTACAACAGTAAAGTACAATTTACTATAGAGGAATGGCTGACTCAACCAATTCAAAGGAACAATAACAATTTCAGAACAAGAAAATGCAAGTATACCAGCCAGAAGACAGACTAGACGTGGAGATTGAAAAACTAAGGATGTTGATGGTGAATGTGTCTCATAGAATACATGAAGAAAGAATGAATATTTACATTAGCAAAGAAAAGATAAAAAACAACAACAGAAGAAGATTGCAGAAGCAAAGCTAGTGGGGCACTACAACAGACAAAATATGGAAACCAAGAGAACTGAAGGTTAAAAGACAAAAAAACATGATGAAATCAGTGACCATCTATAGAACACAGTTTGGGATCCTAGAATATTGAAGACTATATATTATGACTAGGAGGTCATGTTTCTTTATACCTAGGGAGTCTGATGTAGGAGCATCCTTCTCTCCATCCAAGTACAAGTCCAATGTTTGGATCAGACCTAGAAGGGGTCTTCATTTTTCTAAATGAATGGTTCTTTAATTTAGTATTGTAAATATGCTTGATTTACAAGTGTTCTTATAGATAGCTGACGAGTCACCACGTGAGTGATGAGTAGTGTAGGTGATTCATTAAGTGAGTAATGTACCTAAGCCCATGTCTAATGGTAGCATTCGATAAGGGTCAATGATCTCATGACCGAGTCATTGAGATAGGGTTGATTATGTTTCTAAAATTAGGTTTCATTTACAATGAATTAGGAGTGTGCTGAGTGTATTGAGGATCTGAACCAGAATTGGTTCATGAATCCTATTGTATATATTATGTAAGCCTACGAGGCATAGTGTGTGTCCAGTCAATGTGAAGTCAGGGCATTAAGGAGGTGGAGGGAAAGAAAGGAGAAGCCTATTTGGAATGTATCACGCCTACAAAATTCAAAACACATATTCTGAACAAATGTAAATATATTGTTTCCTTGTAATTGAATGGAAAAGAGATAAAGTGTGCATATCTCTGTGTAAACCAGTTCTTTCGGAGTGTATGATTATATACAATGAATGATTGGTTTATCTCTATTAATGGTTAATAGATTTGTGTGTATTATATTATGAAATTAGGGATTTTTAAGGTTACATAAGACGTCTAAGCAATCCCTGTGTATGGTTGCTTGTGTAAATGATGCGTTTTCTATGTAAACCCTTGGATCGATGCCATGGATGAATGAAATTTGCAAAGTTGCATGAAGGATGAATCTATATAAGCTATGGATAAATCCAGTGAAGAATATCAATTCCAGAAGAAGTTATTCGAGTTTATTGATCGATATTTAGAGCAATCAACGCAAGATTGCAGAGAGTACATTCAATTCATTCGATAGATATTGAACGATCCGTATTAAAGAAGAAAATATGGATCAACGATAGGGGAATAGATCATGAAGTGAATGTGCATGGGAGATAAGAAATATGCAAAGTTAAAGTGAATTTCTGAAGGTGATAGCATATCGACGAACAAGATCAAAGCCGTAAGAAATTGACGACTCACATAAGTTGTGGAAAAGGGTTTGCGAAAGGAAATTGTGGAAGCCTATTTCAAGAAAAATGGGAAGGTACATCCGCAAATTGTGGACAAAGTGTTGCAGAAACTGAATTGCAGAGACACTTTTGCGGTAACTCAGGTGCGGAAGAAAATTTGCAAGAGACGAATTGCGGAAGTAATTCGAGAAAAAGTCGAAAAATAGATCCGCAATCCGCAATCCACAATTGTGAAAAGGAGCTTGCAGGATGGAGCTTTTGGAAACAGTATTGCAAAATTGATATTGCAAATACAATTGCGTAATGGAGTAAAAGAAATATTTGGTTGATTTTCCAGATTTAGAAGTTTGCTAAATGTAGAGCAAACTATTCCTGGGGAAGTAGTTGGGATATGGTGTTTTGGGTTCCCTCCTGCATCAAAGGATTGTCATAGAGTGAGCTATTCTAGATAATTTCTCTATAAATATATGATAATATATTGTTAATACCATGAATGACCTGATATCATGTACAATCCTTCAGTACAATCCATTCTATAAGAGCCTTGATCTTAGCAGGATCAACTACTACACCTTATCGTGAAATAACATGCCCCAAATAATGTACTTCTCTTCTATAAAAATCAAATTTACTAAGTTTCACATATCGTTGATATTCTCTCAAAAATTTGTAAAAATATTCGTAAATGTTCCTCATGTTCTTCCTCATTCTTTGAATATATTAAAATATCATCAATGAATACTAGCACAAATTTATCCAAAAACTTAACACATTATTCATCATATTCATAAATGTTGCAGGGGAATTAGTCGATCCAAAAGGAATAACCACAAATTCATAATGTCCAAATCTTGTTTGAAAAGCATTTTTATGGATGTCCTCTTATTTAACCCGTACTTGATGATACCCTGACCGAAGGTCAATTTTTGAGAAAATTTTGGCTCCACCGATCTGATCAAACAAATCATCGATTCTCAGTAATGGTTATTTGTTTTTAATTGTCATTTTTTTTAGTTTCCTATAATCTATGCACATTCTAAAATTGTCGTCTTTATTTTTAACAAACAAGGCCGGTGCTCCTCAAGGTGACACACTCGTTCGAATATATTTCTTGTCAAGTAACTCTTGTAATTGCATTCTTAATCCTGTCAATTGTGGATTACTCACATGGTAAGGAGATCGTGACATAGGTGTTGATGCAGGCATTAAATCTATAGTAAATTCTAAATCTATCTTAGGAGGCAATCCAGGTATCTCATCAGGAAACACATCCTGAAATTTCCTAAGGATGGGAAATTAATCCAATGTTTTTTAGGCTTTCCAGGTTCAATTTCTACAATTTTAATGGCATAAAGTTTACATCCCTTCCTAATACACTTTTCGAGTTGTACCACTAAAATTTGTTGTGTAGATATAGGTATGTAGATTCCTTTAATAGTATGGTACTTTCCCTCCTCATCAATACTATCATAACCCCAAAATTTCATAAAAAATTAAAAATTTTAAGATAACATAAATGTCTGAATCCGCAATTTACTAACTACTAGCAGTTAGCGAAAAATGAAACAGTTTAGAAATTAGTATTAATTAGTTTCATAATACAATAACTAATACAACTTTCATTTTCATAAGGTATATAAGAATGACCTGCATTCATATTACTTTTAGCTTTACTAATAATTGTACTTTTTGGCAAGTAGGTGAAATCTATCTTTGAAAACTTGGACTTACTTAGCATTATGCTAACGCAGATGAACTGCTGGTTCTTACAGTTTCAATAGGTAATGATCGATCAAGCAGGATTTTAATTCATAATGTAGCAAGAAGTAATTCTATTGCAAGTTAATATGCTAGTAACTAAACTGGTTATTAAAAAGAAAGCTCTGATGAGGTAAGGTAATTGTCTTCTATACTATTTTGTTTCCAAGACAGTATTCAATGTTTAGTCATAAATATTGTTATCTTTAACATATATAGCTAAACAAAAAGATACTTACTGTGAGCTTAGAGCTCAAGTTCTTCATCAAACAATTTCTTCTATTTTAACATGCTAATATCGCTAATGTTATGTTTAAAAGTATTGTCTTTTATTCATGAAATTACTCCTATAAATCTTGAAGGTAAGGATTTCCAATAGAGTACATGTTTTTATTTTGTCTCTATCTTACTAGCCACAGAAATTATTAACCCGATGTTTGTATGCACATATGCTAAGCATCAAGTTATAAACTTCAGTACTTATATTATCGCCTTGCTCCATGTATTATTGTAACAACATACAATACCACATTATTTTATAATGTACCAATCTAATTGTTACTTGCATCCTGTAGAGATCTTACTACCTACCACCACTTGTATAAAGTTTAAATCATAGGTAAATACTTTATCAGTGTTATTCCTATAATTTATAAACCTTGTGCATGGTTTACACAATAGTAAAATTGCTATTATAATGTTGCCTCACTATAATAAGTTGTAGTTTATAATAACTACTAAGGTAGATTTTACTACCTAGAACTTCTACTCTAAGGTCTATATCAAGTGAAACATTATGACAAAGATCCCTATACTATGCTAGAACCCAGTAAGCACAATTGACTTTGTAAATAGTGATAAGATTCATTATTATTGTCATTGGCAAGTTGAGCATACAAAACATTATTTGTAAAATTTTACCCTATTGTCGAGCTTCGTGATTGTTTATTTGACATGGTTAACACTCCCTTACTCTATATTCAAACAATGAATATTAGTTATTAGCAATTGTAACTAATCTTAAACCATCAATTGCAAATAGTACAGTTTGAGCTTCAAATAATATGTAACTATTTTAAAGTCGATTGTAAAGTATATATACAAATCATTATTTGGAAAAGTTTATTCTATGGTTGACCTTAGGATTGTTTCAAAGGAAAGGTTTTTACATCCTTACTCTATGGTCAACGACGTGGATTCATTGTTAACAATTATTACAAACCTCGAGACTATCGTTTACAATGATATAGTTTATGTTTTCATTAGCGAATGTATATGTATGCATTCCATAGTCGTGTGCATAGTTCATTTATTGATCATGGCAATAACAAATTGAATAATTGGAAATGCAGATTGACTATAGACAACACCCTTGTGTGGTTGAAATATTTGGAGGGCATGTGGTCTACTCTTGTCCATGCATTGGTGACTTAAAAAGACTGGAAAACCCTATTCACCTATCATTTGTCTTTGAGGGTTTCGTTGGCCTACGGACTGCTCTATGTAGTTTTCTTGGCGGCCATGAGAGGTTGCTCCTATGCTTGCCTACTCTATATCTTGTGTTTGTTGTTGATGTAGTCTTATTACTCAGTCTCATGTCACGAATCTTCGTGGTTGTGAACCTTACTACATGAGTGGTTACTTCTTTATGTGTTTGGATCTTGGCCTGTTCAAGGTTTCAGTTCTGATTTTCTTGTGGCTTGTCATGGCTTTGTGAAGCTTGTTAACACTGTCTCCACTCCAGGGTCGGCGTAGGGGTTTGAATAATCCTCTGTGTAAATTACTAAAGCTGGTGATAGCTTCTTCGTTGCTTGAATTCTCTTCTTACTTGCAAGTAAATACAACTCAAATATTCATTATGAAAAATCCTTGTTAAGTTATTGATATTGTTATAGAGATTTTCACCCCACTAGGTGAATCACACTTTGTATGGCCTTCCCCTGTCCCGCTGCAGACTCTTTAGACCCAATGGACCACATTTTATCCTTTGATGTATCATTGATCATCCCCAAAACTATATAAACTATGATATACGCAGCTTTTTCCCTGATAACCACGTACATACGTGGTTTTGACCCCTATAGTCGCGTACATCGGGATGTGTGCATAATCCAAATCCTTTTGGAAGTTTCCTTGACTTGGATCCGACTCATTCGACTCCTGGCCTTCCATATGCCTTGAGATCTCTCGGATTCGACCCTTCATTGTCCCTTGTGAAGCTATATAAGGAACCCCTTGGTACATTAAAGGGGGGGGATAGATAAGAGAGAATTGAGAGTAACGAAACTATAGTCCATTGTTGCCAGAACTTATGCTTGAGTCTGTATCCCTTTGTCCCTTGGAGCACTATTGTGTTCTTCCCAAGCTTGCCTTTTGCTTGTAAGCTTGCTATCGAAGTGATGGAGGATTGAGGTGGTGGAGGCCCAAGTGGGGGATTCAGTTTCTCCGTTTCGTAGACGTGCCGTCAGAGGTTGTCACTTGTAATCTCTGATTCATATTAATAGAAATATATTTTCCTGTCCAGTAATGTGTATTTGAATGAATATTGTATCCATTGGAATATGTCAAATGCTTTTACATTATTGATTATATATGCTAGAATAGATCTAACACCATGAAATATAGTATGCTTGTATTGTTTACTTGTTGTTGAGGACGTGCTATAACAATTCAAGTTGAAGATTGGAAAGCTCAACGGGGATCTACTTCAATCGTCCGGAATAAGGTACGAGGTTTGATCCTTTAGTGTTAGATTTTTTTATTTCTATTGCATATTGGGAAAGATTGATTTCTGGAGTCTAGCTATCTGTTGTGGTACCCCAAGCCATAGTAATTTCTCTCCGTAACAGATATAATTAGGGTTTTTAAGCTTAGAAGCTAAGCATTATTCTAACTCTCGATATCATGCTATTCACAGGAACCCAAGACAGCTCCAATCTTTAGTGAAAAAGAATACAACGGCTGGCTTCAGTGGACTCGTGGCCCCAACCGGTAAGCCCTGATTTCAAATATGGGTTTTTCCCTACTTGCAATGAAGGTTGTTGAAGGAGAAACACAGTGCTTGGAAGTCTGTTTTGGTTTCTTCATTAGTTAAGAGGTTTTATCATGTTGCTTTCTAGTTTTTACTTACAAACCCTTGCTTTTATGTTGGGTAATATCGACCCTTGAGCCGTGATATGTATTTTTGTTAAGTCTTAGCCTTACGGCTCGACAATGTAATACAGTTGGTTTTTAATTAAATGAAAAGACTTCATCAATCTTAGAGCTCTATCTCGTTTTTGCAGTGATTTTGTTAACCTGTAATTAATGTGTTATTTTACTATTTTAAAAGGTTTATAAAAGTTATTTGTTTGTAAAAAGACTATGGTGAGTCTATTGCATGAATTCTAGTGTTCTTGATCATTTTGTTACATAGTTAATAATGTAAAAGGTTAAAACTTTAATAAATTAATTTATAATTGGATAAAAATAGTTGGTAGGGTTTTGACCCTCAGGTTTTTCTTTCATAGGTTATAAGCCTGTTTGTTAAAAATAAATAGCTCCTAATTATGAAATGTTAGCTTTATTTCGTTTAATGTCTATTTTTACTTTTATTTTATTTACTATTCTGTAACTTAGAATTATTCAGAGCTCTATAAAGAATATAAGGTTAACTATGGAACTCTATTTATTTTTCATAAATAAAGGGTTTATAAACGTAACCCTAATTTGGTTTTTATTAAGTAATAGTTTTAAGATTTAGCTAATAGTTTAAAAGATGTACTGTTTGATTAATAAATTGTTTATATACTTAGCTATTATCTTCTATAAACTTTTATTTGTATCAGTATACTATTACTGCAACTCTAAAGTAAGTTACTATTTCTTTTCCTGCATTTTTATTTAGTTACACTAAGTAAAATAGTAAACACAAATAAACCATAACACTGTTTTTCATTATATTTTAAACATTGAAATAAATTTTACCAGATACAAAATCCTATTTACTATTTTCATTCTATTAAGAATCATTTCATCTACTTAAAGCATTCTAACTGTGCTAGAGTAGGACCTGGTTTCCAGGTGTGGAAAAACACCGTTTAGAAATTTATATTCTTTCTATTTCATTATTCTCTAAACAAATTTCATTTCTATAACAATCTAATAAGAATACTAAATCTAACATTTTACAAACTCTAAACTTTTAACATTCATATAGAAGATAAACTAAGATTATTTAACTAAAAATAGTAAATTAAAATAACGTAGAACCTGTTGAGGACAAGACGAAAAACAGCTTTAGGAGGTCGTTCCTCCCTACCAATCTCCTGGAGAGCGCTCCAAAAACGCTTCCTCAGGACCCCCGAGCCTGTTTCTGGTCTTCTTGGCTGAGAACTGGGTGGAGAATGCAACTGTAGAACCCTCTATCAACTGACTAGTTCTATACCTCAATAAAACACTCTACTCTCAGTAGTATGATCTTCAACTTAAAAGCTACAAATAGATCAATCAGCAGTTATCCCCTCAAACACTTTCCAAATTTCCCCTCCATTGAATTTCTCTGAAGTACATTCATTCACCTTGAATGATCACTTCTCTAGAATGAGCAACCTTAGCTCTCTTCAATGGGAATTTTTATAAAGATGCCTAGGTCTTCTGGGTCAGTTTTCATTAATTCAGCCACCTACTCTGATTCCACTTTCTTAGGGAATCATGAACACAAATGTAGGGAGGTTGCCACCTTCAACAGTTGGAATTGGTTTGAGGATGTTGCCACATGTCAATTTTCTCTCCACCCAGTTTCCTCCACCAATTTGACCAGTAAACACTCTTTTAACAGCTCTCCTAAGCTGTTGTATCCTCATTTATTTATTTATAAATAAAATATCCTAAATTTCCAATAAGTATTATTGACCCCATTGGTCATTAATTACAACTTAGCATAAAATTTAACATAATATTTCTCAAATAATATAAAATTGTTTTTGAAAAATTGGGGCATGTGACATACACACCCCCTTAAATTATAACATTGTCCTCGATATTATTTATTCCTCATCCTCAGAATTCCCATGGAACAGAATTGGATATGCATCACGCATATGACTTTCCAATTCCCAGGTGGCTTCCTCTAGACTAAGGTGCCTCCATTGCACCTTCACCTGACCAATGGGGCGGTTCCGAAGTGTGATCTCCCTCCGCTCAAGGATACAATCCGGTTCCACCAGAAAATCTCATTCTGGTTCCACCTGTACATCATTCCAGTTAACAACATGAGTAGCATCATGAACATATTTCTTTAATACAGAAATGTGAAAAACATTGTGAAGTCTTAAATTCGATGGTAAGGCTAACTGATAGGCTACATATCCAATCTTGGATAGTATTTCAAAAAGACCACAGTAACGAGGTGCTTGTTTTGCACAACTACCAAACTTCAGAGAGCTCTTTTTGGGTCTCACCTTGATGAACATATGTTCACCTACCTGAAACTCCTTTGGATTTCTTTTAAGGTCTGCATGACTTTTTTGTCGATCTTGCGCAATTTTCAGATTACCTTGCACCTGCTTTACAATTTCTTCCATTTCTTTCAATAGTTCAGGCCCTAATACTATCCTGTCCACTGGATTACTCTAAGAAATAGGAGTGTTACACTTTATTCCATACAAGATTTTGAAAGGACTAAATCTGGCTGAAGCTTGATAATTATTATTATAAGCAAATTCTACCAGGTGCAAATAATCCTCCCATTTACCTGGCTAATCCTTTACATACATTCTTAGTAAATCTTCCAGTACTTGATTTACTCTTTCAGTCTGTCCATCAATTTGATAATGGAATGAAGTACTAAAATTTAGTGTAGTATTTAATCCTTTAAACAGAGATTTCCAAAAGTTACTTGTAAATTTAGGGTCTCTATCTAATATTATAACTTTCGATATCCCATGCAGTCGAAAAATTTGCTTTAAAAAGATATCAGCTATGTTTGCATATTTATACGTAGTTTTTACAGGTATAAAATGGGCTGCTTTACTCAATTTGTCAACTACTACCATTATAGAATCATTTAAATTCTGGTTTTTAGGCAGTCCAGTAACAAAATCAAGACTAATTATTTCCCATTTCCATCTAGGAATGGGAAATGGCTGAAGTAATCCAATTGGGTATTGATGTTCAGTTTTTACTTGTTGACATTCAAAACATATAGCGATATATTCTACCAGTTCAGTCTTCATGTTTGGCCAAAAATATTATTTTCTTAACATAGTTATAGTCTTCTGATAACCTAGATGGTGTGAGTATGGATTTTTATGGATTTCATCTAAAATTAATAACTTAACGTTAGGTACATTAGGTACATACATTCTATTTTTATACAGTAAAAATCCTTTTTCATTCAAGATGTACCCTTTACTTAAACTTTCTATTGGATTTTCTTTCATTTTTGTTTGTAATTTTTGGTAAATTTCATCTTGTTCTAAGCTTTCTTTAAGTTGTTCTTCCAGATCTATTGTATAAGTGCTGATAACTGTTGTAAAGTTCAGCCTTGCATTTCTACTTAATGCATCAACAACTTTATTTTATTTCCCTTTAATGTGCTGAATTTCGAAATCATACTCACTTAGAAAAGCTAGCCACCTAGCTTGTCTAGCATTTAGGTTAGGTTGATCTAACAGATATTTTAGTCCTTTATTATATGTCATTAGAATAAATTTTCTTCCAATTAAATGATGACGCCACATCTTTAGAGCATGTATGAGAGTAGCTAATTCCAAGTCATAAGTTGCATAATTCTTTTCATGAATTTTTAATTTCCTAGACTCATAAGCGATAACATGCCCTTCTTGAGTCAATACTCTGCCTAAACCATCATTGCAAGTGTCAGCACACACTACAAAATCTCTATTTGGATCAACTATTCTTAAAATAGGCGCATTGGTTAATAAAGTTCTTAACTTTTTAAAACTATCCTCGCACTTCTGATTCCAATCAAATTTATTTCCCTTCTTCTGCAAAGAGGTTATCGGATTTGCGATTCTCGAAAACCCTTCAATGAACCTCCAGTAATAACCAGTAATTCCCATGAAGGATCGAACATCCGTTACGTCTTTAGGAACTGGTCAATATTCAATCGCCTTTATCTTTTTGGGATCCACCGAAATTCCTTCTTTAGTCACCACATGACCTAAGTACTAGATTTTATCCTTAAAGAAGTCACATTTACTAAACTTTGCAAAGAGTTGATGATCTCGTAACTCTTACAAAACAATTTTTAAATGTTCTTTATGCTCTTCTTTCGATTTCGAATAGATTAATATGTCGTCGATAAACATGACCACAAACTTATCTAGATATTTATGCATTACATTATTCATTAAACACATAAAAATATTTGGGGCATTAGTAAGCCCGAATGGCATGACGACAAACTTGTAATGGCCATATCGAGTCCTAAAAGTTGTCTTAAAGATATCTTCATCGTTAATCCTAACTTGGTGATATCCAAACCGCAAATCAATTTTTGAAAACACCATAGCTCCACGTAGTTGATCAAACAGATCATCTATGCGAGGAAACAGGTATATATTTTTAATAGTCATCTTTTTCAACTAACTGTAATCCATACAATGTTGTAGAGTTTCGTCCTTTTTCTTAACAAAGATGACAAGTGCCCCCTAGGGAGACACACTGGGTCGAATATATTTCTTGTCAATAAGTTCTTTTAATTGTGACTTAAGTTCATTAAGTTCAAGTATGTTCATCCTATAAGGGGCCTTTGAGCTGGGTACTGCACCAAGTACCAGCTCAATAGTAAAATCTAGTTCCCTTTTCAAAGGTAGTCTCGAAATTTCTTCCGCAAATACATCTGCATACTCTTTTAAAACTAGTATATCCTCCAATTTTAATTTATCTGTATTATTTAGATTTTCCTCCTTAGTTACTGTTACTGCAGAAGCCTTACAACCTTTCCTAACAGATCTCTTAAGCTGCAGAGCGGAAATCTGCCTTATAGTTGTTTTTCTAGGGATTCCCTTTACACTTATTGATTTTCCATCATTATTTATACAAGTAAAGGTTTTATCATAGCAGTTTAATATCACCCTATGTTGCTCTAACCAATCCATACCAATCAGTATGTCGTAAGAACCCAAAGGTAGTACATTAATCTTACAAAAGTTTCAAATTGTTCCATAACTACTGCACAATTCTTTACAAAACTAGTTACCTTCCTCTTTGCAACAATAGCTAACTGAACCAACCAATAATTTACAAACTTTTCAACAGGAAGTTTACATTTTTCTACCAAATTAGGTGAAATATAACTTAAACTATCTCCTGGATCAATTAAAATAGCTATGGGTGTTTGGTTTATCTTACCTTCTACTTCCACCATGGAAGTTTGATAGTCTGCTTGTCAATTTTCCAAGGCTGCATTGATCCTAGGCATAGTCCTCGCTAAATCTCCAATAGTCATCTCCTCCTATATTGTATGGATATTACTGATAGTCTTTTTCTGATTAGGACAGACTAAGGAATAATGTGGGCCATTACACTCCCAACACTTTATGGGTTCTTTTCGTTCAAAGTTTTTTGGGTAATTACCATGATTATTAGCAGACTCTTTACTCTTTTGATTGTTCTGATTGTTTGGTGAATTATTCTTATTAGAAAAATTTCTGGCCTTATTATTTTTAGAATTCTGATTGGGCACAAACTCTTTCTTATTTTGATCATAATTATTATTCTTTTTGGCCTTCCAGTTGGCCATACTCTCTTTTTTCCTATTCTGTTCATAATAGAAATTGGCTTTCCTCATAGCTTCTTCCAGAGTTTTTGGATTGTCATACTCAATCCTATCCTTTATATGATAAGGTAGACATCTGAGAAACTGATGTACCTTCGGTTTTTCATCCACAAGGTATGGCACATACCTAAGCAGACTTAAAAACTTACTGTTCAAATCTTTCATAGTCATTGTACCTAGTTTAAGCTCATAGAATTATTTAGCTCTTTCTTCATAGTACTGTTCAGATAAAAAATCCTTTTGAAAGTACTTCTTGAAGGTACTCCAATTTATGTTCTTCTCTCTTATTCCTTTCACTCTATTTAAATCTTGCCACCATATATCAGCTTTCCCTGAAAGATTATAGATAGCCATTCTAGCCTTTAATTGGTTAGAATAGTTGTAAATATGGAAGTACTTCTTCATCCCAGATAACCAGGATTCTGCTTCCTTCCCCTTTTCAGTTTCTCCATTAAATGTTGGCGGCTTAATCTTTTTAAAATCTCCAGAAATTTATTCATAAGGTTTATATTTTCTCTTTTTAGTATAGTGGTTATCTTCACTACTATCACTAGTAGAATGAAAACTATGTTGATCACCAAATACTTCGGAAGATGAGTTGCTTTCATTTTTAGTCTGTTTAGCCTTTTTATACTTTTGTTGGTAGCTTATATCTTCTAAATTAGCTCTTTTACCCCTTCCCTCAGTATGAAATATTTCGGTTAGGATCTGATTCAGCTCCTCCTAAGCTCTCAGAATCCTGTCATTTTCTTTTTTAACAAATTCCATTTCATATTTTAATTCTTTTACCGTCTGTAAAAGTTCTGAGGAATCAGTGGTTATGTCTTCTTGTATAGGTTATCTTTGTAAGTTTTGTTGTTCAATAAAGGGAGATTCCTCCTCCACATATTCCTCCAATCTTTCCATACCTGTTGTTAAACTCAGAAACAAATTTCTCTGTTGAATAACATTAAAAGAAAACAGCATCAGCAAAATTATTTAAATTCACTATTTCATATAAGCAAGTTGAGCTTCATCAAGGCCTAGTGTTTGAACCTTGTGCTCCGATACCACATGTCATAACCCCAAAATTTCATAAAAAATTAAAATTGTTAAGATAACATAAAATGTCTGAATACGCAGTTTACTATCTGCTAGCGATTAGCAGAAAATGAAACAGTTTATCAATTAGTGTTAATTAGTTTCATAATACAATAACTAATACAACTTTCATTTTCATAAGGTATATAAGAATGATCTGCATTCATATTGCTTTTAGCTTTACTAATAATTGTACTTTTTGGCAAGTAGGTGAAATCTATCTTTGAAAACTTGGACTTACTTAGCATTATGCTAACGCAGATGAACTGTTGGTTCTTATAGGTTCAACAGGTAACTAACTATCTATCAAGTAGGAGTTTAATTCATAATGTAGCAAGAAGTAATTCTATTGCAAGTTAATATGCTAGTAACTAAACTGATTATTAAAAAGCAAGCTCTGATGAGGTAAGGTAATTACCTTCTATAGTTTTTGTTTCCAAGACATCATTCAATGTTTAGTCATAAAGACTGTTGTCTTTATCATACTTAGCTAAACAAAAAGATACTTACTGTGAGCTTAGAGCTCAAGTTCTTCGTCAAACAATTTCTTCTATTTTAACATGCTTATATCGCTAATGTTATTTTTAAAAGTACTGTCTTTTATTCATGAAATTACTCCTATAAATCTTGAAGTTAAGGATTTCCAATAGAGTACATGTTTTTATTTTGTCTCTATCTTACTAGCCACATAAATTATTAACCTGATGTTTGTATGTACATATGCTAAGCACCAAGTTATAAACTTCAGTACTTATATCATCGCCTTGCTGCATGTATTATTGTAACAACATACAATACCACATTATTTTATAATGTACCAATCTAATTGTTACTTGCATCCTGTAGAGATCTTACTACCTACCACCACTTGTATAAAGTCTAAATCATAGGTAAATACTTTATCAGTGTTATTCCTATAATTTATAAACCTTGTGCATGGTTTACACAATAGTAAAATTACTATTATAATGATGCCTCACTATAATAAGTTGTAGTTTATAATAACTACTAAGGTAGATTTTACTACCTAGAACTTCTACTCTAAGGTCTATATCAAGTGAAACATTATGACAAAGATCCCTATACTATGCTAGAACCCAGTAAGCACAATTGACTTTGTAAATAGTGATAAGATTCATTATTATTGTCATTGGCAAGTTGAGCATACAAAACATTATTTGTAAAATTTTACCCTATGGTCGAGCTTCGTGACGGTTTATTTGACATGGTTAAAACTCCCTTACTCTATATTCAAACGATGAATATTAGTTATTAGCAATTGTAACTAATCTTAAACCATCAATTGCAAATAGTATAGTTTGAGCTTCAAATAATATGTAACTATTTTAAAGTCGATTGTAAAGTAAATATACAAATCATTATTTGGAAAATTTTATTCTATGGTTGACCTTGGGATTGTTTCAAACACAAGGATTTTACATCCTTACTCTATGGTCAACAACGTAGATTCATCATTAACAATTATTACAAACCTCGAGACTATCGTTTACAATGATATAGTTTATGTTTTCATTAGCGAATCTATATCTATAGATTCCATAGTCATGTGCATAGTTCATTTATTGATCATGGCAATAACAAATTGAATAATTGAAAAAGCAGATTGACTATAGACAACACCCTTGCGTGGTTGAAAGATTTGGAGGGCATGTGGTCTGCTCTCGTCCATGCATTGGTGACTTAAAAAGACTGGAAAACCCTATTCACCTGTCATTTGTCTCTGAGGGTTTCGTTGGCCTGCGGGATGCTCTGTGTATTTTTCTTGGCGGCCATGAGAGGTTGTTTATCTGCTTTCCTGCTCTGTATCTTGTGTTTGTTGTTGCTGTAGTCTAATTACTCAGTCTTAGGTCATGAATCTTCATGGTTGTGAATCTTACTGCGTGAGTGGTTACTTCTTTATGTGTTTGGCTCTCGACCTGTTCAAGGTTTCAGTTCTGATTTTCTTGTGGCTCGTCACGGATTTGTGAAGCTTGTTAACACTGTCTCCACTCCAGGGTTGCCGTAGGGGTTTGAATACTCCTCTGTGTAAATTACTAAAGCTGGTGACAACTTCTTCGTTGCTCGAATTCTCTTCTTACTTGCAGGTAAAGACAACTCAAATCTTCATTATGAAAACTCTTTGTTAAGTTATTTATATAGTTAGGGTTTTTAAGCTTAGAAGCTAAGAATTATTCTAACGCTCAGTATCGTGCTATTTATAGGAACCCAAGATAGCTCCAATATTCAGTGGAAAAGAATACAACAGTCGGCTTTAGTGGACTCGTGTCCCCAACCGGTAAGCCCTTATTTCAAATATGGGATTTTCCCTACTTCCAATGAGGGTTGTTGAAGAAGAAACACAGTGCTTGGAAGTATGTTTCGGTTTCTTCGTTAGTTAAGAGGTTTTATCATGTTTCTTTCCAGTTTTTACTTACAAACCCTTGCTCTTATGTTGGATAATACCGGCCCTTGAGCCGTGATATGTATTTTTGTTAAGTCTTAGCCTTACGGCTTGACAATGTAATATAGTTGGTTTTTAATTAAATGAAAAGACTTCGCCAATCTTGGAGCTCTGTCTCGTTTTTGTAATGATTTTGTTAACCTGTAATTAATGTTTTGTTTTACTATTTTAAAAGGTTTATAAAAGTTATTTGTTTGTAAAAAGACTATGGTTAGTCTATTGCATGAATTCTAGTTTTCTTGATAATTTTGTTACACAGTTAATAATGTAAAAGGTTAAAACTTTAATAGATTAATTTATAATTGGATAAAAAAAGTTGGTAGGATATCGACCCTCAGGTTTTTCTTTCACAGGTTATAAGCATGTTTGTTAAAAATAAATAGCTCCTAATTATGTAATTGTTAGCTTTATTTCGTTTAATGTCTATATTTACTTTGATTTTATTTATTATTCTGTAACTTAGAATTATTTAGAGCTCTGTAAAGAATAGAAGGTTAACTCTGGAACTCTGTTTATTTTTCATAAATAAAGGGTTTATAAACGTAACCCTAATCTGGTTTTTATTAAGTAATAGTTTTAAGATTTAGTTAATAGTTTAAAAGATATACTGTTTGGTTAATAACTTGTTTATATACTTAAACACATAATTCATTAAAATTGGAAACTTTTTATTATAAAAACATAACTAGAATTGAATGTTTTGGTTATTTTCAAATTCTAGATCCATTGTTTAATTCTAAATTTATCTTCTATAAACTTTTATTTGTATCAGTATACTATTACTGCAACTCTAAAGTAAGTTACTGTTTTTTTTTCCTGCATTTTTATTTAGTTACACTAAGTAAAACAGTAAACACAAATAAACCATAACACTGTTTTTCATTATATTTTAAACATTGAAATAAATTTTACTCTATTATCTATAGATACAAAATCCTATTTACTATTTTCATTCTCTGAAGAATTCTTTCATCTACTTAAAGCATTCTAACTGTGCTAGAGTACGACCTGGTTTCTAGGTGTGGAAAAACACCGTTTAGAAATTTATATTCTTTATATTTCATTATTCTCTAAAAAAATTTCATTTCTATAACAATCTAATAAGAATACTAAATCTAACATTTTACAAACTCTAAACTTTTAACATTCATATAGCAGATAAACTAAGATTATTTAACTAAAAAAAGTAAATTAAAATAACATAGAACCTGTTGAGGACAAGATGACAATAGCTTTAGGAGGCCGTTCCTCCCTACCAATCTCCTGGAGAGCGCTCAAACAACGCTTCCTCGGGAACCCCGAGCATGTTCCTAGTCTTCTTGGCTGAGAACTGGGTGGAGAATGCAACTGTAGAACCCTTTGTCAACTGACTAGTTCTATACCTCAATAAAACACTCTGCTCTTAGCAGTATGATCTTCAGCTTAAAAGCTGAAACTAGATCAATCAGTAGTTATCCCCTCAAACACTTTCCAGATTTCCCCTCCATTGAATTTCTCTGAAGTACATTCATTCACCCTGAATGATCACTTCTCTAGAATGAGCAGCCTTAGCTCTCTTCAATGAGAATTTTTATAAAGATGCCTAGATCTTCTCAGTCTGTTTTCATTAATTGAGCCACCTTCTCTGATTCCAATTTCTTGGGGAATCATGACCACAAATGTAGGCAGGTTGCCACCTGCAACAGTTGGAAGTGGTTTGAGGATGTTGCCACATGTCAGTTTGCTCTCCACCCAGTCTCCTCCACCAATTTGACCATTAAACACTCTTTTAATAGCTCTCCTAAGCTATTGTTTCCTCATTTATTTATTTATAAATAAAATATCCTGAATTGACAATAAGTATTCTTGACCCCACTGGTCATTAATTACAACTTAGCATAAAATTTAACATAATGTTCCTCAAATAATATAAAATTGTTTTTGCAAAATTGGGGCATGTGACAAATACAATCAAAATTTTTATCTAAATAGTTGATAATGGTTTTGTGATATTCTAGCCAATGCATACCAATTAAGATGTTGCATGATCCTAAAGGAAGTATGTTTAAGTCAACTGATGTGTCCATTTCATTAAAACTCAACTTACAATATTTTACCAATTCTATAACCTTCCTCTTTACTCTTGTTAATAACTGTACCAACCATGTATTTTTTTATTTGTCCTTTAAAAGTTTACATTTATCAACTACTCTTGGTGCAATGTAACTTAAAGTAGCTCCTGAATCAATAAGAATGGAAGCAGATGTATTTAATATTTTACCTTCTACTTCCAACACAGTGGATTGATGATCTGTCTGCCGCTCTTCCAAATCAACATTAATTATGCGTATATTTTGGGCTGTGTCATTGACTATAGAAGCTACTTGCAGTATGTTTAAGGTGGGAATTTTTATATTAGGATTAAGAGAGCGATTTCTATATAGATGAGGTCCATTACAACCCCAACATTTGATTTCCTTCGATTTGTTATTCTATCCACTATTAAGAGTCCACGTACCTTTTGTTCCATTGTTTGTGTTTGAACATGACCTGTTATAATGGTTTTCTGCATGGATTCCCATTCCTTTCCTAAGAAGAGAAGGTTTATATCCTTTCTTGTGTTGATCCATCTTTTCATTCTTTTTGTTTTTCCAGTTTCTACTTAATTCAGATCTTTGTTTAAATAAAAAATAACAAGGTTTAGCTTTCCTAAATGATTCATCCACTGTCTTGGGCATGTCAAATTCAATTTTATCTTTATAGGTCAAAGGTAAGCAACTGATAAACTGATATACTATGGCTTTTTCGTCCTTCAAAATATCGTACATAGCGTTGTAAATTAACAAATTTAGTTATGAACTCCTCCATAGTTAGTTGTCCCAATCTTATATCATTAAAATCTTTGGCTTTCTCATCATAATATCGTTCTAACATGTATCTATTCTTAAACATTGTTTTAAAACTTTTCCATCTTAAATACTTACTACTTACATTATTTGTGCTTTTTTCCTTCTGCCACCAAAAGGAAGCTTTATTGCTCAACTGAAAAATAGCTAAACATGCTCTCAAATTATCATCCTATATGTATACTTGAAAATATTGTTTTATGTTTCGTAACCAAGCTTCAACAACCTCTTCATACTCTCCATCGAACATCAGAGGTCTCAATTTCTTAAATTCTCCTTGTAATTCCACAGGTTTTCATTTTTGTTTCTTGTAATTCGTTTCATCATCTTTCTTTAATTCTCGGGTGGTTAAATGGAGATTGTCTATGGTTTCCTCATTGCTGTAACTTTTTGTATTTCCCCTTCTTTTCTTCCCAGTACTGCAAGATTTTTGGTCATTATCTTTATGTGGTGCTTGATCTACTAATATTTTTAAAATTAACTCATTTATCTCTTCTTGATCTGATTTGGCATTCATTAGTTTGACATTACCCTCCCAAGACTATCTAAATCAGCCTTCAAACTTATCATAGTATCTAACATTTCTGATTGAATCTCAGCGTTACATTTTTCCTCAAGTTCTACATATAGGCTTGCATTTTCCAATACCGACATACCCTCATGTTTTAGTTCTTCATCTATGATTTGTCCTGGTTTAGCCATTGATAGGTCTATGTGCAGTAAGTTTTGTTTTTTGTTAACTCTTAGAAATTATATTATCTATAATTTAGAATTTGAACTAGGAGATTATATATATACAATTAAGTAAGTGTGTGTATGGTCCCTTTAGGTCCGAGCATTATAACCTCACTCTAATACCATTTGTTCCATACAAAAATAACATAAATAAACAAAAAATTTAATTGTTGTTTGTACCATGGTGAAAACAATAACTCTAGTAAAATATATCCTCCAAGGGAAAAGTAACTTAAACTCTCAGCTCATTTTTCCCATACAATATCGTTTGCAGTTGATGTGGTCAATTTCAAGGTTCTTAATTTTTAAGGATATGACAGGGGGGGTACACTAGTGACTTAATTAGTGTTATGCTAACTCGCTTTATCTTTTAATTACAGGTCTTATAAGCATTGGATTCGTAATCTAGTCAAGGTATGACCCCTTTACAGGTTTAAACTAAAATCAACTATCATCCTTTACCCAAACTTTGAATGCTCAACGTAAGATTAACAATTGTAAAGTTATGTACCCCTGTTATGTTGATCATCAAAAGGAGATGACGTATTACAACTCGCCCTTCACTTTACCTTTCTAGTACATAGGAGAGGTTTTTTACTTTACCAATAAATAGAATTTACCGGTTCCAGAGTATCTTTTAAACTACGCAGCAAGGTTTATGCTGATCCAATATCGTCGAGGGACTTTGTTTTGAGTTTCACAGTGATGATTATGCTTCTCTAATGTTGCCAAGGGAACCAATCTGATGGCATTTACTTCTATATTATCTAAATGAGGGATGGAAGTTTAAACTGGTTCAGTATAGTCTTAACCGGTTCTTGATATCAATTGACATTGTTTCCTATCATCGGTGTATATCTTTACGTTACCTCTGTAATTATTCCATGGATGCGTTGATAAGAGAGTTTCACAGACGTAGGGTTACATTTGGCCTTCACAATTTTGGATCTAGATTTTTAAATTCTCAATTCGTATTTCAGGTGAGCAAAATATTTTGCAAACAACACTCTTGCGTTAAAAGTTTACCTGTACATTATTTGTTCTTCATTTATCTGTGTTATTTTGTATGTAACGGGCATTTGCTGCGGTGAAAGGCTTGGGGTTTTTGTATGGAATAAAAACATACTAGGTACTCGTGTAAGTCCTTGTTTAACCTCTCTGCCATGCCCATATTGATTATGAGTAAATGGAGGCGTGAAGTTAGAATATATGACAGGTATTTCATCATGGTAATTACTGATGATTTTGGGCTCACCTTTGGAAAAGAGGAGATGGGAATTTAAGTTTAAATTACCCTTACTGTAAAATTAATGAGGATAGCAACGTCACTATCTTTTCTTTGTTTGGGTTTAACTTCATCCGATTTTAAAAGGGCATTACAATAATTATGTGAGGTTTCTTTGAAATTTTTACAATTTGATACTTATATGGTTTTTCATGTTTACTTGGTTGGATTAGCAGTACTCCATTAAATATGTTTAAATGTGATTTATGCTAAAATTCATTTATGGCTTATGTATTTGGTGATTGTAATAATTCTTTGTTTGTTGTTAATTAGATTAATCCTAATTCTATACTATTATTTATTGTATATATCATGAGCTTTACTAACAGATATTTTCTAGGGTTTTGCTTTAGGTTAGGGATTCACACCCTTCTCTGTACTGGGTAGTTTCATTTTATGCATTTGAATACTATCTAATATCCTTTGAAAGTATAATCATTCATAACATTAACTAGTACAGTTCTTGAACATTCAATGCAATGCTATGAATAGTTCATAATGATAAGATGTAGAAGTTCATAAACTCATTATATTTAACCATTGTCCATAACATAGAACTAAAACAAGTTATACTAATAATATTAATATAAATAGAAGCATATTTCCACAATTATAACCAAACAAGGATTCAGTTTTCTAGTGAACATAACTAAAATCTGTCCGAAATTCAGAAATCAACATCCAGGCACCACTTGACCTGTGATGAACCTCTTGTCACATGCCCCAATTTGCAAAACATTGTATNATAAAGTTTGTAATTAATGACCAAGTGGGGTCAAGGATAATTGAATGTAATTGCTGAATATTTTATTAATAAATAAATGAAAGATGAGACAACAGCTTAAAGAAGATGTTAAATGAGTCTTTTACTGGTCACTTGGTGGAGTAGGTTGGGTTGAGAGCAGATTGATACTTGGCAGCATCCTCAAACTACTTCTAGTTGTTGCAGGAGGAAACTTCCCTATTTTTGTGGTCATGTTCCCCAAGAATGTAGAACAAGAGCAGGCGGCTCATTAAGTGAAAACTGACCCAAAACACCTAGGCATGCTAATAAAACTTCCCAATGAAGACAACTGAGGCTGCTCATTCTTGACTTGTGAACATTCTGAGTGAATGAAGTGCACATGACAAATCGATGGAGGGAACTAGCTAAAGTTTGTTTTGAGTGAAAAGTGTTGAATATTTGAACTAGTGTAGCTACTCTAAGCTGAGTTCATACTGTTGCATGCAGAACTGATTTATTGTTGAATACTCAGTAGAGTTGCAGAGGGTTACTAGACTGCATCTCTCACCCAGTACTTCTATGAGGTAGACCAGGAGACAAGATCGGGGTGCCTGAGATTTGCAATTTAGTTTTTCTCCAGGAGTTGGTTGGGAGGAATAGGTTCCTTAAGCTGTTGTCACCTCTTCTACATTCCCAAGTTCTACATGATTTATCTAGCTCTCTAATTGTTTATTTACATCTAGAAGGATTGAGTTTAAGCAAAAATATGTTATGTTTCTGTTTTGTTGTTGCTAGAGTTAGTTAATGAAATACTTTTACTATGAAAAGATAGTTAAATGATGGATTAGATAGATTAGGGTAAATGATTAGAAGAATTTCCAATTTTACTGATAGATTAAAAAAATACCTAGATGTATTTTCCCACACCTTAAGGTAGTATTCTAGTAGAGTAGGTTAGATTAAATTCAGATAAAGAATCGAATGAAATATGCATGATTGTGTTTTATTACCTTCTATAGGTTTCATAAAAGTTATTCATATTTATGTTTCCCTTTATATTATAGATGTTTTCTTTTGACTGAGTATTCTGTAATAACATAAACAATTTTTGTCTCTAGGAAAGATAAAAATACATAGATATTTAGTCTGTGTAACAGTGGATATAATATATTACTATAAGTTTAATATTATAATAATTAACAGACATTATAAAAACAAAAATTAAATAAGCAGGATTAACTTAAAGAAATAGTAAATAAGGCTAGAAATTTACTGTGATAATTTCATCTGAGTAAAATGAAACTAGAATAATATTATAATCAAATACTAACTATGTATTTAAACTTAGAGAAATTAGGGTTTTATAAATAAAACCTATTTGAAGGAGCTGTAAAATATAAATAACTTTACCACCTCTTTTACTAGTAGAGGGGTTATTCATTTCACCCATAAACAAATTAAAGTTTACATACTTCATTTATATAACCATAAGCATCGAATAGATGAATATATGAAATTTAATACATTATCCACAAGAAAAAATATTTAAAATTTGGGTAAATATAAACTAAAAAGTAAATAAAAACCTTTCAAAACTTTTCAACCCAGGAAAACAATAAAGATTCATGAGGTATTATTCACTCCTTGTTCTTCTATCTATTTACTGATAGTAAGAATCAATTTATGTTCTAAAAACAAACTCTCTGAACATTTAGTTACACTTTTAAACATAATCAAAATAAACATCAATTTCCATTAACAATAATCTCTGTTAGGTTAAATTTAAAAGAATTGAAAAGAAAAATAAACTAGAACAGATAAACTTTACATCCTGCCTTCATCTTCATAACCACAGCAAATATATATATATATATATTTATTTCCAAGTATAGAAGTCACAAAACAGTAAGCTTAAAAGCTTTTACAATTTATAGTCAACATTTAAAAACCCTAAACATTTTCCCTCGAAATTACTGCTACATCCACACAAGTTTCGGCCTAATGGCCTTTTACAACAAAAAGGCATGGCTTAATAGCCTGTTCAAATTAACATTACTATAATTCAACTATGGCTGAAAGCCCCAAGTTTTCCAACACGAAATAGCCACTAGGGCTTTGGAGAATTCTTAAACAACACATCACAGTATCGGCCACATGGCCTTCCAACATGAGCAAATCATAGTGTAACCACGACTGAGTAGTAACCTAAGATCCAATTGGGTAGAATAAAATAAAAACACCATCCACCAGTGCAGGAGAAAAACCTCAGGCGAGACCGAGGCTTACCAGGGAAGACACATAGTGTGGAGTCTGTGCAAGGTATTCTTTAGTGGTTTCCAGCACCCTGCTATGAATTCAAGCACCTGCACATTGACACCAACAAATATTAAAAACTCATATAAATAACTAACGGTGCAAAAATAATTTTAACTATGTTTAAAAAACTGAGTATTTTTACCTGGAAATTGATTCTCGCCCACATAGTGGTAATGTGCACAAACCCTAGCCACAACTAAGGATACAACGAGATTCAAGGAAGCACTATCAAAAGAAAACACAATGTGCAGTGTTCGAGCTCGAAATCGAAAACCATGACGAAACAGAGGCAAATCCCACACAGTGGAAATCAGGTGGTGACGATAGTTAAACCCTACACTCAACCAGAACACACAATGGACAGTCAAAACCACACTACGACAGCTCAAGATTCATGCTAATTTTCACTACACTAGTGCTTGAAGGATAGCTCTCGCAGAAGCAAAATAACGACAAGGAAGGCTACTTTCACATAGAAGAATGGTAACGACGACCAAGGGTTCTCCCACAGAACAAAAGGCATTGGCCAAATAAATATCTTATCTATAGGAAGAATGACTTTGGAAAAGAGGCTTACGCAAAATGGAGTGATAGTAAGGCCATGAGGCCATGATCCTGCACTTCATCCACTCCACAGCAGAGGTAATAAAAATGTGATTTTTTAGGGTTTAGAATAGTGTTATATTACTCCCAAAGTCAACAAAACCCTAACAAATGAACATCGACCATGTGGCTAGAGTTATATTGGACCAATGTGGGTTTTATGATATAGTCGATATCTCCTTGGAGCAACCTACACACATTAACATTTTTTACAAAGAAAATTATGGTTAAACCCCTTTGTATTAACTCACATTATCGTGACATTATAAATATGCATCTTATAATCCTAAAGAATCATATAGGAAGGTAATAGTTACATACACCAAGGTTTACTTTATGTTATACAAATTTAGAAATGGGTAAAAATCTTCTCAAAGAATCCTTCAACGTTATATGCATAATAAACAACAATTTAGGAAAAACCATTGCATGGTATAAGACCTTGTAAAAGGCTTAATCTTTAATGTTTTTGTGCTTGTAAACCTAATATGATGTCTAGCTTGTTTTTTGGTTAATCTAGGTATTAAACTTAGATCTATATATCACCTGGTGAGATAAAGATCTTATAAATGTTAAGTTGGTTAGATTTGTTTTGTAGAAAGTAATATTTTACTTCTTTACCCAAATAGTAGTAATGTTATTGTTTTAAAATGTAAAATTTGTATTATTAATTCTCCATTTGGTAAGTACTAGAACAGTTTAGAAGAACTATCTTATGCACTAGGTTTTATTTCTATATGTGAAAAATAGTCAACATACTTTATGACTATAACTAGATAATAGTTTATCCTAATTTTATTTAACTCGTTATTTGTGGAAAACAAATACTCTTGAGTTTAGCTCAGCATCAAGTAAACAAACAAAGGATTCTACTATACATTTACATTTCACTCGAGTTTCATACAAGAGCTAAACTGATAATAGATTGATGAAAGTTAAATGAACAAGTTATAGTTATAACAAAATAGAAAAGCAATTGGACAAGGTTCAGTTTACTAAAAAAACTTATGTTTACCAGAAACTATTTAGAACATAAATATACAGATCAACGATACCTCGTTCATTTGATCCAAAGCTGTAAAATAAATAAATTTACTAGCATTATATTTTATGCAAGTTGAGATAATAATCTCGATCTGGAAACCGGTGACAAAACGTTTTACCTATTAACAACCTGTCAAAGAAGCATCACTTCACTGCATTAGCTAAAAAGATAAGTAAGCCTCGATCTCAACTGAGTTCCATCCTACTTTCATAAAACAGTAAAACAAACTTTGCACTAGTAATTAAACAGATGTTTCAATTCCTGTTATTCCAAATCATAACCTGCTAAATCAAATCCTTAACAATGAATTATGAAAACAAACAATAAGTATGCATAATTAGAGATTAACAAAAGAAACAGTTCTGGTTTAAAATTGTTTAAGGTAACCAGTAATAGTTAATTGTTCCTAAGTAGCGACGACTGTAAACATTTTATGTTATATGAAAATTTTTAAATTTTTACGAATTTTTGGAGTATTACTTGTTGTATCAGAGTGCACGTTCAGACACTAGGCCTGAATGAGGCTCAACCTGCATAGATGAACAATAGATTTAATGCATGCATACTGATTATTATTTTTCTCTTTGAAATCTTATTTCTAGATTTTTTTTTCTGAGATAAAATGTAGGTATGGAAAGACTCGAGGAATATGCAGATGAAGAATCCCCATTTAATGAACGAAGTGATTCTAAAAAATAACCAGTTTAGGAAGAAATAACTAATAACTCTTCTGAATTATTACAAACGGTTAAAGAATTAAGATTTGAGATGAAAACAGTCAAAAAGGAAAATGAAAGAATTCTGAGAGCTTAGGAGGAGTTGAATCAGATCTTGATGGAAAAATTTCAGAATGAAGAAAAAGATAAACAAACATGATCTAAAGATATGTACTACCAACATAAAAGAAAAAAGTCTAAACAATCTAAAATCGGAAGTAGTTCATCTTCTGAGATTTATGGTGATCCACATAGGAAGAATTATCAGTATACTAGTGATAATAGCGAAGATAATCATCATTCAAAAAAAAGAAAATTTAATCCTTATAAAGAAATTTCAGGAGAATTTAAGAAAATAAAACCACCAAATTTCAATGGTAAAACTCAAAAGGGAGAAGAGGCTGAATCATGGTTGTCTGGGATGAAGAAATATTTTCAAATCTACAATTACTCTAATCAGCTAAAAGAAAGAATGACCATTTACAACCTAACTGGGAAGGCTTATATTTGGTGGCAAGACCTAAAATGAGTAAAAGGTATTAGGGAAAATAACATAAACTGGATTACCTTTAAGAAATATCTTAAAAAGAAATTCTTGTCAGAACAGTACTACGAAGAGTGAGCTAAGGAATTTTATGAACTAAATCTCGGAACAATGAACATGAAAGAATTAAATGTATCTAATTTTTAAGTCTGCTACGTTACGTACCTTACATTGTGGATGAGAAGCCTAAGGTACAGTGGTTTCTAAATTGTTTACCTTTTCATATAAAAGATAGAATTGAATATGATAATCTAAAAACCTTAAAGGAGGCTATGTGAAAGGTGAATTTTTTCTATGATCAGAACCACAAAAAGGAAAGTATGTCAAACTGGAAAGCTAAAATATCTAATAATTTTGAATAGAAGAAGAAAGGTTTCGTACCTAACCGCAGTTTTAGGAATAATAACACACAAAATTTTCCTAATAAAAATTTCCAAGGAAATAAAGGTAATTCACAGTTAAATCCAAATGACCCTAGAAATAAAGAACTTGTTAATAATCACAGTAATTACACCAAGAATAATGAATGAAAAGAACCAGTAAAATGTTGGGAATGTAATGGTCCTCATTATGCATCAGTTTTCCCCAATAAGAAGAATATTGTCAGCAACATACATATTGTACATGAGGATATGACTGTTGGTGATCTAGCAAGGACAATGCCCAGGATCAACGCAACACTAGAAAACAAGTAGGTGGATTATCAAACTTCCATGGTGGAATTGGAAGGTAAGCTGAATCAAACACCTATATCTATTTTAATTTGTTATATTGTTATCATTCACGCTAGCATTATATTAGGATCTTTAACTGAGAGAATAACAAGCACAGCAATCAAACACAAGAGACAATGAACACAATTTTTTTCCTCGGGGAAACCATAAATGGAGAAAACCCCGCAACTTCCTCAGAGATAGAATCAATACCAAAAATAAAACCCCAAAATAGTAAGATGATCTCCCGACAATAGTAGTCTCTTTCTTTCTAGCCCCAACAACTTCTTCTCCCTCAACTATGCACTACAATTGAGTGTGAGTGATTGTGTGTTAAATAGAGAGGCTCACTCTCTATTTATGCTAATTCCAGACTTGACAATAACTCACTAGGGCTGACTTCACTAGAAGAGTCTAATAACCCTAGGGCCCCACAACTGCGGGGAATTTAAACCTTGATCAATAGGAGGGTTTCCCACAATGACTTGACATGACTTGTTCACATTATAGAAACTCTCGATCAGAACATCGGGGCATGACATGACTCAAACACTTCCCAGAATAAACATTGGGGTACAATACATAAGATATACAAGTGAATACATTCTGAAGTTACAATTACATCAACACTCCCTCTTACTAGGAAGGTATTCTCTCGACACAAATTATCAGCACAAGTCTTATTCTCTGTATCATCTAGATCATCATCGAGTCCTCGTCATCTTCATCTTCAAGTCATATTCATCTGAATCTGGATCATCACTCAATCTGGATCATCATCACTAGATATGGATCATCACTCGATCTGGATCATCTCTGCTGGATCAACATCACTGGATCTGGATCATCACTTGATATGGATCTGGATCATCACTTGATCTGGATCAACATCACTGGATTTGGATCATCATTGCTGGATCAACATCACTGGATCTGGATCATCACTCAATCTGGATCATAACTGGGTCATCATTATTGGTGCTATCTCATGATTCTTCTCGTCACAGGAAGATCTACAGATCTAGCCCTTTTTCATGCTAGTTGTAGGCCTAGCCTCCATGTAGGTGTTCTTCAGTGCTTATATTTGACCCTAAGTCAGAATGGCCCACCCAGAACTTACATCTGACCATGAAAGGAACACATCCAACACCATGTCAGAAAAGCACACCCAATACTCACATCTGACCATGCGGGAACACATCCCACAACCCTGTCAGAAAGGCTCAGCACTCACATCCGATCATGCAGGAACACATCCCACAACATTATTAAAAAGGCTCAACACTTATATCTATCCATGCGGGAACACATCCTGCAACCATGCTAGAAGGGATATGCACTTACATCTAGCCATGCGGGAACACATCCCGCAACCATGCTAAAAGGGCTCTGCACTTACATCTAGCCATGCGGGAACACATCCTGCAACCATGCTAGAAGGGATCTCAACCCCAAGTTGAGGATTCTTGATAACTGACCAGGTGCCTCCATTCTCCCAGAGAATGGCATCAGCCCTTATATCTGATCAAGTGGGAATACATCCCTCAATCACATCAAAATGGCCCTGCGCTTATATCTGATCATGTGGGAACACATCCCTCAATCACATTAGAATGGACCTGCACTTATATTTGATCATGTGGGAACACATCCCTCAATCACATCAGAATGGCCCTCAGCCCCAGACTGAGTATTCCCGGTAACTGACCAGGTGCGTCCATTTAGAGAATGGCATTCAACACTTATATCTAATCATGTAGGAACCAATCCTATAGTCACATCAGAATGGCTCAGCACTCACATCTGACATGGAAGGAGCCAATCCTCTCACCATGATAGAATGGATCAGCCCTTACATCTGACCATGGAAGGAACCAATCCTCTCACCATGTCAGAATGTCTCACGGACTCATCACTTCCCCTTGGAAAGAACCTCAATATGGAGAACACCAAGCTTCTCCCTGAAGTACTCAAACTTCACTCTGGCTAATGGCTTCATCAACACATCAGCTATCTATTCATTCATCGCAACATATTGGAGCTTTATTGCTTCTCTCTGCACCATATCCCTGATATAGTGATATTTGATCTTGATATGCTTTGACTTGTCATGGAACACTGGGTTCTCTGACAACTTCACACAACTCTAGTTGTCGCAATATATACAAGTAGCATCCAACTGGAGATCAAATAAATCAGACAGTAGCTTCCTCAGCCATACTGCCTCACAACTAGTTGAACAGGCTGCAACATATTCAGCTTCAGCTATACTTAGTGCCACACATGACTGCTTCCTACTAAACCAAGAGATCACACCTGATCCCATACTGAAGCAACACCCTGAAGTGATCTTCCTATTGATGGCACTGCCTACCCAATCTGAATCAACATAACCTTCTAGGTTAATCTTTTGATTCGCCTCATACTTGATCCCATAATCAACTATACCCATTAGGTACCTCAGAATATGCTTTGCAGCAATCAAGTGAACATGTCTCGGATCTGTCAGGAACTAGCTCAAGGTGTTCATAGCAAAGCAAATATCTGGTCTCGTGTTCATCAGGTACATCAAGGACCCAATCATCTGACGATACATTGTAGCATCAGTCGCTTCTAATGAATCATCACTCAATAGATTCATGTTCACTGCCATAGGTGTAGTTATGGCCTTACAGTCCATCATCCCAAATCTCTTCAGGATCTCTACTGCATCTTCCCTTGTCCGAGGAAGATTCCATCCGCATTCTGCCACACCTCCATGCCTAGAAAATAGTGCATCATACCCAAGTCCTTCATTTTGAACTCGACAGCAATATTTCTCTTCATGTCAGCAATCAACCCATCCATACCTATTACAAACAGATCATCTACATATAGTAGGAGTATCATTGGGTTACCTTATTCAACCTTGTAGTAAAGGTTGGAATCTACTTTACTTTTGGTAAATCCCAAACTGGATAGAAAGCCATCAATTCTATTGTACTGTGTCTTGGGTGTCTGTTTCAAACTATATAGGGCTTTCTTCAATTTACACACATGAGTCTCCTTGTCATGTGTCTCAAAACCGAGTGGTTTCTCCACATACACTTCCTCTTCTACTACACCATTCAAGAAAGAAGTATTGACATCCATCTATTATGTCTTCCATTTCATCACTGCAGCCAAAGCAAGTACTGATGTGATGGAAGTGTATCTAGCTACAGGTGCAAATGTTTCTTCATAATCTATTCCTTCCTTCTGGGAGAATCCATGAGCCACAAATCTTGCTTTATATTTTTCTATGCTACCATCTGCAGCATGCTTGGTCTTGTAGATCCATTTGGAAGTTACAATAGACTTCTCTTTTGGTCTTGGAACAACATCCCAAACATCGTTCTTCATGATCAATTGTCACTCTTCAATCATAGAATTCTTCCTTTCTTTCTTCTCTATCGCTTCTTCATAGTTGGAAGGTTCTTTATCCATAATGTCACATAGTAGGGCTACATGACTAGAATGGATCGATTATTTTCCTTTCTCTATGATTTTCTTCTGGAGCCTCATATATTTCTACACCTTGGATAGCTTCTCGTACCCAAGTAGGTTTTCTCTTATGAGGATTCCTCTCCTAAGGTGGATCTACAAGTTCTTGAGGTTCTTCTATTTCTCAATCTTCTTCTTGATATTCTTCGTTCATGGTTGTGTCATGAATTCTGGGTGCTTCTGTTTCTTCACGATCTTCAGCAGGTCTCTTTCTGGATTTGTTTAAAGCTGACTCTTCGTCAAATGTTCCATCCCTGGTGATATCGATCTTTTTGAATCCTAGAAAGTATATTCTGTAAGCCTTCAAGCTTTCAGAGTATCCCACAAATATACCCTTCTTTCCTAAAGGATCTAACTTTGTCCTCTTTTCTTTTGGAATGTGTATGTACACTAGACAACCAAATATTCTGAAATGGTTGACTTTTGGTTTCTTGCCGGAAAAGACTTCTTCAAGTGTCATGTTCTCAAGTACTCTGTGTGGAGTATAGTTTTGTACATACAACGTTGTTCTGGCAGCTTCTTCCCATAGATGCATGGGAAGATCTTGATCATGAAGCATAGCCCTTGCAGCTTCCATGATCATTCTATTTTTCCTTTCTGCAACCCCATTTTGTTGTGGATTATATGGAGTAGTTAACTCCCTCTTAATCCCTGAGTCTTTGCATAATGCTTTGAATTCATTTGAAGTGAGTTCTCCACCATTATCTGTTCGAAAGGTCTTGATCTTCTTTTCTGTGTGGTTCTTGATCAAGGCTTTGAATTCCTTGAACTTGCTAAATACTTCATCTTTGTTCTTCATGAAGTATATCCATGTCTTCCTAGAAAAATCAGCAATAAAAGAAACATAGTATACATACCCGCTTGATGAACTTGATGACATTGGACCGCATACAACGAAGTGAATGATTTCCAAGATTCCTTTTTCCTTTCTCTCGCTACTTGGAAATGTATTCTTTGTGTTATTTCCTTTCGCACATCCTTTACAGACTCCATCATGTTTTCCCTGAATTTCTGGAAGACCTTCAACAGCTTTGCTTGCAAGTTTCACCTTTTGAGGTGATTCATGTTTAGATAGTTTCACAAAGGATTCTTTGAATCCCATCATATGTTTGGAAGCACCACTATCTATAAGCCAATCATTGCTTCCATGTGAGATAGTTCCCATGAGAGCAAAGATCAGCACATATTCTTCATCACTTGAAGAATCATCACTTTCTTGTTTGATTCTCTTTGTGGAAGGTTCATCATCCTTTGGAGCATGAGCATGATGTCTTCTCTTGTTTCCCTTCTTCTTATGGGAGTTAATCTTGTTTCTAGGACAGTCTTTGGAAAAGTGTCTTTTTTCATCACATGTATAGCATCTTAATTTAGATAAATATTTTCTAGTGT